>CM031244.1:350000144-350588754 GCA_018340775.1 Taxus wallichiana var. yunnanensis | reverse complement strand
CCCTACAAAGGTGGAAGCAAAAGCGCACATACAATTGAAGAATTCAAGAGCCAACTATTCAAATTCATTGCCCCTTTAATTTTTATTCAAAATAGCCAATCGCATAGACCAAATGAACTTGATAAATCAGGAAAATGTGTTCATTCATCCACAACTTATTCAAAGCTTGATCCACAATCCATGGCCTCTCCTTCAGCTATAAATAATAAGATCGTTCCTTTACAAATAATCTCTTGAAGCTTCAAGTATTCGCAACATTACTCACAATTTGCCATCAAAATTTGCATACCCGAGGCTACTCATTTGATCATCCATTGCTCGTAGCAATCCTTCTTCCATTTGGAACCAAGTTTGGAGCATCCACAATCAAATCATTCAAAGAGATCCAACAAGTGTGGTACTCCATTCCACACTTCAACTATCTCATTCGAGGTTGCAAGAGAACTTGAAGAAAGGTTTGCATTGCATTGTTATTGTTGTTTTCTTTCATTTGTTTCAGTTTTCCTTGTATACATTCTCCGACACGCCTAACTAAATCTCACTAGTTGTTACAGAGTTAGATCAGAAAAATCCAAAAACATTTAAAAAAATTCAAAATTCCAAAAACATTCAAAACATCCCAAAATCCAACAACACTCACATTATCAAAAATTCAAAAAAATCAAATAATCCAAAAACATTTAAATAATAAAAATTTATAAAAACAAAAAAATCGACAAAAATCAACACAACTCAACCAAATCAAACTCTTAACTCCTATCCTAGTGATCGTTCCAACCAACCTACGACTATAAAAAACAAATCATCTTACCCCTTACATGTATCCTTGCTTGGGGGCAAGTCAAATCATATACCTCACGTGTATCCTCGCTTGGGCAATCTCGACTCTCATTTTCTCTCTTGCATGCATTCTTTCTTGGGGGCAATGACACATTTCAATCTCATTAATCTTCCATGTGGATCCAACAAGAGTGTCACTCAACCCCACCTTCATTCTAATCCAATCCTCTTGCATGTATCCTTGCTTGGGGCATCCAAATATGCTTAGTCGCTTATGTGGAACACATTATGGGCATAGTTAATTGTCTTTATTTACAGTTGTGTTGCATTATTGTTATTCTTTCTTGACCAATTACAAGTATTTTGTTATCATCTTGGTTCATTTATAGCCATGGTGCATACTTTTACTATGTATATTGAGTTTGCTTTACTTTTTATCTTTTGTTTTCTTTGGACCAATTACAAGTATTTTGTTATCATCTTGGTTCATTTATAGCCATGGTGTATACATTTATTGTGTATATTGGGTTTGTTTTACATTTTATCTTTTGTTTGATGTGTGTGTGTTTGTTTATGCACATAATGGGTTAAACATCACAATTTCTTTTATAATTATGGTGCCAACTTTATTGTACTTTACAACAAAATAAGGTCGGTCTAAAATACAAACTCCGAATGGAAGCCCAAGCTACGAGAAAATCACTCCCATCATCCTTCTCATCACTCTCGACTTATCAACATCCTCCTTCCTCCTATCAAGTGGCTGTCCATGGCTTTGTTGTGTCATCCATCCGCTTGAGGGGCACTCCCTTAGCATAATCCATACTCGCTGGGGCATCCAAATGCTTCACCAAGGAAAATAAAGAATCCATACTTGTTGGGGCATCTAAATGCTTCACCAAGGCAAATCAAGCAGTCCACCATACTTTCCTATCATCTTCTCATTGATCTACATGTGTCTACTATCTTTAAAATGCTATTACTTCATAATAACACTTTAAAGAGGGGCAAATGTAGACACCCTAAAAATACATACCTATTTCTAGTCATTCCTAATCATCCTTACCCTTTGTATAATGTGCCAAATCAAGTTCTAGAATGCATCCTGACCATTATAATGCCTCATCCCATTAGAATTCACCCACATCTCATTAGAATTAATTTAATTAATTCTATCATGCATAAACTATACACTTGCACACCTTAGCTAATTTAATTAGCTATTTAAATAGAATAAAATCTATTTATCCACTCACCTCCACTCCACTAGTTCACTCCACTCAAGTTCTAGAACCCTACAATGGTGGAAGCAAAATTGCACGTACAATTGAAGAATTCAAGAACCAACTATTCAAATTCATCGGCCCTTTAATTTTTATTCAAAATAGCCAACTACACAAACCAAATCAACTTGCTAAATCAGAAAAATGCATTCATTCACTACAACTTATTCAAAGCTCGATCCACAATCCATGGCATCTCTTTCAGCTATAAATAAGAGGCTCTTTCCTTCACAAATCATCACTTGAAAACTTTAGGCATTTGCAACATTACTCAATTTTCCATTACGATATGCATGCCGTGAGGCTGCCCATTTGATCATCCATTGCTCATAGCACATCCTTCTTCCATTTGGAACCAAGTTTGGAGCATCCACAACCAAATCATTCAAAGAGATCCACAAGTGTGGTACTCCATTCCACACTTCAACTATCTCATCCGAGGTTGCAAGAGAACTCGAAGAAAGGTTTGCATTGCATTGTTATTGTTGTTTTCTTTCATTTGTTTCATTTTTCCTTGTATACATGTGATCATAAACATCTTCAATATAGTATTCATCCTTCATGGCTTCTAGAAATGTAACCTAAGTTAACTCAAGCTAGTCTGCTTTTTGTCTTCCTCCCATAGAGCATGGGCTTGCCACTACTTATGGGTGAAGAGACTTTTCAAAAATACAATCTTGATTTTCTCTTTGTCAAAAAACTCATTCATAGAAAAATAAGTATATAGCTTATCTAACTAGCTATCTACTGCGGCTACATTTATCTTTCCTTCAAACACAAGAATGTCTAGATTTACTTGAACCCAAGGGGGACTCAACCACCAAAAGTTTTACTTAAAGTAAAGGTCGATGGAACCGCCCATTCGAGGATGTCTCATTGAATCGATCAACAAAATATCTATTGCTCTATGAGTGCTTCTCGCAATTTTTTCTTGATCATCAAATCGAGTAGTATCGTATCTTGTGTAGAACTGTCATCGCCATCGAAACTTTGTTAAAACGACACAAGAGGTAGTCTAATGGATCTCACAGTTTGACGCTAGGTTCAGTACTCTAACTCGACCCGACCGGACATGCCCGAGGAACTACTCTAATACCAATGATTTGGATCGTAGGTGGTTCAGATACAACGCCTAGTTACGAGCGTTTATGTGTTTTGTGTGTGTGCTAAAGCTTTAGTATCGAGTGAAATACATGAGAGATATATAGACATGGAATAGTAAATGTGTTTGTTTTTTTGTGCATTATGTACATGGCATACTCTTGAGAAAGATGTATGGTTGCTCATCTTCTATCTATTTGTTTGTTATATAAGGCTACAAAGATGTCATTTATATTA
Source organism: Taxus wallichiana var. yunnanensis (assembly GCA_018340775.1). Classification (NCBI taxonomy): domain Eukaryota; kingdom Viridiplantae; phylum Streptophyta; class Pinopsida; order Cupressales; family Taxaceae; genus Taxus; species Taxus wallichiana. The sequence continues at coordinate 350,585,353 of CM031244.1, read as the reverse complement.
CGATAACTAAAGGCACAAAGAACCATTATGGAAATCAAAAATAGTTGAGCTTATATGTGTGATTCTTCGTCTTCCAATAATTATGCCGCTTGAACCACCAAGTGTGCAGCAATTTTCAAGTTTTTGGTATAACGCGCGCCTTAGAGGTGGCACCCGCATGGTGCAATGTGGCGTAAAGTGTTCACATGGATGATGTGCAACCCAAAGGTCTCGCATTAAGGGCTGATATACACAATATTTTTGGAGGTATTGTGAGCACAACATAGTGCTGCAAGTTGGTGTTGACTTCCGAAAGCAGGTTTATGGCATGTTCTATTGGCAACTAGTTGAGAGGAAGCGTATGATGTGAAGGGCTGCAAGCAATGCTTGTTAAGCGTAAATGATGTCTTCTAAACCGTAGTTGACATATCTCCTTTGCACTCGCTAAAGTGCACATAATGCAAGCAGCTGCTCACAAGTACTCAAAGTGTGGAGTAGCATAAGTTACGAAGGAACTCAATGCAAGAGTGCAAGGTGGTGCATCTGCACATGGATAACATTTACTCTAGGTTACCGATACGGCACCCCAGACCCCTGAGTGGGTACGAGCGTGCAGGATAATGGATATGGGGCTGACGGATACGGATTGGGAGCGGGTAGGAAACGGCAAGGGCTTTTTGCAGTATACTTGTGCCTCGATCCTTCCCGTCCCTACAACTCCTACGAAGACGTGATGTGCCCTCTCCGCCGTGCTCGCGTGCATTTCCAGTTTTTCAAAGTGTTTAATTAAATTAATATATACATGCCCGTAAGACTTTGTCTTTCGTAAAGTCGGTGTTTATTATTTAATCATGTGTAATATTAGTAACAATTTAACTTTAGGACTTTAGTGACAGTTTTTTAAAAGTGTTTCTTTTATTAATCATGTGCAATATTAAACATATATATGTCTAGTCTTTTATTTTATTATTATATGTGTAGTTGGTGTTAATATAGTCGGTGCTATATTAAAGTAAAACTAGTAAGCTTTTATTATATTTATAGATTACCCCTTTTTAATATAATATCTTAGGATTTAATTTATTTAATTTAAAGTGGTTTAATTTTATTTTATTATTAAGTTATAATTTAATTTTTATATATTTTTTGTACTGCCGTATCCTACGTCCGTATCCGGGCTCAAAAAAAAATTTGCCATTTCCGCGTATCGAATACTCCGTACCCGCTCCCGTATCCAAAATGTATCGGCTACTTAGCATTTACTCTATAGTATATGTTCTCCAAAGATGAATGGAGAAGAGATATACAATGACACTCCTCAAGGCACTTGATTCAACTCCCTACTCCTCCCTCTCTCCATGAACAAGAACATCTTCCAATCAGGTCTCATCTTTCTTTTGTTTCTCTACCTTTTCGAAGTGCATCTTTGAAATCTCTAGATCCTTAGAAACGCTCACATTTTAAAATGTTACTTTGACCATATCAACTACCATAGGAAAAACCACCACTTACAACAGTCCGACAATTATGCAACTGCTGGTTAATGTAGAACAGCAATTACCTTAAATAATTGGCATTTTCTTTTTACTACCAAACATGGGACACTCAACTTTACCCTTGTTTGTTTACTGAAACCGACTTCTTGTTGGTCCTCGGAGCTTGTTGAGATTATGTTATTCTCCTTTTGATCTTTGTAGATTGACTTTCACACTATAAAACTAAAACCAATCACCAATTCACCACGACACACACTCTACATTTCTCGACCACCTCGTATGCTCCCGCATTAAGTAAGTGGCAAATTTTATGGCTGCTGAAGAAGTAGAGGAGTTGGAAAAGGAAATTGAGCTCCCTTTTGCATTTGTTTTTCTAATTTTAATGTTTTCTTTTAGTGTAATTATGTGTTTAATAGGTCGGCTGGGTTTAAGGCAATTGAAGAGGCATAATAAAATAATATAATGTCTTCCTATGGGTCAGCCATGTCTTTCCAAGCTTTGGTGCCAAAGGAGGGGTATAAAAGGAAGTGAAGGCTTCATTTGTGCATCATCTATCTTTGGCACATTTTATATACTTGGACTTGTGAGCTGGTTGCTCTTGGTTCTTCCACTCTTGGGCGAAAATCCAAGTGTGTGGCATCTCCTAGAAGGACGAAAACCCTTCTAGTGGTTGGTAGGGGACGGAAACCCTCCTTCCTTGTGTGAGCTTGAAGGATTGTTGCAGATTTGAGGAAAAGGAATCATAATCAGATTTATATTTGCATTGAGTGGCCTCTCCTAGGTGGAGCGACCTACCTTGGAGTGAAGTTTGGTGCCTTAAAGGGCATAAATTTGATATTTCACTTCATTTTCAGATTTGCCTATATTTATAAAGCCGGAATCTACTTTCTTGTGAATTTTTGGGGTTTCTAAACCCTCATTTTCATAATTATTTTGGAGCTGTACTTCTGCTGGTCATTATTAATTTTCAGCTGAGCATATGCATGTCTTTTTGGGTTGAAAACAGTTCTAGAATATCTCTAAAAGGTTTATATAAATTGTGGATGCATTGTTAGTTGATATTTTGGGTGAAATTGTGAGTTTTCATACTGTTGTTCCTAAAATCAGTTCGCTGTCCAAATCTGGGATTTATTTTCAGTCTGCTGATTTGAAAATCAGATTTGATTTGCTTTGGGGTTTGAGCTAATTTCCTTGATTGTTGGTTTCATCCCTTAAAGGATATTACAATGGTATCAGAGCTCAGATCTTCAAAGGCCTAGGGTTTCAATGGAAGAAGGCAACAAGGGTTTCCTTTACTACCAAAGAAGAAGAAAGGCGGACCAGCCAAGGGAAGAAGACAATGTGGCTGATCAAGACTCTCAAGAAGCCAAAGTTGACAAGTTGATTGCCGGCCAAGAGAGACTAGCGGATACAATGGATTTTCTAGCCCTATCCCTCCAAAGATAATTGGGGGTTCAAAATGGTGATGGTAGCTCATCCGGAGCTAACAATACACGTGATGCCCTATGGGATCAGCCCACGGGATCCGTTACAAAGCCCACTTTCCTTCCTAGAGAAGAAGCATTCCGAGGATGAAACAAGGCCCTCCACCGACGGAACATTGCACAAGCTATGAGGAGTATATGGCTCTTCCAAGGAAATTCGTGAGGCTATTTCACTCGGAATCATCAGTGAATAGAGGAAGACCTAGGCCCGAGCCTAGACATCACATGCCACAAAGGAGGTTCAAAATGTGTTGGGAAAGATGACTTTTTCCACATTTGACGGATCAACCAAAGGGTCAACTAGAGCTTGATTCGAAGTTGAATACATATTTGTCTTTGAAGCCTATGATGGAGGAGGATGCTATCAAGTTTGCTACATTGCATCTTGAAGGAATTGCTCATGAATGGTGGTTTCATGGGTTAGTGACACAAGGGCATAATGAGATACATGCCTATGATGAGTTTTGTCAAAGACTCATTGATAGATTTGATAGAGTTGATCCGGAAGTTCACTTTCGTGAGCTTGCACATTTGAGACAACAAGGCACGGGATTAGAGTATGTGACAAAGTTCCAAGACTTTCCGTTATGATCACGGATGTGTCAAAAAGAAGGCTTATAGTGCTTTTCATTGAAGGTTTGATTGAGCCCCTCAAGGGTTTGGTTCGAGCCTTTGATCCATTGTCTCTTCAAGAGGCAATTAAGAAGGCTTTAGATCTTGAAGGTGCTGCTCCAAAAACAGCAGCAACAGCAGTCTTCCTAAGGTGAATTCGAGTGGAGGACAGCCCACTAGGCAGCCTAGAAACTTCCCTTTGGACCAGCCAAAGAAGCCACTCCAAAAGGTGCCAAGTACTCACATGGAGCTGCCCAAAACCAGCAATGAAAAGGAATCTAGAAACGAGCTTCGAAGGAAGAATTTGTGCTTCTCATGCAAGGATCCATGGACTCTGGGCATCATTGTTTGGGCAAAGGTAAAGTGCATTATATTGAAGTATTTTCTGATTGTGATGATGATGAAAACAATGTTGATGAAGCTAGGCATAATGATGTTCCGAAGGAAGAAGATCCAAAGAAATTATACAACTCTTGCTACATTGTGGGAGCACCTAGTACATCACCCATTCCATACTGAAGGGGTGATCTTCAAGGACAAAGTCACCATCTTGATTGATAGTGGAGCCACCCTCATAATTTTGTGGATGAGAGCTTGATAAAAAGAAATTGAAGGATCTAGGCTGCAAATTTCAAGGGTTTCAAGATCACAGAAGGAAACTGGTCATACTTCCATATGCAAATGAATACCAAGAGCTCACACTCATGTTAGAAGGAATCATATGGTAAGAGATGATTTCTATGTTATTAGTATGGTTGAAATCTGATTTGGTTTTGGGAGTGCAATGGTTACATTCTTTAGGTGAGTTTTCTTGAAAACTATCAAAGCATGGAGATGAAATTTCAAAAAGGGAAGGCAAGGAAGTGGTGTATGGCATGAAAAGTGGAAATTAAAGTTGTGACAGCTAAGATTTTTGGAAAGAACCTTAAAAATTACAGTAGTTATTGGGCTGCCCATTGCAATGAGGTAAGAACTAACTTTCTAATTTCTATTCAAGGAGACTTTTCATGATGATATTCAAGCTCATATTAATGGGCATGCCAAAGTTTTCAATGAGTTACCTTGGGCTGCCCCGAATAGGGTTCCAACATGTTATTGAGTTAAACAAGGTACCAAACGGTTAATAACCACCCCTACCATCACCATCCCAAGGATTTACAAGGAAGAGATATAGAATCAAAAAATTGTGAAATGGGGCTGATTATGCTTCTTTGGCGTGGTGCTGGTTAAAAGGGTCTTAATGGGAAGTGCTCCAATTTGAACTAAGAATGATTTGGATCAACAAAACAAGGCACAACACACATCCTTTGGTCTGTTAACTCTTGATGTGGGGGTGACAACTGGGAAATTCTCTATTCTCCTATGATTTGAGATTTGCATGGTATAATTCCTTATATGTCAGAGAGGAAGATTCACTAAGAAGCATTTTGTCACTTACGTAATGGGTAAGTCTTATAATGTTTGAGTGTAACAATGCCATTCACAAATCCATCTCATGAATCCTTTTTGGAGAGTAATTCACAATCTCCTGAAGCATTTTTGATGATATCCGGGATCATTAAAATAGATTCATGGGAGGAATCACACACAAAACTTTTAGGAGTCACCTTGGGCATTTTAGAAGCTTCTCATGCCATTGCAAAAAAATCTAAATGGACCTTCTAATGGATGAATTTTATATTTTGACTTGGGGCATGTTATCAATGCAGAGTTCATGTGGATCAAAACAAGATCCAAGGTTGATCATGGATTGGCCAATGATACCAACCAGCATTACTCACTTGAAAGGATTCTTGGGTCATGTTCAAGAAGGCTATTAAGAAAAATTTGTGAAGGGATTTCAAAATTGCAGCCCCATTAACTTCTAGGAAAGGAAGCACTCGAAGAAAGGAGCTTCTAGCTGGTCAAAATGGAGCCCATGTAGTTTTGAAGAGTTAAAAATGGTGATGTGTTTTTTCACTTTTTGTTCCAAATTTCTCTATACCATTTGTACTTGAATGTGATGCTTCCTGATGAAGGTATAGGTGTTGTTTTGATGCAAAATCAGCACCCCATTTCAGTCACTTTGGTGTTATTTCTCTAAAAAAGAATTGCCCAATCATGAGAAAAGATTCTCCATTTATGAGCCAAGGAAATGTTAGCCATCAATGCATGTAATTGGAAGTTCAGTCAATGTTAATTCTGTGGAAGGTTTGGAAAAAAGAGACCACATAGCTTAGGTTCTTTCTCCATCAAAAGGATTTGAATGACCGAAAGGGTGAGTAAGCTCCAAGCATTTGATTTTGATATTGAGTATGTTAAGGGAAAGCATAATGTGGTTGTGGATGCTTTATCAAGGATGCCACCTCCTACTTCATTAGAGGATGTGGAACTTCATAGTGAGGGGAATGAAGAGTACAGGACAACGGATACATTGGGTTTGCAATTGCTTGGGGACAAACAATTTTGGGAAGGGAGGACTGTAATGTCCCTTTTTCCCACTTAAGGATCAAATTTTGGACTTCTTGCCATCCCCTTTTCCATGGCAAAGAAGTAGAGGAGTTGGAAAAGGAAATTGAGCTCCTTTTGCATTTGTTTTTCTAATTTTAATGTTTTCTTTTTAGTGTAATTATGTGTTTAACAGGTCGGCTGGGTTTAAGGCATTTGAAGAGGCATAATAAAAGAATATAATGTCTTCCTATGGGTCGGCCATGTCTTTCCAAGCTTTGGCGCCAAAGGGAGGGGTATAAAGGAAGTGAAGGCTTCATTTGTGCATCATCTATCTTTGGCGCATTTATTCTACTTGGACTTATGAGCTGATTGCTCTTGGTTCTTCCACTCTTGGGTGAAAATCCAAGTGTGTGGCATCTCCTAGAAGGACGAAAACCCTTCTAGTGGTTGGTAGGGGGACGGAAACCCTCCTTCCTTGTGTGAGCTTGAAGGATTGTTGCAGATTTGAGGAAAAGGAATTCATATTCAGATTTGTATTTGCATTGAGTGGCCTCTCCTAGGTGGAGCGACCTACCTTGGAGTGAAGTTTGGTGCCTTAGAGGGCATAAATTTGATATTTCACTTCATTTTCAGATTTGCCTATATTTATAAAGCCGGAATCTACTTTCTTGTGAATTTTTGGGGTTTCTAAACCCTCTTTTCATAATTATTTTGGAGTTGTACTTCTGTTGGTCATTATTAATTTTCAGCTGAGCATATGCATGTCTTTTTGGGTTGAAAATAGTTCTAAAATATCTCTAAAAGGTTTATAAAATGTGGATGCATTGTTGGATGGTATTTTGGTGATATTATGAGCTTTTCCTACTGTTGTTCCTAAAAATCAGTTTGCTGTCCTAATCTGAGTTCATTTAAGATCAAATCCCATGGTTTGGGCTTGTCTTCCCACCAAACATATTAACAAATTACTATAACTCCATTTACTATCTATGTTTTCCTACTGTTTGTGGATGGTATGCTGAACTGAAACTCAACTTGGTGCCCAATTTTTCAACAAGGCCCTCCATAAAATGACTCCTGCAAACTCAATATCTCTTTCGAAAGTATACTCTAAGGTAATCCATGCAATCTAACTAGCTCTTTGGAAAACAAATTTGCAATATTTGTGGCATCACTAGTCTTCTTACATGCAATGAAGTGTACCATTTTGTAAAATTTATCAACAACAAAGATAGGAGTTATTACCCTTTTGTGTTCTTGGCAATCCAAGCACAAAGTCCATGCTAATGCCATCCTAAAGTCTTTTTGGTATTGAAAGTGGTTGATACAATCCTCGTATTCTGACTTTTTTCCTTTGCATGTTGGCAAACTCTACAACCTTGCACAAATTTATGTACATTTTTACTCTTCTTTCCAATAATAATATTACCTCATTCAGTGCCAATGTTTTATCCATGCCAAAATGTCCAGCCATTCCACCACTATGCTTTTCCTTTATCAAATTCTCCATCATGCATCCTTGCAGTATGTACAACTGCTGCCCTCAGAACAATAATCCATCTTGCAAAAAAAATAAAGCCATGTGGAGTTCTATCAATATGCAGTTCTAGATCTTGCATGTTGTCCATGCATCTTTGAAATCCATCCTCTTGGTATAATTCCTTCATGGAATCAAATCCAATCACCTCTACTCTCATTTCATTCAACAAGAGACATCTTCTACTCAATGCATCTGCAACTCTATTAGACTTTCCCACTTCTATGATTCAACACAAAAGAATAGCTTTGAATAAATTCAACCCATTTCATATGCTTTTGATTCAACTTACCTTGGCTGTTTATAAACTGCAGTGCTTGATGATCCATGTACAAAACAAACTCCTTCGGTAGCAAGTAATGTCTCCATTTTTAAGAGCTTGCACAATTACATAGAACTCTTGGTCAAAACTGAATATTTCCTCTTGGCATCATTCAACTTCTCATTGAAATATACAATGGGTCTGCCCTCTTGACTCAAAACAACACCTAGTCGCCGATCACTAGCATCACAATCAACTTGAAAATCCAGAACCTTGTTGAAGTTCGGAAAAATTCAATGCCAATATATACTGTTTATACAAGCATAATTTATAAACATCCAAATCTTTCAAATACAGCTCCAACATTAATAAAGTAACATAAAATGTTTCTTTTAATAGTAAACTAATTGTTTCAGATAACTCCTTGAAATCCCTATTATTCCAAAAAATTTCTGTAAAATAATTATTGAAAAAAACAAGCTTGACAAACATGAATTTCAGTGTTTTCAGCTCCAAAATAATCCTTATCACCTTTGATGGCCAGCTATGCTCTCAATCAATCCTTAAAAGACATCTAGGCACTAAGTCCCACCAACATCACATCAATAAAACACCTTTTTCAAATTGTACCATGCTAACGTTTCCTCTTTTTCAATTTTTCAACAAATGTCTAAACTCTTTAAATGCAATTGACTGTTTGAATTCTTCTCATCAGCTAAACATTGTCTTAACGACTGGATGCAATTTTCAACCTAAGATAAAGTTTCTACATGAACTTTTGCAAAAGATAGCCAATCCATGAAAACTTCTAGCTTCAAACAGGTTTTTAGTGTTTGCCACTTGAAAACAGTTCACACCTTTTACAATCTTCATAAACCCAAGTAAACATTGTTTGAGTCTTCAAAACTGCACTTAGAAAATTGATGAGCAACTTCTCTTTTAAACCTTTGGAATAGTTGCCTCAAATGCATTAAATGTTCCTCTTTTATCTCAATAAAATATGAATTTATACAAATAAACAATGACAAAATATCAAGATATAGGCTTCAACACTTCAAGATTATCGTGAATGTACTCATTTGTCAAACCAAATGGCATAACCAGACATTCATACAAACCTTCCTTTGTCTTGAATGTGGTCTTTCATTCATCACCTTCCCGAATTTTGATTTGGTGATACCCACTCTTCAAATCAATCTTGTGAAGTATTTTGCTCCACTCAAACAATCTATCAAGTCATCCATTCAAGGCAATGGAAATCTGTACTTGATTGTTATCTTGTTTATGGCTCTAGAATCCATGCATATGTGCCATTTTCCATCTTTTTTGAGTGCTAACACTACTAGAAACTATGCATGGACTCAAGTTTTCCCTTATCAAACCTCTTTCCAACAAATATTGCACTTGTCTATTCACCTCTTAATTCTCTTTGGGTGTTAACCTTGTAGGCTTGGTCAAACTAGATCTGGGAATCAAATCCATGTGATGGCTAATGCTCCTCATGGGTGGCAAACCATCCAGTAATTCATTGGAAACAATCTCAGCATATTCATCCAACAAATCTCTTCACTTCCTTGGGCATTTCACTTGCCTATTTCACTGTTAAACTTGCATGGGTTTGGGAATGAAAGAAAAACATGCTTTCCCTTTCTTTGCCAGTTTCAAAATTGTTTTGGAAATAATCAAAACTTTAGGACTGCTGTTCACTTCCTCCTCTTTGTCCTTCAATGGGCTCAAGGTATACTTTTTCCATTCTTCTCAAGTGTGTATGTATTTTCCCTACCATCATGTATGGTTTTCCGAACAAATTGCCACAGTCTACCTAATAACACATTACACATCCATGGGCATAATATCACACCAAACTTCATCTCTATAAGACCCAATCTGAAAATTGACCAAACATTGTTCATTTACCAAGATTTGATGGCCTTTTTTGCAACCATGACACCTTGTACGGATTTGGGTGTGTAATCTTTTCAACCCAAGCTTATCTACATTTCATTTGACACCAAATTATTCCATGCTACCACTATCAATAATGACTTTGCAACACTTACCTCTATATTTGCAAATGGTTCGGAAAAAGATTCTTCCTTTGTACCAGTTCATTCTCCTTTTTTGGTTTTAGCAACACTTTCTTCATCACGAGAGTTTCTCCATGTTTTGTTCTTCCACGTGATTGGGTGGTGTGACGGACTCTTCATCCACTTGTACAACATGAAGTTTGCCTCATTTCTCCTTTGTTGTTGTGTTGTGTTGGTGGGAACTCAAAATATCTGCAACCAGCTTGTCCACATTTGAAGCATGTGCCTAAGAATCCTCTTCCTCTACCATATTGTCCTCTTCCTCTTGAAGGATATGGTCTTCCTCTTGGTGCATGATTATGATTGTGAGAAGTGCTAGCTTCTCCCTCATGAGTATGCTGTCCTCTTTCAGCATTTGATTGACCTTCATCCCTTGAAAATCTGCCTCTACCTCTTGTCATATTCTTTTGTCTTCTTGACAACTTCTCTTCGGCTTTCAATGCAAATTGATAAGCCTCTTCCACAGTGTGCAATCTGACCATACTCAACTATGTTATTGTTGTTAATTCTCAGCCCATTATATATCTTGCAACCTTTTCTTGATCAACCTTATGGTGACCAAACCAAATGGTTATCTTGTAAAACTCCTTGGTGTAATCCTTCACACTGAGCTCTCTTTGCCTCAAGTTTTGTAACTTCTTTAAGCAAGTCCAACTGATAATTTGCAAGTAGAAACTTGCCCTTCAACTTGCCCGCCATTTTATCCCATTGGGTAATCATTATCTTTACCCCTTCTATTCCTCTCAGTTTGTACTTCCTTCCACCATAGGATGCATGACCTTTCAACTTGGTCTGAGCCACTTTCACTCTCCTTGGGTCATCCACATCATCAAACTCGAAGTATTATTAAATCTCTATAAGCCAATCTATTAACTCCTCGAGATTCAAAGTTCCTAAGAAGCAGGAACTTCCATCTTGGTTCATTTTCCAATCCTTGAGATAGCTCTAATGAGCCTACCTTCACCTGCATCTAGCTAATGCTCATTTGCTTGCTTTGGTGGTTCTTCTTCTATTCTTAGCTCTTCTTCAGCATCACTCACATCATCTCTTGGTGAAAAACCTCGATTTTTATATGCTTCTATGGCATCCAATCTTGCTTTCATTGCTCTCAACATTCCTACTACTTCATTTGGTCTCCCTGCCATGGCAGCTGGCAACCTCTGCTCTTCTAGGAGACATCTTGACACTCTTTTTCAATCACAACTTACTGCTGTAATCCTCTCTCTTTACAATCCTACATAGGCAAGGTATAAATAAACTGGATTCAAACCAACTCTGATATCATTTGATGTAGTCAAGGATGAGGGGCCAAGTTAATGGCTACCTTGTCCTTGAAGCTCGGATCGATGCATACAACTAGACACACACACATATACATATGCAGTCAAGACTCAAGACTAGACGCCATGAACAACAATGTTATTCAATTTTGATGAAGAAATTACAGAAGCTAAACAAACATACTTCCTCTATACTATATGTTCTACAAATGTTAACGGAGAAGAACAATATAATGACAGTCCCTCAATGGACTTGATTCAACTTCCTACTCCTCCCTCTCTCCTTGAACAAGCACTTCTCCGAATAAGTCTCATTCTCTTCTATTTCTCTTCCTTTTGAAGTGCCTCTTTGAAATACCCAGATTCTTGGAAACACTCAAGATGAGGAACTCAAGTGTTCTGGACTGTTGCTCTGACTATGCAACTGTCACAGGTGAAACTGCTGCTTGACGCATTCCAGCATTTATGAATATGCTGGTTAATGCAGACTGGCAGTTTTGCAACCACCCCTGCAGTAACTGCCAGTTTTGTCATCAAATAGGGGACAGTCAAATTTAGCCTCGTTAGCAGACTGAAACTGACTTCTTGCTGGTCCTTAAAGCTTGTTGAGGTCCTGTTGTTTTCCTTGGATCCCTGCGGATCAACTTTCACACTGCAACACTAAAAACCAACAACAAATTCACCACAACAGACACTGCATGTTTTTGGTTGGTGCAAGATTACTGACCACCATGTATGTTCCTGCATCAGTTGAGTACTGGCACTCATCACTTCGAAAAAGAAAAATGGCATACCCGTAGAGAGATATTCCAATTAAGAAAGAGTAGAACTCCAAAGGTTAAGTGCTTCAACATTCAAGGGTAGCTGTAGCCAAACACGACTCCCAAAAGACTAATATCAAATCCATTTCTATGGAGAGGTAAGGAAAATGAAATCTCATAGAGTAGGTAGAAGGTATGATCGTATTTTCAATGTATGAGCTTTTGGGCGGATATGATCATAAATTGATCAAGTGAAATAATTAAATTCAGAGGTGATTCAGTTGGATGCTTTGTATGACCAAATAGACACTTAAAAATTTATGCACCCTTCAAACGACAAAAGTTGATGACTCAAAAGAATGATGCAAGAAAATAAAATTTAAATAAAGTTGGATGAAGTTGATGGAGGCTTTAAGGATATGGTCCAGATCCTCAGAAACCCCTCTGGCATCTCTAAATTTGAGGCCACACATTTTTCAGCTGAAGAATTTGTTAAGCAGATCTGATGGCCATCGAATGTATAAGGCAGATTCAACAGTCATTGAATGTATCCAGCAGATTCTACGGCCATCAAATGTGTCTAGTATATGTCAACCACCAAAGCGTGAATGCAACATACAAGAAGACCAACAACCTAGAATGGAAGCTATGGTATTCCACATCTCGACTGTCAAGACATATGGAGTTTTGAGTCTTCTATATTGTTTTATTGATCCAATGTATGCATAAAAATGCCCATTGAGCTCTTTCAATTGCATCTTTCTTCTACATTTAGATGTGTACATTCATGCAGCCTCTAGGAGAGATTATGAAGCATATTAAGTAAGTTGTAGAATAGAGAAAGCAAGAAGAAGCATGGTAGAGGAATTGATACAGTCCCACAGTGTTCTTGATGGCTCCAAGGAGAGCCTTGGCTGTAATCTTGTTGATTTCAGTTGGCATAAGAGGCGCAACCTCAACCTCAAGTTGCTGAAGGTTTTTCACATTGGGTTCTTTCAAGGAATATCTTGTGTCCTTCTCATTGTGTGATGCAGTCTGCGTTCTCTACTTCTCAACTGTTCGTTTATTTTATTCTGGTTTCATTCCCGGAAATTAAACAAAATAATTCTATGTTAGCTGATTTTTAGCATACTTCTAATCCTAAAGCAGCAAATATGAGTATGTTCAGTCATATATCATTGAACATGGTATATGAGGGAATCAAACAAGTGTATAAGATTAATTTTCAGCAGTGTGGACATGAATTTGGGCACCTGCACGTTGCAATTAGAAATCAAGGATGTAAATGGCAAGCCCATAGCTGTAACACATTATTTTTTGGCATTATGTATGTTAGTTTTTGGTAGGAAACTACATTGAAATAGCATATAAGCAATTTTATATCTCTGTTGAAGAATTGTACATTGGAATATCCAAGTCAATTACAAATAGTTGACACCTAAGTAATGCGAGCTCCTGGCTTGTGTCACCTTGTTGCTTACAGATAATTACACAAGTCATTAACATTTGATGGAAGAAACGTCAAACAACCTTAATTGCAGACAAACAACTGATGCCTCGGGTGTTTTCTCAGACTATCTTCCATTCCGAAGATTTCTTGGGTGAGAGCATTAAATGCAGGTTTTGCGTATGAAATGAACTACCTCTTTGACCTATACTCAAGCCAATAATTCTCAAGCTGCAGATATATCTTCTGTGGGAAAGAAATGGTAACTATAGTGACAGCATAAATTAGTCATCAATATCAACTTTGACTTCATTATTATTGGGTCAAGTAATGAACTCAAACAAAATATGCTTGATCAAGTTTGGAAAAACCTGCATACTGGGATTATGTCTTCCTCTATATCACGAACCCAAACAGACCATTCAAGCTGAATAGCAGTAATAGGATGCACTGCATGGGCTCTTCTAATGGTGTCAGCACTGGCTTCTGATAATCCAATATATCTTATTTTGCCCTCTTCCACAAGTTTTTTGAGCTCCCCAATCTACATTGCCACAGAAGAAGTTACATTCAATATTTGCACACAAAAATCAGTAATGAGTCTGAATGTGACAAATGAAGTCCTATGAACCCATGTACACTTGATGGCTTGCCCCAAATCTCTAAAGGACCAACATATGAAGTATACTCTGAAATAGAGGAATCTTTAAGAAGCAATTTAAAAAAGCCCGATACTTAGCATTCCATCGCATTTTAGAAAAGAATTAATGCAGTTAGTCGCAGGCTGTGCTTACTGTTTCTTCAATTGGAATTGATGTATCTATCCTATGTTGATAATAAAGATCGATGTACTCCACATCAAGACGCTTAAGACTTGCTTCGCAGCACTTCCGTACATACTCTGGAGTACCCTTGGCATCCAAATTTCCACCAGCACCTAATACAATCCCAAACTTTGTTGCAAGTTGAATTTTTTCACGGGGGAGCTGCTTTAAGGCCTGTCCATGATCAAATTTTAGTATTATTACATTTAGTGCTTGTACTACACCAATGATCTTTATATTCCATCGGAAGACAGAGTACTTAGAACAAATGGGCTTGGAAAGACTTTATACCCTGATTAGAGGCGAGGTAAACATAAAGTAAAATTTCCTTTGATCACAAATCAAATTAGGCCTGCAGCAGATTTCCTTTCGAGAGTGCATTTATTCCTTTTCTTAATGAGAATAAAATAATCAACAACCAAAATTACTGAGAGCCTTTGAAATGATTGACAAAATAAAAAGGAAAAAAATTGGCATTATATGAATACTATCAACACTAAATCAGTATATCCTACCTACCTATACGAGTTTGATAGTCTCAAAGAAGAAAATCATCATTTATATAATTCTTCTGAAATCAACTGGGTAACAATGTTTTTGTCAGGATGTTCAGATCCCCACTGAAACCATTTGTTTAGGCTGTTGACTTCGAAAAAATTATATACTATAAGCTAATCTTAATACTAAAATCATGATTGCTAAAATAAGAGCCATCTCATATGAACAACTTATTGACACTGGCAGATGGAATCAGTGGTCATCAGAGTATTTTTAAGGAATGAGAATTTTTGAGGTGAATAATTTTTAATTGAAAATTGGGAAACATGTGTATGTAAGGTGGATTCTAAATAAAACATAGAATCCGCTTTTAAAACATATATAACCTGATAAATTTAACAAATTTATGAAAAATATATACAAATATCTGGCAAATCATTTTTGTGGGGTAGACAAATGAAATGAATTACACAGTGGGAACAAAGAGTTTGTTGTGGGGTATACAATTTAAATGAATTAGAGAAGAAAACACATTTTCTGCTGTATAATGATATTGGCTATAATAGTTGTAGAAATAATTTTCATACAAGTACTTTGACAAGTCCAGCAGACCACTTTGGCCCAAAAGAAATTTGAAGTGGTCATCATCCTATGTAAAGCAAATCATTTTCTTAAAAATGAAGCTCACCTTCCCAACAAGGATTTCGTTGGTAGTGGCACCATATACATCTGCAGTATCAAAGAAGGTGATGCCTTTCTCAAAAGCATATTTGATCATGGATATACCATCTTCCTGTGAAAGAGGCTTATTGTATATTCCAGTAAGCCCCATGCATCCATATCCCACCTTAGAAACCTTAATCAATTCCACATTCCAATTACAGCTATTAGTCAAAATAATCACACCCAAAAAATCATGTCATATAAAATGTATACAGTACAGATTTAAAAAATAAAAAGTAGTACCTGCAATCCTTGACTGCCCAGCTTGATCTGTGGAATGACTGGAGTTGCCATGGCAGATGAAACAGATATGTAGCTCCGACTACAGAAGTTAAACTTAGGAATTGATATGCGCAGTCCACCTCGCTAAAACACAAAATTGCTATGATTTTTACAAAAGTGGGGCGGCTTGCCCTGTTTTTGGGTTTTCGCCGTAGGATGTAAGTAGTCAACATTTCGCAGCAGCGACAGAATTTTCTTTGGCGTCAAGTGGCAACTCATTGCTTGCTTGTAGACTATCCATAAAGTCCCGGCACGGAGGGATGCTGACGTGGTGCTTTGATCTGCCACGGTGGCCGTGACCTCCACGTCAAACCTCCAGCCCACTCTCTCCATCTTCGCTTCTTTCGGTGTTTCCTTCCGACTACATTATGATAATGAAACCTTCAAAGACAACAACAATACACGCTTAGCAATTGAAACCGTGTAAAAGAATTGTGTTCCCTTGGCCTTATATGTGGATTTCATGATGGTTTTGTGTATGGTTTACCCTCTTCTAACAATGTAGCCTTTAAAGAAGCAAGGACAAAGGATGAAGCTAATATATCACTATCATGTGGTGGTCTCTGATTAATTAAATACAATTTACATTTTAAAATCAATATGTTTGTCCTTTCTGCAACAAATTATGCCAACGATGAAATAGAGAAAATAATATATTGTGAAATGAGTAGAAATAGCTTTATTGCATTGAAAGAGTGAAATTGCATTATAAGATCACATGTCACTTCGAGGGGGTAACCTCCTTTGAGCAAGCTCAATACAATATAGTTCATAGATGTTTTTCACTAGCACATGCGTCACATTTAAACTAGTTCTACTCAAGCAAACTACTACTTCCCATGCATCTGGGATTATTCTCAATAGCTCGAGGGATGACTTACAAAGTGCATGTGTTTATAGTGTTTATTACAACTAGATTATAAAGAGAAAGGTAGGATGAAGGGTCCTAACATCTCTCCCTTGAAAAGCTTTGTCCTGAAAGCTAAAGATGAGAAAATTATTATTGAATTTGGAGAAACATCTCCCAAGTTATATCTTCATGTTGTATTCTGTGTCACTAGATCAAGACCTCTGTGATGGTCTAGTTGCAAAGTTGGCACGAGCGCTTATCTAAGACTCGCTTGAAGCTCATGACTAATGGATAATTTATCATCAAGCTTAGGAAGTACTCTCTGAGTGGTGAACCATTGCCCAAAAACTTTCTTTAAATAAGAGACTTGAAGAATATGATGAACACGAGAAGAACGCAAAAGTTCTAACTTATAGGCGACCAGTCCAATCTTGTGAAGAACCTTCTATGGGCCATAGAACTTAGGGGCAAGCTTCTGACACCCTTTCATCTTCAAGGAGGATGGCTTGTAGGGTTGTATTTGGAGGAAAAGTATATCCCTTGGTTGGAAGGCTTGTTCAAAGCAGTGTTGATCTACCTATTTTTTCATGTGATTTTGGGCCATATGGAGGCTTTCCTAAAGAACTCGAAGAATATTCTCATGTGCATTAACAGTGGTGTCAATTTCTTGAACTTGAGAATTGTTTGGGGTGTAGAAGAGAAGAGATGGTGGCAGTTGGCCATATATTGCTTCACATGGGGTCAATTTTGCGGATGTGTGATACATTGTGTTATACCACCATTCTGGAAGAGGTAACCACTTGCCCTGATGTTGTTGTTAATCAGAGGTAAAACATCGAAGGAATGTTTCCAAACATTTGTTGACTAGGATATGTTTATACAAATGAATATTTGAATATTTTCATTCTCCATCGACGCCTTAAGTAACATCCAAACCAGCTTAAGCTATATTGTGCATTTAAAAATATGACCCTTATAAGGGACATGTTTGTAGTGTATGGATAGGTTTATTGACCTAACCTATCCGGGATAAAGATAAAATTAGTTTTGAGATAGAATATATTTTGTAGATGTATTTTTTTAAGTGTGTATCAATTCCTAAATTAATAATTAGAACAATTGATCTATTGGAATTAAGGTATGGGAAGTTTCGCATGATTTTTTTTTTTAGGGTACTACAATAGTACTTCAAAATAAACTTGGCAAAAATTCCTAAAGAAGAAAACACCAATTTTTTTATAATAATTATATTAAAAACATTCACATGATTATATCTAAACTCATGACCAACCCATTTTAGTTAAGGCTTAACAACTTAAAAGCTTTCTAGATTATTTTATTCACAAAGGATCCCACAATCTTGAGTAGATACAAAGTGACCATTAAGGTATGTAACCTAAATTTATTCAAGAAAGTTTTACTATAATGATCTCTTGTAGAGATGTATATCTTAATAGCATCTTGTAGTGCCCGCCCATATGGGACCCAAACACACAACCAAATATACCAAGATAACTTTTTAAACATTCATTTTCTTGATCAACTATGCAACACCACATAGGCTCACAAGAGATTGCTCCACATCACATAAGATGACTACACCAACATGAAGAACATGCAAACAATATGATGACACTAGATGCACATCAAAGCCACACTATCATAAAAAAACAAGTACAAAACCACTACCCAACCATAACATGAACATCACAAGTATGCACCTTCCACATTACCACATTTTCATAGTTACAACTTTATTATATTCATATTTCATTATTTAGCCTTTATGATTTGAAGAGCACTTAACATGAAAACATATGTTTTCCTTTTTCTCTCTAGGCTACATTTCTTTTACTTCATTTAACACTTGTATTGGTTCCATCTAATTTAGTTTATTTATCTTATTACAAATAGATTATATAACTCGATGGTTAATTTGAAGTAACTTAACATTTACACAACATAAGTTTTGATTCCCAAATTGGAAACTATGTTTTCTTGATTACCTGCTTTCTCGTGGATCAATTCACATCCACTTTCACATCATAAGAAGATTATTAAGCTACAAGTGATCTCCACGGTACTTAAATTCTTGGATCGACATTACAAGGGTAAAATCTCCATAACTAAGAACAGTTACAAATTTCCTTTACAATTAAAATTTTAATGGTGCGTGAAAGCATATCCTAAATGTCTCAGTGATCCCAAGCACTTTACAAAAATCTTCTAATGGTGTTTAGTTTCTAGGACAACCTCTTAAATGCGTTATTACGACATCGCGTCATTCAAGACACAAGGTGACACAATACCTTTTCTAACCATTGCAACTAATACACCTTCACACATACGAGAACCCTCCACTTGGTTTGTGGGTAAGAATTATGATCACATTAAAAATACCACTGAAATCTCAAATACTACAAGAGAATGCTTGCTTGATCATCTTTCAATGTTGCAAACTTATATTCCCCAATTACCTTAAGAATCAAGTACATTCAATTCTTAGCCCTTTATGCTTAACCTCAAGACAACTTTACAATTGCATTGCTTAGACCTTACACCCCACATGTCACAAAAGTGACTCTAAGCCTTAAACTAAAGTATCCCACACAACTTCAACATGCATGAATATAATTCCTAGTGGGAACCCCTTATACTCTAAACAATGTTTAACCATTACCATTCCTATAGGGTGGTTTCGTGACAATGTCGACAAGCAGACAAGATTCTACAAAATCCTAAATTTTGTGCTCTTATTACCTCTAAGCTAGGAGGTGCTAAAGAATGATAAGAAAACCAGGCTCATCCTTTAATCTTTCAGTTTTATAAGAATACTCACAAGATTGTGTCAGACAAGAATCTTACTCTAAGGTTGTCCTTTTTGCTTTGGTTCTTCTATGAATTCCGAAGTAATTAGTAAAACACAAAGGATTTCATCCATTAATAACACCCAAAATCACGCTATGAAAGATCATTTCATTTCCAATTAAAAAGTACATCTACACCATTAACAAGATATATACCTACAATCAAACTCACTCCTAAAATATAATGCCAATTTTTCCTAAGATACCAATATGTTGCAATCTCTTATTGTTGTCATGCAAAACATTTAGAATGAAAAATTAAAAAAATGTCGTGACAACCTAGCTCACATTTCAAAATCTCTCTCTTTGTCAATGTAAACTTGACCTCTAGCCAACTCACTATCATTGTGTTACCCTCATCATAGCCGGGAGGAATGTTCTAATGTGATTTTCAAGTGTGTTTCATGTACAAGGAAGTGATTCATATATTCATTCGAACTATTCGAAAGAGCTACTCCTGAGGCCCAAAGGCCTATTTTCAGGCTTTTTCACATTGGTGAACACCCCTTGGAAGCTAACTGTTGAGGCACAACCCACCTAGGAGTTGTGCAGAGGAGATACAAGATGCACTAAAGTAATTTAGGAAAAATTAGGAAATATTTGGAACATCGGGAAAATCTTCTCCAAAACTGGGCTATTTTTAACTAGTGATGGAGATCGACTTTTCCTAAAAAGAAGCTTTTCATGTTTCGGATGGTTCAGAATCTCTAGAGATATTGAGAGCTCAAAATATATTAATTATAAATATATGAGGGTATACTTCCTTATGCAAAATGTTTTAAGGGATTATGAGGAACAAATTTGTAGATATTGGCCCGGTAGTGCAAATAAAGACCTTTAATCCTAGTGAATATTCAACTGAGGATTTTGGGAGTTCCAAGGAGAGTTAAAAGCTGATTCAAAGGCCAAAGTGGATAAAATGGGACCCTCTACATTTTCCATAGGTTGAGTTGGACAAAAAGGTAGATTTTTCTGTGGCATTTTGACCTTCCAATAACCGCTCGTGACCAAAATTGAAAAATGGGTTAAATTTCAAAGAGAAGGCGTAAATAAAGTCCTAAAATGGTGGAATTGGATTACTTGGGTGTTTCCTAGGTCAAAATTATATAAGTTTGACCTAGGAAACACTAAGTTAAGATCTTAGGGCAAAAATGCACTATGACAAGCTACTTTTAACAGTGTAATGGCGAGTGCAGGTTCTAAAAATGGAAGGAACACATCTTGGAGATATTGATGCCCCTTTGTCCCCTTTTAATAAGTCAAAAGGGACA
The DNA here is from genome assembly GCA_018340775.1 of Taxus wallichiana var. yunnanensis. Lineage (NCBI taxonomy): Eukaryota > Viridiplantae > Streptophyta > Pinopsida > Cupressales > Taxaceae > Taxus > Taxus wallichiana. The sequence goes on along the minus strand of CM031244.1, from coordinate 350,564,666 downwards.
TGGGTGACACAATAATTCACCAACACATGAGGAATAGAAGTTGCATCATTTAAATGACAAATTGGGTGGTTAGGAAAAGTCTTCCTCTCACCTAACCCCACCTACCCCCTCTCCATGATGCTTCTACCCTTGGCGCATTTGGAGGCATTGGTGTCCCTTTGTCCCTTTTCTAAAGGGATGTGGGGACACAAAATTGAACCACCACATGAAAATATCCTCCTTCATCACTTAAGTTTCATAGCTTGGTGGTTAGGTAGGTGTTTTCAACCTCGCAGCTTAAAAATTCACCCCCACTTCTCGGGACGAGGCTACCCATGACACATTCCCAATTAATTATTAAAACACAAGGGGTTTGATTCATTAATAACACCTAAAAACACATTATGAAAGATCATTTCATTTCTAGTTTTAAAAGTACATAGACAACATTAACAATATATATACCTATTGATTTAATTTAATTTGAATTAATTAAATCCAAGTATTACTGAGTAAATCATTGTATAAGTGATAAAATACAAAAATGACACGAGGAAGCTAAGATTTAAATATGAATCCCCAAACAAAGAACAAGGCGAGAGGACTTAGCTGATTTCTGAATGTACATGAAGTGATCTAGATAGGGAGAAGTGATGAACCAGATTTAAGTAGCATCGTAATTAATCTTTGTAAATTTTGTAACTCACGAATGATGACAGACAGGCGCATGGGCATTGGTGTGACTGGATATGGGCACCCCGACTATGCATAAACTTTGGATCTGATTTTTGTTGTGTCGTTAAGGTGTCACAATTATTCTCTGTTGATTGCATGTTGCTCACATTATAACCGTCGAAAGTACCTGTAACCTGAAAAAGAGAAATTCACCTACACAAGCCCATAACTCACATCGAACCTAAAAAGAAAGATCTGAAAATGAGGATTCCGACTGACCTCGATAATCACCCCGAGAGTGAACTTATGACCGAGCATTGTACTACATCTTAGACTCCATGTAGTTCTTGTGATCGTGTGTAGAAATTGTGCCCTAGGATTCCCTTGTGCAATTTGCACTTGATAGCAGGTTGTAGCAAGAATGTAGAAATGTAGTAGAATTTGTGGATGGAATAAAATGAACTTCCACTTCTTATGTCATGTATGTAGAGTATACAATCCCTTGTCCCTTGAATGGATGTTAGATGGATGCTTTAGAGTGCTTTGGGTGCCTTTTGAATGCAAGTGTAGGTGGTGATAATAATGTTTAGTGCTTGGTGACAGTCATTTGATTACTGATCATTTAACCAACTCGTAGACAAGTTGGTGTCATTATAACCAAGGCGGTGTCTAAAGTTGTATGCAAAAGGAGAAAGAAAATATTGTTCAATAGTACTTCTTCCTAAGAAAAAAACTAAAAATTAAACATGCATAAACAGGAAACACGCAACAAATAAATTACTGAAATAAATTAACGAAAATAAATCACAGTAAATAAACTATGCTAAGAAATTAAAAAAATCCTCCTCCTTGGGGAAGAGTGGCTTTTGGCCATTCTCTTCCCTTCGGATTTGGAGCAACTACAAGGAACTTTTTAGAACTACAATTGTATTGATTCAAAACTGATTTACAAAATATGCCCCCAATTCCAAGTATATGGAAGAGGTATTTATAGGCATCACTCCTAATTTACTTAGTCTACACATCAAGAGCTGACTACTATTCTTGGGCGGATTTATTTAAAACAATTAATCCTAAAACAACAGTCCACTTATCGTGGAGAATATTTCTACAACTCATCCCTTTAATCTAGGAACACAAAGTGGGAGAGTACTTATTCAACATTCCTAATACTATTCCACTATTTGTTCGTCCTTGAAACATGGAGAGAAAATGGAGGAGTGCTAAGTCCGTGACTTTGAATTCTTCTTGGAACGCCACATGCATGCATGACTTTGGATTGCCACATGTTTGGATTTGTATTCTTGGTTGATGACGTGGAAGCAAAGAGTGGGTTGAATAGTTCGATGTTCCTTTACATTATTTTGGAACAAACCAAAAGACTTTTGGTAGCTAGGCCTTTTAGTAGCTACGTGGAAGTTTTCAATAGTAGCAAATCTATGAACTTGGAGTAGAGTTGTTTATGACTTGTTTTCTACACACTATTACATTCCCACTTTAGAAGAAATAACAAAAATTAGATTACGAATATATTTCTAAAGAGATGATAAGATAAAACCTATATTCTACCTTAAATATGTTATCCTTTATTAAAACTACATCTAAATTCACTTGAAAACTTGATTTTAAGAGAGAGAATAAGAGTGCTATTTGGTGATATAATGAGACATATTTTGGTCTCATCATTCCCCCACACTTAACTTCTTGCATGACCTCATGCAAGCTATTGATCTTCCTGTAGAATTTGATTTTTTCAATACTTTTATATCTTTCAAATTGTCTTCTCATCTTTTTCATGATAAAAGCAAACTGAGATTCGAGAAGTAATTTTTTTACTTCTTTCTTATTCATGCTCTCATGAGGTTTTTCTTAGATAATGCAGAGAGATTCCCCCACACACACACACACTTAGCTCTTTCTTTTCGCATGCATTCTTCAAAATATTTAGAAGAGAGTGAGTCTCCCCACACTTACTTCTGCATGCCCTCATGCATACTATTTTTTTTACTGAGCATCTTATAGATCCCAACTATTACAAATTGGAAAGACTTTATCTATATCATCTACTTTGTTACTTGACTTGATCAACACATGTAGATTTTGAAAAAAATATCTCTTTTGTGTTCTCCTTTTAAGATTTCTAGAAGTGAATCTATGTGTAATTAAAACAAAAAATAACAATATTTGAGAATAGTAAAATAAAAGTTACCATATCATACTCAGTAGTTATCCTTGCTTTCATCATGCTGAATAACCTTGATTTCCATTAGCAACCGAGCAAAAAAATAGATATGAAGTCAAGGCCTCTACAACATAGAAATTTCTAGTAGCAAATAATTTCATCAACCAAGTTGGCATAAGATAAATAGTCATATGTATCAAAGAAAGACTTTGAAGTGCATTTTTGTTTGGAAAAAACAACCATTTGTTGGTTTTCAAATTTCCCCCCCTTTTTTTAGTAATTGGTCAATTAGTAAACTGATTTTCTAACCAATCACTATCCTTTTGAGAAATGTCAACATGATGGAAAATCAGGAAGCAATCTTTCAGAGTTTCGACAGCATCCAACCAACTTAGAAAACTGATTTAAGAAGTTGAGAAACAATGGTAAATTGTTATGGGAAATGGGATGGTTCAGGGACTTCTTCATTTATTGGGAATGGATGGTTTATTATGAGAGGTTGTGGGTATGATCCCGAATACAAATGGTATGTTGGCATTTCAATTAGCATATAGTAGTTGAGCCAATATTTTTCTATAGTCATGAGAAAAATTAACATTGACTACAAAATATCAGAGGAATTTTTTGTAGTTCTAGTAGGTGGGAAAAATGATTTTTAGCAAAAATTTAAAAAAGACTCGAGGGTAGCATGGAATGAATCAGGTACTGAAAATGAGGAGTATTGATAGAAAACTTACACGCATCATAATATATTTTTTTTAAGTCTTCAACATGTTATTTTTTTAGTTACATGCATTCAAACTGCATATCTTGGGCATTTCTCAATGAAAATGAGCGATTCAAAATGATTTGGAAAAACTCAAAGCGTGTAGAACAAAACCCAAAAATCATTTGAGCTATTTCTTTGCGAGCCATGAGCATTTTGTATTAGAAAACACTGTTATTTTTCACACGAGAACTCCTTATCAACTAATTTTTTTCCTTTGACCTCCTCTGCAATGCTCCGTTTTGTTGATTTTGCACTTTCCTGTAGTAATTATGTCATCTAAAAATATATGTTTGCAACATATAATTATCTCTTTCAAATTTGAATCTCCAATAATTATTGAAAACAATTTAGAACACGTCTCTCTCATTAAATAAATTGAGTCAATTTAGGAGCATTCTTTGCATGACAATTGATTAAAAGATATGCAACCTAGAACATTCATTGCATGAAAATTTATTTCTTCTTTGTATGCAAAATCTATTTCTAAATCAATTAGGTTGACATGCAAAGAAAAACTTTTTAAAATTTGGCTAATTCATTAAATAAAAGAGATAAAATAGGTATGCATGCTATTTGAATTTTTCTAACTGCATGAGTCGTTGCATGCAAAAATTAATGTATCACTTCATCAAATATAAGAATAAAAAAATAATTCTCTTCTTGCATGTTTAAACTCTTGAATAGTCGAGTTGTTATATGAGAGAATAATGCATACCTTTTTGCATTTGTCTACTATTTTCTAATAGCTTTCATTATTGATGTAGATTCATTTTTTATTGTAGGTCAAGGAATTTGAGTTGCAAAGATGGTTGCATGCAAAATAATTTTCCAAAATATACACCAAGGGTTTCAGCATGTAGGGAAAGAGTTACAGATGAAAGGATGCAAGCATGAAGACATCCTACATCTTTTCCTTCAACATGGCATTTCCTTCCTCCGTGACAAAAACAACTCAACTTTTCCTTCAACTCCCAATCTGTTTGCACAAATATTCCACAAAAATTTGTCTCTGCTAACCTACACAAAGTTAGTTTTTTCTAGTTTTTGTATTTCTTGCATGCATTAACTGTTATTTAATCTTTGAAAAGTAACAATACATGCAAACAAGAATTATTTTAGAATAGGAAACCATCATTGCATGAAAATAATGGTATAAATCAAAGTATTCATTTAAATCATTCATTATTCTACCAAATCAATTTATACCCTAAGGTTAAGAAAACTTATCATCAAATTCCTATTGTATCCATTCCATCACACCAAAATACATGGGTAACTAGTCATTGTAATTGTTGTGTATATAGGAAATGGAACTAGATACGGGTTTTATTTGATGAAAATGCATATTTCTATTATGAATTTTCATCCATATGTTGATTAAGGTAGTCAATCTTATCAACAAGCTACAATATCATATTGAAATGATCAATATGAATATAATAGAAATATTTATTAACAAAATAAATAATTGCATAAACACATGTCTGATGGACTAATATAAACATGAAACAATGTTTCCATTTTATTGAGGGGGTTTCTTTTAGCAATCTTGGGCAGATTTCTAAATCTAATTACAAAAATAAAATTTAATCTATTTGTAGAAAATAAATTTGCAGAAAATTGAAAAACAAATTTACAGAAATAAAATTGCATGAAAAGAAATTTGCAGAAAGTAAAAAAACTTGAAATAAAATCTTAATCTAGTTACATGAAAAAAAAATCTAAAGAAGCTATTGAATAAGAATCTCCTATCACAAATATTGCTAAGAGGTATTCTATTATCACTAGAATATTCTTTTAGAAAGATCTTAGTCTCCTAATAACACGATGATCCCCAGGAACAACGCCAAAAATGACAGGTTGCTATAGCCAATCATTTAATCAACTCATAAACAAGTTGTTATCATTATAACCAAGGTAGTATCTAAAGTTGTATGCAAAAGGAGAAAGAAAATCTTGTTCAACAATACTTCTTCCTAAGAAAACAAACTGAAATTAAACATGCATAAAAAGGAAACACACAACAAATAAATTACTGAAATAAATTAATAAAAATAAATCTGCAGTATATAAAATTTGTTAAGAAATAACAGGAAATCCTCCTCCTTGGGGAAGATTGGCTTTTGGCCATTCTCTTCCCTTCGAATTTGGAGCAACTACAAGGAACTTTTTAGAACCGTAATTGTATTAATTCAAAAATTATTTACAAAATATACCCCCTTTCTAAGTATATGGAAGAGATATTTATAGGCATCACTCCTAATTTACTTAGTCCACACACCAAGAGCTAACTACCTATTTTTGGGCAGATTTATTCAAAGCAATAAATCCTAAACAAACTTGACTACAACAATCCACTTATCATGGAGAATATTTTTACAATTCATCCCTTTAATCTAGGAACACAAAGTGGGAGAGTACTTATTCAACATTCCTAATACTATTCCATTATTTACTCATCTTTGAAACATGGAGAGAAAATGGAGGAGTGTTAAGTCCATGACTTTGAATTCTTCTTGGAATGCCACATGCATGCATGGCTTTGGATTGCCACATGTTTGTATTTGTATTCTTGGTTGATGACGTGGAAGCGAAGAGTAGGATGCATCGTTCAAGTACTCATTTACATTACTTTAGAACAAACTATTATCCAATGTCACTTCCTAGTGAAATTGGACAATTGAGTATGCCCCGAGGGTACATTTAGTTTTCGGTGTTGCAAGGGGCATCACTATGATCTTCCGAGAGAATTTAAATTTAGCCCTCCCTAACACCTTCATGCACCCTCGATCCTCCTAAAAGATCCAAGAATTAGTGAGGCCCGAGGGGGTTGAAAGAATTAACAAGGTTGCACCTTTGATCCTTGTGGAGCCAACCGAGATCTTTGCATTACTCATTGATATGTTTAATAATGTGGGTGAGTTGCATTGACCATTAGGGTTCCATGGTGAAGACCGAGTCCATTTTCATGAACACTCTTATAGTCATATACCTTGAGATGCCTTGAATTGGGACCGAACTCCATTATTCACCAAGCTCACAATGAGGGGTTGAGTTATTTTGAAAGGACATTGAGGAAGGGGCCTCAAGCTGCTATGACATTACCCACCAATTCACGTATTAGCCCCTCGAGTTGTGCAGCAACCGATTCTCGCAAGTTAAACGAAGGGGTGGTCGAGTAGATAATTAAGCTTTACGTGTAATTGTAATAGAAGCAATCGAGCTTTGAGGAAAGCCTTGAATTGAGAGGACCGAGTCATCGTTTAAGTAGAAGCGATCTGGTCATAAACGAGCCACTCATGAGGCATTGGCAAGATACCCATGTTAATCATGTAAATCGAGCTCTAAATCACCCCCTAAGTTGGTTATAGGAAATGTTGAGTTGTTAAAACCCCATCAAGCCAAACAAAGCCAAACTCCCATCATTACAGGCAAGTTGTCTTGTATAAGTGGCGAGCTATTTCAACTGTGGTGAGTTACATGGTGCACTAGGACATCCTTCTACAATCTGAGCCATATGCATTCTCTTGAGCCCATAGCCGAACATAATAGTTGAAAGATTGAGCTTGAAGGACCCGAGCGAACCATCTTGCAAAGTTGGAACTCTAAACAAAACTAAGTCAATTGTATCAATTGCTTGAGTCTACAGGAGTAGAGGGTCGAGCCCCTTAAATCATTAAACTTGCACGGTGAGGCATTAAGCCAAGAGCTCGAGGTCATTTTTGAGCCATTCGGGCATGCATAAAACTAAATATCAGGCTTATTCAAATGGAAACTGAGCCAATTTCATGACCCAACTCATAGTCGAATGGTTTACGATGGAAAAAATGTGATGGCGAACTTAAAGTTTTGATTAACACAAAGTCTGGAGGCCGAGTCAACAGCAAGGGAGAAAGATTAGTGAAGGGCACCACATGGCCCCTTAGCACATATTCGAGATGACATCAGAAGGAGGGAAACACCGAGGGAGTGTGGTGCTTCCATGTGGATTGAAGAGCCATGGAAACGTCACAGTCAACTTCTGGGTTGGTCACATGGTTGATGTTGCCAAGCAAGAAGCGAGGGGGTGACTTGGCAAAGGTAAGGTGAGTAGTTAACCAATGCACGCAGGAATCCATTAAATGATGTAAATGATGTCAGGTTGGATGATATCCACTGAGTCAGCAACACGAGGTTAAACAAGGGCAACATGGGGCACAAAGAGGCAACACAACATGGCCAAAAAGGATGGTTCACTAGAAGGAAAGGGGTAGAGCTAAGTCGACATTAAAGGACAATGACTCCTCGAGTCAAAAAAGAGGGGCCGATATAATGCCAAAGGAAACGTGGGGAGTTGAGCTAGGAGACATGAGGAGTTAACATGTATAGGTAGGCGGGTTCGGTGTTCGAGACAAACCAACGCATGGATAATTGGAGCTCTAATATCGAGAAAAGAGCTCGATGCTTAAAATGAGAGCTAACTCAACCGAGTTGGCCAAGCTAGCTAGAAACATAAAACACTCAAAACATTAAATCCAACCCCCCAAAAAAAAAAAAAAAAGGGCAACAAATTTAATGATGGCCCCACCTAATTTTTATGAAAAACATTCGAGAAATGCAAAACATTGAAAAGAGGGGGAAAATATTTCCAATGGTGGATTTCAACAAACAACAGATTAATTACATAGTCTCGCTAAGAAGAAGAGATTCCCATCAAACCCTAAGGACTTGCAATCACTCAAAATCCCATAACTTGAGCATTTCTCAACGAAATTGGACAAAATTTGTCTTGTTGAAATCATGGTTTTGAGACCAAACCACAATAGTATGAAATATAGAGATTGATGGAGTTTAAAAGGTGTATTCTGTAGAAAATGAACCTGTTTCAAAAGGGTAGTTGGATGGTGGGTGGAAGTGCAATTAATGGGCATGAATGACATTTTTCTACTACTGCAAGTTATGGGTAGTATGGGGAGGATTTTACAAGTTACAATCATGCTTTTCACCCACTCTAGGTACTCTACAATCAATGCAAAATCTGGATCCAAGGTTGCTTGTCCCCTTCTCCTTCTTTCCATTTTTCTATAAATTGGGGATTTCCCTCATTTTGGGGGGTGATTCTTGTAATAAAAATCTATCATTTTTATTTTGGAACACCATTGTGTTGCAAGCCTTCATATTGGACTTCTTGCATGTTGATCCAAGCCCTTCTCTTGCTTTGTAAATGAACTATGCATGTTAATGAAGCAGTAGATGCAAATTTGTGGATGTTTTCTTCCCTTATGTCATGTTTATTGTTTTCTATTTGCCTCTTTATTTCATTTACAGGTGTATTGTGTCTACCTTATACTCTTGCAAGGTGTAATATTGTTGTGTTTTCATGGAAATGATGTTGTAAGTGTTGTTGTTAGATTGTGGAGAACTGTTTTCACCCTCTCTAATCAACATTTCTACACATTGGAGAGTCTTTCCCATTCCCTTTTCTTGGTGCATCACCTCTGTTAGAGTAGTTTCTTTCATTTTCATGTTCTTTCTCTCTCCTTGGTCCCTTGGAAATTATAGAATAGAGATAGCCAATAGTTTTCTTTCATTAGAGTTATCTTGCACTATATTAGGAAGAGGAACCAACCTTCTCTAGAGGTCTATCTCAAGTAGTAAGTCCCACAACTTGGAGATAGTACCCATGTTACCCAATCACATTGTTTTCCTTAACACACTCACATGCTAAGCAATCAGATGGTGTTGTGATTTGGTGATAAAATTTTTGGCATGTCCAGTGGGACAGAAGTCTTCTTTTTATTACAACAAGTTTTGTGTGCTCTTGTTGTAACATTCCAACTTGTAAAAGACTTTGAAAGTGCACATCTAACAATTCCAAAAGGGTAGGATCCACTAGTTTTAGCATCCCAAGCTTGTCAAATTTATGAGAAGAATCCAGACGAGGTCGAGAACTAGAGAAGAAGGTGTTTTTGAATATCATAAGCTATTTCTAGGTAGAGGAAGAAGGGTAAGAAGAGCCCAAAGGTCTCCATCTCCACCGAATAGAACACTATCAACACCTCTACTTGGTAGGCCTTTCATTCAATCAACCAGAGTTCTCAAACCAATTATAATGGCACATCTACAACAACTACAAGGACCACAAAATCCCTATGTCAATTTCATGGGTAGAAGTCCACTTGCTCTTAATGCACAAAATCTAATTCTAGTTGTGGCATTAAAGAACATTCCTTATTTCACTGGGGAGAACCATACAACCCCAATTGACCATATCCAAGACATTACAAATGTCTATGCAATTCACGAGATTGTTGAGATAGACATTGTGGTTAAATTGTTGGCATCCTTCTTCAAGGGAAAAGCTTTACAATGGTTCAGGATCCTAACAATAGGTTCTATTCAAAATTGGGATCATTTTTGCACAACTCTCTACAATCAATTCGGGGAAAAGGGAGATAATTTGTCTTTATTGGAACAATTGATAATAATTAAGAGGGCCCTTAATGAGCAGATGACCAATTTTAACTTCAAATTTCAAAGGACGTGGGATAGGATTTCACTTTTTGTGAGACCAGTAGCTAAAGGTGCTTTCCTTTACTTTCTAAAATCTTTAAATTCTGATATTTCCATAATGATACAATCTATGGGAGGTACAACTTTTCCCGCAACCTATAACATTTCTATTAGAGCTGAAAAATTGCTTGATTCAAGGTGGTAAACTTGCACATTGACCACTCATGTCCCTTTATCTAAAATTATGAAATTTAAACACTAGCCAAGCACCTACATTAGCCCCCATCCCCCCCAAAATGTCGTAATTCTCGCTAAAACTTCTATCTCATCTTCTAGTACCTCAAATGAGCTCCAAGAAGTCATGAAGCGATTCAAAACTTAGGTAATGAGTTTGTAACAATTAATAGGCATAAAGCCAAAAAAATTAGGTCATATTAGCCTCAAACCCAACCCAATAGACCTTTATATTAGCCTAATAATCCACCTTCTCAAGCTACAAATCAAAACCAAGTGAAACCCCCTACTAATAGACCATTTCAACCTTATAACCCTAATGTTGTATCCACGTGTAGAGCCATCATACCAAAAAAAATAACATAGCTCAAGAGCATTACTAGTGCTTCCTTGTAATCAACCTCATAACCGATCAATGTGTTTTAATGGTTCCTTGAATCAAGCTCTTATGGTGAAAATAATGCGGTGTGGAACAAAAGACAAACCAAGAAGAGAATTAGAAAGAGGAATCCACTTAGGAAGCATCTCTAAATGAGACCTCGCTTGTCAAGGTAAATTAGGCTCCTTCCCAAAGTGTAGCATCCAATACATGGTCCAAAAAGAGGAATATTGAATAAGGGCAGTCATCCAATTCAAGCACTTCACAACCCTGTATCATTCCACAAGGAATTGGTAGTCAAAGTGTAGCTCCAAATGCGTCAAATTAGTCTAGATCATCTTCTAGACCAGCTCATATCCTAGTTGCAGCAGCTCCTATGCAAAAGAAGGTTGTGCAAAGCAAAGGGAAATAAAAAGATAGTTCATCCCCATTCAATATCATTGAGAAAGTGAAGAAAACAAATGTGAACATTTCAATGTGGGAGTCATTAACTATCCCAAGCCAAATATATCTTCTACAAGATGTTATAGAAAACTAGTCAACATCAAATTAGTCATCCAAAGACCAAGATAAAGTGCTCACTAATACATCCCCATAAGGATCTCCGGGGTCAACAGGGTAATTTTTTGAAACCCCTATCATTCTATATCTCATTGATCATCGGGATAAGTTGGTACATAATTGCATGATTGCTTAAGGAGCAAGTAGCTCCGTCATGCCAAGATAGATAGCTGATCGGTTGGGCCTTCAATATGAAGTCATGTCTAGAGGTGTGGTGCAAGTAGATGGGACAACAGTAACCACAATTGGAGTAATCAAAGGATTGAAACCTCACATTGCATGCTTGTCTAAATGTCATTGTCTTACAAGATGTTTCAGATCATAGACACTGCCACTGTTTCTTTGCATTATGCTTGTCAAGGGACTTCACTGCTAAAATTGGAGGCTCCTTGTCTATTGATTGGTCACATATGTTATTCAGAACAAGATATGGAACTAAGGCTATAATCAGATATGAACCAATTACTAATTTTCACATTGAACCACATGTGCTAAGTCCAATCAATACAAATTGCTTAGCATTTGATCAAGAGGATTGTCCAAGTATTTATGAAGCAAATAATAAGGTTGGAGGCATTCCAAACTTGACTCTTAATGATTGGGCTAGTAAAAGACATGCTTTCAATCCTTATAAGGAAATGGAAGAAGCTAAGTTAGGAGTCTATTGCATACATGAAGAGAATACTCCTCTCCCTAGCATTACCAAATCATATCACAAAGATGATAATTAGGTATGGTAAATATTCTTTAATGGCTCAAGGAGTAGGAAAGGTGCTGGAGGAGGAGCAATGCTCGTGTATCCTCAAGGTACAAAATATTACTCAACTTTTTGTTTTCAATTTGCTTACTCAAACAACACAACAAAATACAAAGCTTTGATTCATGGATTACATCGGGTGAGAAAGAGGGGTGTTAAAAAATTTCAAGTGTTTGGAGATAGCGAGCTGATTGTGAACCAAGTTAGAGGAAACAATGCTGCTAAAAATGATCTCTTGAAGAACTACAAGAATCAGGTATGGGATCTTATTGAATAATTTGAAGCTTTTAGCATCACTTCCATCTCGAGGAATAAAAATGAGGCAACATATAGGTGTGCAACAATTGGGGCAGCGTTTGATGTTGTGGAAAGTATCAAAAGTGAGAAAAATCAGGAGTCTCATATCAAGGTTGTGGTAAGACTAGCTGTTCGAACAACCACACAAGTTGGTAAGTCTTCAAAAATGATTAGCAAATCATAAATTTCTTGCAAGAAGAATTTGAGTTCTCTACTAGAAACCAGGACAAGTTAGAACATCGGTATGGTGACAAAGTGGTGTAGTTGAGGACTAGAAAATTGCCAAAGAGTCTTGTGACTTTGGAGTCAATTTTCAACTCTAATGATCAATTCCAGAAAGAGAAGGAAAAAATTCAGGTAAAAAGGTGAATATTTGGAACCCATTTCAGTAGATGAAGGCAAGATATTGCAAATTGGCAAAGTTAGTACTCCACAAGAGAAATATGATTTTGTTCAACTCTATCAAGAGTTTCCTGATGTCCTTGTCTATAATTATAAAGATTTAAGAGGTTTCAATCCCAAGTTAGCACAACATACTATTGAATTGGATCCGAATCCAAGCCCATCATGCAAAAGAAAAGGTTGATGAATCCTCACATTGAACCTCTCATGAGAAAAGAGTTGAATAATTTGATCGAAGCTAGCATCATCTTCCCTATCAAGCGTTCAAGTAGGGTTGAAAACTTATTACCCGTGTGGAAGAGAAATTGAGAAATCATATTATGTGTAGACTTCTCGTGAATTGAACAGGGCATCACTCAAAGATCATTATCCACTCCTTTCAATGGAGAAAATCCTGCAAGTAGTAGCCGGCTCAAAAATGTTTTCATTACTACATGGTTACTCAAGCTATAATCAAACCATGGTAAAATAATAAGATCAGTTTAAGACAACCTTCACTACAAAATGGGGCATGTATGCTTACAAGAAGATGCCATTTGGATTGTTAAATGCCAGAGCTACATTTCAGTGAGCAATGGATATGACATTGAAAGGGCTGATAAACAAAATGGTGCTTGTTTATCTTGATGATATGACCGTGTTCTCGAAAAATGCAGTAGACCATCTTTTTCATCTCAAGAAAGTGTTTTAGATATGTAGAAGATTCAAAGTGTCTTTGAATCCAAAAAGTGTATATTTCTAGCAGATGAAGGAAAGTTACTAGGCCACATTGTTTCAAAAGAAGGATTGACCATTGATCCTGAGAGAGTTGAAGCTATCAGAACTCTTCCGTTACCAAACCATAAGAAGGCCCTCCAAATCTTCTTGGGGAGAATTAATTTTGTTCGTAGATTTGTGCCTAATTTTGCTACCTTGGTGAAACCTTTGACAATGATGTTGAAGAAGAGCCTTGCATTCAAGTGGACAACAAAAGGTAAGGAGAGTTTTAAGGCCATCAAGGATGCAATATCTCAAGCCCCAACTCTTATTAATATAGATTTATCCAAGGAATTCATATTCTACACTTTTGGAGGATCAAACACAATCTAAAGTATCTTGCACAAATTGAATAAGGAATATTTAGAACATCCCCATAGCATTCTTCAACCAAAGTCTGGAAGATTATGAAATGATTTATTCTTTCATTGAAAATCATGTTCATACTTGTCATTAGGAGCTTGAAGAAGTTCATACACTTAGTCTCGAACAACAAGATTCAATTGTTGGTATCTCATGCTAGTGTTAAGGATTTTCTCCTGAACAAAGACTTGAATGAGGATAGGGAAGGTTGGATCATTCGAGTGATGGAATATGAAATTGAAATCAAATTAACCAAGTTGGTTCATGGTAAAGGTTTGTGTGATAAACTAGCTTCCAAACAACATGTTAATTCGTATGATGAAAGAGGATATGTTTTAGTGTTGCAAAATGAACAAGAACAATCAGTGATAAGGCACACATTCCATTATCTCCAAACAGGTTTGTGCCCTCCAAAATTGAACAAGCCTAAAAAAAGATATTTTAGATTGCAATCCATTCCATATTTTCTCATTGATGACATCTTGTTCAAAAAGGATGTGAAGGGGGTGTTATTGAGGTGTGTCTCAACAAACCAAATTGAGAAGGTATTACATGAGTTTTATAATGGAGAAGTGGGAGGCCACTTTGCTCCACGAGTAAAAAATCTCAAAATCATGAAAGTTGGTTATTATTGGCCTACAATGTTTGTTGATTGCTACTCATGGATCAAGAAATGCAAAAGGTGTGCATTCTTCATAGGGAAGGAAAGATTAGCAATGTTGCCCCTTTGTCACATTTCAATCAATCAACCATCCACGCAATGGGGGTTGGACTTCATTGGATTTATCAATCCAAATTCAAGTTAGGGCCATAAATGGGTACTCACGGTAACATACTACTTCGCTAAATTGACTAAAGCAAAGGCACTGAAGGAGGAAAATGAATCTAGAATCTTGGATTTCTATGAAGGGACTGTCACCAGTTTGGAGTCCCCGCCACTATTATATCGTATAATGCATTGGTGTTTATTGGCAGAAAAATAAAAAAATGGGTTGTTAGAAATGGAATTTATCTTAGCACTTCCTCTAATTATTACCCCCACAGTAATGGCCAAGCAAAATCCACGATCAAGAACTTGCTAAGAATCATAAGAAGAACTCTTGATGAGAATCAAAGAACCTAGCACACGAATCTCAAATCAGCCTTGTGGGCCACTAGAATTACCCCCAAGAGGTCAACAGGTAGGTCTCCCTACAAGCTAGTATATGGAAAGGAACCAATGTTGCGTATATCACTAGAGTTTCGACATTGAAACTCATGAAGCGATTGGAACTACCCGAGTTCAAACCCATGGAAATCAAGTATGAAAAACTGATGGAATTAGAAGAAACAAGGGAGCATGTAATGTGAACCATGGAAAATGATCAAACATTAATAAAAAGGAGATTTGATTCCGAGAAGGAAATTTGTTGCTAAATTGGGATGCAGATTATGCAAATCCAGGCAAACATTCCAAGTTTGATGTCATATGGAGTATTCCATATATGATCACTGAATGCAAAATTAGTAATGCCTTTCAACTAGCTAAGTTGGATAGCGAAGAATTGTAAATTCCAGTAAATGGAATCCATATCAAATATTGCTACTAGAAGGAATATTTCTCACCCTTGTACATATTAGCCTAGTATTTTTAATTCCTCCAAGTGCTTATGCACATTATTGTATTATTTTCGATCAGTTTTCAGTTTCCCTAAGTGTTGGTGCACATGTCCTATTGCTTCTAGTATGTTCCTTGTATGCAGTTCATCATACTTCTGTAAAAGGAAATTACAACAGAGAAACTCAAGGTTACAAGCAACAATTGCCATCTTTGAAAGAGCCCAAATACAAAGAAACTAAAATCAAGCTAAGAAACAAATTTCATATGTATCATTGCTTGCTTCTTCAGAATAACAATTGAGTTTCTTAGTTTCCCCGAAATAGGAAATAATATGTTGAGGTAACAGTTGCAGGGTTTCATTATTCAACCTTAATGAATCAAAGTTATTGGGAAAAGGTGAAATTCAAGATTGGAAACAATTTTCTACTCTCACAAAACAATTTTTCATATTTTCTTATGAGAGTTAAGGAAGCAAGCAACGAAACTCCAAACGTTTCGAGGTCAAGTTTTCATGATAACCTTGCAGACTCCATGCCCAAAGGATAGCTTCAGGAAGTTGTTCAAGCTTCGTTTAGCAGGAAAATTACTTTGTAAGTCACCAAATTATTATCCAACGTCACTTCCCTGGTGAAATTGGACAACTAAGTAGGCCCTTGAGGGTACATGCAATTTTCAGTGTTGTGAGGCATCACTATGATCTTCCAAGAGAATTGAAATTCAACCCTCCTTAGCACCTTCATGCACCGATGATCATCCTAAGAGATCCAAGAATCAATGAGACATGAGGGTTTGAAATAATTAACAAGGTTGCACCTTTGATCCTTGTGGAGCCAACTGAGATCTTTACATTACTCATTAAGCTATTTAATAACATAGGCAAGTTGCATTGACCATTAGGGTTCCATGGTGAAGACCAAGTCCATTTTCATGAACATTGAGCTCTTCCAGATCATATACCAAGATGCCTTGAATCGGGACCAAACTCTTTCATTATTAACCAAGCTCACAATGAGGGTCGAGTTATTTCGAAAGGACATTGATGAACGGGTCCATCAAGGTGTGACATTGCCCACCAAGTCACATATTAGCCCCTTGAGCTAGTAGGTAACCGAGTCACGCGTTAAACGAAGGGGTGGTTGAGTAGAGCATTAAGCTCTACGAGAAATTGTAATAGAGTGTTCAAGCTTTGAGGAAATATTTGAATTGAGAGGTCCGAGTCATCATTGAAGCAAAATTTAGCTGGTCATAAATTGAGTCTGCTCACGAGGCATGGACAAGATACTCGTGTTAATCATGTCAATCGAGCTCTAAATCGCCCCGATATAGTTATAGGAAATTTTGAGTTGTTAAAACCCCATCAAGCCAAACAAAACAAAACTCCCATCATCGTAGGGTGAACTATATTGTATAAGTGGTGAGCTATTGTAATAGTGGCGAGTTGCATGGTTAAGGGCTACTCATATCCTAATACAAGTAATAGGTTAAGGGCATAGCATGCCCTTCCCCTTCAAACCAAATTTGACCTCAACGTTGAATAATCTTAGATGTTTCTGTAGAAAACCTTCATCCTCCCAAGTCGCGTCCTCTATGCTCATATTCTTCCACTTGATTAGATATTCCTTAATGTCTCTAGTTCTCAGCCTCTTAGTACATGTTTGTAGAATCTTCTCTGGCTCCAAAACGATTCTTCCTTCCTCATCAAGTTCTGGTAGCTCTGTCTGGGCTACAAATTTATGTCCAATAACCTTATTCAAGTAGGAAACATGGAATAATGGGTGTATGCATGAAGATTGAGGCAAATCTAGTTTATAAGCAACACTTCCAATTTTCTATAGAACCTGATAAGGAACATAATATTTAGGAGCAAGTTTTTTTGTCCTTCTTTTGTTGCTTTAGGGACATCTATTTGTAAGGATACAGACCTACAAAAACCCAATCATCAATTTCAAATTGTCTTTCACTATGGTGTTGATCTGCTTGTTGTTTCATCATGTTTTGTGCCAATGCCAAATTTTCCTTCAAACCAACCAAAACTTGTTGTTGATGTTGAATGTGTTCCTTAAAATCCCTGACCTTAGTTTGCACCCTCAAGGAAGAAGTGATAGATGGTGGATGGTAACCATATAATGCTAAAAATGGAGTCATTTGAGAAGAGGTATGAAAATATGTGGTATACCATCATTCTTGAAGTGGTAGCCATTTAACCCAATGTTCCTACTTATCTGATACAAAACAACGTAGATACCCCTTTAAGCATTTGTTAACCACTTATATTTTC
Organism: Taxus wallichiana var. yunnanensis; assembly: GCA_018340775.1. Lineage (NCBI taxonomy): Eukaryota > Viridiplantae > Streptophyta > Pinopsida > Cupressales > Taxaceae > Taxus > Taxus wallichiana. The sequence continues at coordinate 350,546,942 of CM031244.1, read as the reverse complement.
CCATCAGTTTGAGGATGGTAAGATGAATTGTGAGCTAGTTGAGTACCCAAACATGCAAATAATTATGTCCAAAAATTAGTCGTGAAAATAGAATCACGGTCACTTACAATTATCGTTGGGGTTCTATGTAGCTTTTGAACTGTCTCCAAAAAAATAGTTGCAACTATACTAGCTGCAAATGGGTGTGACAAGGCACAAAAATGGGCATATTTTGTGAGCCTATCCACAATCACCAAAATAACATTCTTACCCTCTGAACAAGGAAATCCTGTGATGAAATCCATGGAAACCTCCTCCCATATTTGGCTAGGAATTGGTAATGGTTGCAATAGACCTGACATCTTAATGGTTTCACCTTTGTTATGTTGGCACACCAAACACTCTGATACAAAATTTTGTACATCACCCTTGAGTCCTTCCCAAAATAATTCTCTTTTTATTCTATGATATGTCTTCAAAAACCCAAAGTATCCTCCAACAGCGATGCATGTAGCAGTGCAAGAATCTTATGCTTCAACTTAGAATCTTTGCACAAGTATAACATGCCATTTTACCATAGGGCATTACCTTTCCACTCAAATTTGTTAGTTGTTATAGAGCCTTGCTTTATATTCTATATTAGAGATTGTGTATCCTTGTGTTGATCCCATTCCAATCTTGCTTCATCTACCCAATCGGCCTTCAATATGGACATTGCACATAGTAATGCATCGACAAATGTATCCCATTTAGACAATGCATCAGCTACTACATTTTCTTTACCCTTTTTGTATATGATTTCAAAACCATAACCCAACATCTTTTCTACCCACTTTTTTTTTGTTCCGTAGATGATAACGTTTGCTCCAAAAATTATTTGAGACTATCATGATCATTTTTCACCTTGAAGTGTCTACCCATTAGATAAGGCCTCCATTGCTTGACCGCATGAAGAATAGCCTTCATTTCTTTCTCATAGACATGTTTGAGCAGATATTTTCATTTGAATTTGTGATGCTCAAATGTAATTGCTCTTCCTTCCTACATTAGAACTCTGCTCCCAATCTGATCCTGAAGTGTCACACTCAATAATGAAGGTTTTTGAGAAGTCAAGAGTAGCCAAAACTAGGGTGGTGCACATGGCTTCCTTCAACTACTCAAAGGATTTAGTGGCTGCTTTTGTCCAATGGAAGGCATCCTTCTTTAGCAATGTAGTGAGTGGAGCTACGATTCTACCATATCCCCTCACAAATCTTTTATAGTACCTTGTTATTCCAAGGAACCCTCAGATATTTTTAGAGTTTTGGGCCTTGGCCATTCCACCATAGCTTTGATCTTTTGAGGATCAACTTTAACACCTTCATGGGATATAATATGACCCAAGTACTCTACCTCTTGTACACCAAAAGAACATTTGGATGAATTTTCATAGAGATTATGTTTATTGAAAAATTCTAACACTATATCTACATGGTGTAAGTGTTCTTCCCATGTCTTACTGTAAATCAATATGTCATCAAAGAAAACTAATAAAATATTACTTTAAAATGGCCTAAAAATAGTGTTCATCAAGATTTGAAATGTTGAGGGAGCATTTGTAAGACCAAAGGGCATTACCAAGAACTCATAATGGCCCTCATGAGTCCTGAAAGCCATTCTAGAACATCTTCCTCTCTTATTATAATTTGATGGTACCCCGAACGAAGATCTAATTTTGTGAAATAAATAGCACCATGCAATTCATCAAGTAAATCATCAATTACTGGAATAGGAAACTTATCTTTGATGGTGTACTTGTTGAGTTCTTGGTAATCTGGACACATCCTCTATGTTTCATCCTTCTTATGTACCATGACCACTAGCGAAGAATATGTGCTCTAACTATGTTGATGATACCTGCCTTCAACATTTCTTGCACCATTTTCTCGATCTCACTTTTTTGGGAATATGGATATCGGTATGGTCTGATGTTAGGTGGTTGGCTCCCTGGGATCAACTGAATGGCATGATCATGATCCCTAATTGGTGGTAGTCCCTTTGGAATTTCATAAAAAATAGATGAGTGAGCATCAAGAATCTTCTCGAGTCCAGTGGCATCAAGACTCGTATTTTGTACCTCTATGAAAAATAACTTTGCTACAAATCCATCTACTTCTTTTATGAGAATCTTCTCGCATCTCGATGAGAGATAATAATCTTTGGAGACTTAGCTACCATCCTTTTCAATTGTATTTTCCTTCCTTCTGAATGAAATTTCATGAACAATTCTTAGAAATTCATTTCTATACTACCCAAGGTTGTGAGCCATTAGACACCCAAAAAAAATCTTCCCCTCCCATCCAAATAACAAACATAGGTGAGTCTAACATGTAGTCTCCCATGGAGAGCTTGATACTATGACACTTTCTTGTGTAATATACAATCCTAACATCCACAATCATAACATGCATTTCGGAGTGGGTAAATAAAATAATTGAGGTGGGCAACTAACTTACTATTTATGAAGTTATGAGTACTCCCCAGTCAACACCATCACCTTTTTTTTTTTTAAGATAGCCAATAACCTTGAGTGTTTGAGGAGTACTAATACCTGACAATGCATGGCAAGAAATTGTAGGTTGGTGATCCTCTACTTCATATTCTATTGTTCCTCAACCTCTCCTATAATTTCAGCTTCCTCTTCATCCTCATTTCCTCCTTCAATATAGAACAACTTCTTCTCAACACATTTGTGTCCCGGTCCATATTTTTGTCACAGTTAAAACATAATCCTTTTGCTGTATTTTCTTCCATTTGTTGAGGAGTCAATCTAATTGGCCGAGCAAATGATGGGGAAGGGGTACTACGGTCTCTGGTGTTAGTGAAAGGTTGCCTCCTACTGCAAATAATTTTTTCCTCTACTCTACGTGCCATGATAATATAATTAGAAAGCTTGAGTGGATTAAACATATGTACCTCATGCTCAATGTGGTCCTTAAGACCCCCAAGAAACAGGTCATTCAGGTTCCCTTCGTAATATTCTCCACCCTTAAGGATAGGTTCTAGAATTGATGCACATAATCTTTAACTGATCCTATTTTTCATAACTTTTCCAATTGACTAAATTAGTTATCTGAAACACTAGAACTATAGTGCAATTGCAACTCCTCAGTAAAAACTATCCAAGTGATACTGAGACCATTCTTCTGCCTCTGAGCACATAACCATCGATACCAAATGAATTGGTTTGGTTTAAGATACATGGATTCTAAGGTCACCTTTTGTCCCGATGGGGTTTGATGTAACTCAAAGAAGTTCTCCATTTGATTTATCCAATTTAGTGGATTCTTCCTATCAAGTTTGTGCATATCCACTTTCAACATCATGTTCCATGGTTGTGAATAAGTTGGATTCTAATTGGGCTGGAAAAGTGATCCAACTTGGTTATTTTTCCCATTATTATGAACTGAAGATCCTCCTTGGTTGAGATGGGGCTGATTTGGGACAAACGGTTTACCCTTTATATGTTTCATGATATCATCCAACCGCTTACTCGATTTGGTCTCTCTCCTTTATAGGCCATGTGAGATTGTAGATTTCACAGATCATACTCAAGTTGGCTCACCTTATGATCAACTGAGGTAAACCCTAGTGTTGAGGAATCTGTATTTACCCCTTCTGACTCTAATTCTTCAATCACTACCCCATCTTTATCTGGGGTTTTTACTCGAGTGACAGGATTCTTTTTGGCTCTTGTGGAAGGCCCTGCCATGATGTCAAACCCTAGGGTTTAGGGTTTCGATACAAATTCATTGAATAGGAAAAAACAAAAAGAATATACTACTAATATTTTTTTAGAGATTTCCGAAAATGTAAAGAACTTGGAAAAATTCCACAAATTGCAGCTTAGGGAGCGATTTTATGAAAATACCTAAATTTGCAATAAATTTTACAAAATAAAGAAAAAAATTCTAAATTTTTTAGGGAATCTTACTTAAAATTATTCAAAAATCTGGTAAAAAAATCTCTGACAAATTCTCGAGCTGGTTTGTAAGATATAGTGGAAACAAAAATTAGCATTTTCCCTAATTTTCACCTAAATCGTAGCTTTGATACCACTTGTAATGAAATTACTTGAATAATTTTGATTATCACTAGAAATAGAACACCAAATAACACAATATTGCAGATAAATTATCTCAATATGAAAGTATAATAGCTTAGCCACTTCAAGGGGGCAACCTCCAAAACATACAATAAGACTCAAATGCTCAATATGATGATCAACTACTATCTATAATCCCTATATACATTATTCATATGTTATGGCCATCACCAAAGATGACCTACTAATCATGAGAAAGTATAAATGACATAATAAAATGATATGGTAAGCCATAAGTTGGCTACTCATATCCTAATACAAGCAATAGGTTAAAGGCATAACAACCGGGACATCCTTCCATAAACCGAGCCATACGCATTCTCTTGAGTTAATAGTGGAACATAACAAATTGAAATATTGAGCTTGAAGGATGCGGGAAAACCATCTGTAGAGTTGGAACTCTAAAAAAACCGAGTTATTTTTATCAATTGTCGAGTCTATAGGAGCAGAGGGGCCGAGCCTCTTGAATCATTGAACTTGCACGGCGAGGCATTAAGCCAGAAGCTCGGGGTGATTTTAAGCCAAGTCATGCATGCATGAAACTAAATATCACACTTATGCAAATGGCAACCAAGCCAATTTCATCACCTAAATAGTAGCTTCGAATGATTTAAAATGGAATAAATGTGATTGCGAAATCAAAGTTTTCATGCACAATTTGGAGGCCAAGTCACGGGAAAGGGAGAAGAGTCACGGAGGGCACCATGTGCCCCCTACACATATTCAAATGACATCGAAGGAGGGAAACCCTAGGTATTGTGGTACTTCCATGTGGAGTGAAGAGTCATGGAAACATCATGGTCAACTACCGAGTTGGTCACACAAATTGGCATCTCGACCAATGCATGACGAATCTATTGAATGATGTAAATGATGATAGGTTATAGGTTACTCGTCCGAGTCGACAACATGAGGTTAAAAAGGGGCAGCACGTGGCATGAATAGGAAATGCAACATGGCTGAGAAGGATGGTTCGCCAGAAGCAAAGGGGTGGAGCCAAGTTGGCATTAAAGGACAATGATTCACCGAGTTAGTGAAGAGTGGTCGATGCAATGCCTATGGAAATGTGGGGAGCTTAACCAGGAGCCATAAGGAGTCAGCATGCATAGGTAGGTAGGTTTAGTGTTTGAGACAAACCAACACATGGCCAAATGGAGGTCGACATATGGAGCGAAGAGCTCGATGCTAAAAGGAAAGCTAGCTCAACCGAGCTAGTTAGAAATATAAAACACTCAAAATATTAAATACACCCTCCCCAAAAAGGGGCAACAAAGTTAATGATGGCCCCACCTAATTTTTATGCAAATTCATTCGAGAATATATGCAAAACATTGAAAAGAGGGGGAAAATATTTTCAATGATGCATTTCAACAAACAGATTAATTACATAGTCCCATGAAGAAGAAGAGATGCCCAACAAAACCCTAAGGAGTTACAGTCACTCAAAAGCCCATAACTTGAGAATTTCTCAATGAAATTACACAAAATTGGTCTTGTCGGAGTTCTTGTTCGAGCCCGACGCATAGTAGTAAAAAAACTAAAGATTGATGGAGTTTCAAAGGTGTATTCTGCATAAAACAAGCTTGTTTCAAGAGAGTAGTTAGATGGTGGGTGGAAGTGCAATTAATGGGCATGGATGACATTTTTTTATACTGCTACAGGTTATGGGAAGTATGGGAAGGATTTTTGCAATCTACAATCATGATTTTCACCCACTTTGGGTTTTCTCGCAATTGATGCAAAATACAGATCTGAGGTTGCTTGTCCCCTTCTCCTTCTTTCCATTTTTCTATAAATTGGGGATTTTCCCTCATTTTTGGGAGTATGATTCTTGTAATAAAACTATGTCATTTTTGGAACACCATTCTGTTGTAGGCTTTCATATTGGACTTATTACATGTTGATCCAAGCCCTTATCTTGCTTTGTAAATGAATTGTGCATGTTAATGAAGTAGTAGATGCAAATTTGTGGATGTTTTCTTCCCTTGTCTGTGTTTATTGTTTTCTATTTGCCTCTTTATTTCATTTATAGGTGTATTGTGTCTACCTTATAATCTTGCAAGGTGCAATATTGTTGTGTTTTCATGGAAATGATGTTGTAAGTGCTTTGATGTTAGATTGTGGAGAACTATTTTCACCCTCTCTAATCAACATTTCTTCTCATTTCTACACATTAGAGAGTCTTTCCCATTCCCTTTTCTTAGTGCATCACCTCTGTTAGATTAGTTTATTTCATTTTCATGCTCTTTCTCTCTCCTTGGTCCCTTGGAAATTATAGGATAGAGATAGTCAATAGTTTTCTTTCATTAGAGTTAGCTTGCACTAGATTAGGAAGAGGAACCAACCTTCTCTGAGGTCTATCTTAAGTAGCAAGTCCCACAACTTGGAGATAGTACCCATGTTACCCACTCACACCGCTTACCTTAACACACTCATATGCTAAGCAACCAGAGGGTGCTATGATTTGGCGATAAAACAAACCAAAAGACTTTTAGTAGTTGGGCCTTTCAAGAGCCACGTGGAAGTTTTCGTGCAACACTCTATGAACTTGGAGTAGGTAGTTGGGCCTTTCAAGAGTGTGTGGAAGTTTTCAAGAGCAGAACAATCTATGAACTTGGAGTAGAGTTGCTTATGACCTGTTTTCTACACACTATTACATTCCAACTTTAGAAGACATATCAGAAATAACAACAATTAGATTGCCAAAAAAATTCTAAAAATATTATAAGATAAATCCTATATTATACATTAAATATACTATCCATTATTAAAACTACATCTAAATTCACTTAGAAGCTTGATTTTAAGAGAGAGAATAAGAGTGCTATTTGGTGATATAATGAGACATATTTTGGTCTTATCACTTGGTCCCTTATTTTGAACACATGATTATGTATATATATGATTCCCTTTTTTGAATTTTGTAATTGACATTTGGAAGGCCAACCCATAAGTGAAAAATATTCCCAAAATATAAAAGATACCTAAAAAGAGTGAGTAAGGTAAGAAAGGGTTAGGGGTGCACGGGCATTGTTGTCATGGATGGGTTCTAATGTCTAAAGTCATAAAAGATAAACAGGCTAAATTCCAATCAAGTTATAGGGTGTGGAAGACCAAAGAGAAACAAGAAACAAAGTAAAGAGGCCAAAGTTAGTTTTCAATTACTAGTTTTCTTGCTTATGAATCATGTAAATGTTAGTATGCTTTTAAGACCTAAAAATGTACCCAAGTTTGTGCTTCGTGTCTACAATTTCCCCAATTTATGTTGTTGAGTTAATACTTGATAACACAAAGTAGATATAAGATGCATAATTGATAACCATGTAGAGCATGTGGTGAAATGTGTGTCAAGTGGACAAGTGAAGTGTGGAATGATGCAAAGTGAAGTGTGGAAAATAGGAAAGGAAAGTGAACCTAGGGGGTGAAGCGTATGCGTTGCGTTGTACTGATGTTATGCTTATGGTTGTCACTTCTTGTAAGGATGGACCTAGAAAATAAGATTAAGAATGTAGTCAGTCATGTATATGATAGATAAAAAAATGTGCACAATTATGTAAAAGTGTGTAAAAGTGTGTAAAGGAAAGTGTGCACCTAATTTATAAGAGTGTAAATGATAGAAAAATGTCCTAAAATGTTGTGTAGAGTGATTTTTGGGAGATCTCACACCAATAGTGATTTTTTTGGGCGATCTCACACCAAAGAGAAAGTGTTGGGGAGAGAGGTCTATTATTACTCTCCTTCCATGACTTTTTTCTAATAAGCACCATTGCAAATGGTGCGCCCTAATTTGTTCCTATTGTCTCAATTTAGTTCTTAATGTACCGATTGTTCTAATTGAAATGGATTGTAGGAGATTACATGCATGTTATAACTACAAGATTTTTCTTGTAATCTGTAGAGAACTTCTTTGAAGGATTCTATGAAATGTGTTGATCTGATAATTTGATTGTATGTTCCCCTAGGACATTAGTACCTAGGGGAGGACACATGCACCTAGGAAGGTGAAAGTACACTTTGGCGCTTTCCATTGAAGCTTTTATGGTGGAGAGATGAAATTAACAATTACCTTTACTTCAAGGCTTAGGAGATGGCTTGAATGTTGATTTAGCTTGAAACCTATTAGAAGGAGTATATTGATATTTGAAATTTCCCATAGAGAGGAGTTTTACCTCAAGCAACTTAAGTGTATGGCATAAATGATCAAAATGAGGAGAGGTCTTCAATATAACACTCTCCAAAAGTGGTGGTAAGAGACTTTGAACAAAAATATCTTACAATTCTTAATCAACAAGCACATTGGTCATCTTAACTTGGTTGTTCTTATAACATAACACAATCTGCTAGATTCTCATTAGATCTTTGTTTAATTTGAGAGAGTTGTGCATAAGAGATCTTGGTGCTGATATTGATGGAAAAGTGAGCAAGAAAATCATTGGCTAGATGTGTAAAATAAGTTACCGAATGAATAAGTAGATCATAAAACCAACGACATGGTGTAATCTTGAAGACTTAGAGGAAATAGCTTAGCTAGAAATGTATGATCATCCACATAATCAATACATGCCACATGAAAATATATGAGATGCTCTTGAGGGTCACCATGGCCATTAAAGGTAGGCGACGTATTGGTGACGAAGTTTAGAGAAAGTGGATAAGCAAAATTAACGAGTGCAAAAGGAGTGTGAATAAGTAATGAGGAATCAAGAGATGGAGAGGAGCACAAAGTAGCTTGTTGCAGAATTAACGGAATTGAACATGTAGGTTTTGATATAGAGAAGCTAGGTCTTGGGTGCTTTGGAAGAGGAGGAAGGTTGTGTATTAGAAGCATTGGGTGGAGGGGAGTGCTAAAAATAGGAATGTAGCAGAATGTTAAGGGATTAGGTGGAGGCCATAAAGCAGCCAAAGAATAACCTAAAAGATGTACAAAATCAACATCTCAAGAGTGTTTGGTAACAAGTAAAGCATTGAGAACATGCAGAATATGCAAAGGGTTAGCACGTAAATCTTGTCGAAATTAGTGAGCTTATCTAATTGTTCTTGATCAACATTAGTGTCTTCATCATAATATTGTTTGCTATAAGAGGTTTTAATGTTTTCCAGAGGAACATTTAATGAGTTAACAAAGGGGTTATCATATTCAACCATTGACTTAGAGGACTTACGAATAGAGGGAGGAAGCTCAATGTACTCAAAGAACTAAAACAACCACTACGAGTGATGGGCATAAAAACCTCTCGGATGGAAGGTTGGATTCGAGCGATGGGTTCACCAAATGATTTAATTTAATTTGAATTAATTAAATCTAAGTATTGCAGAGTAATTGATGTATAAATGATAAAATATAGAAATGACACAAGCAAACTAAGATTTAAAATATGAAACCCTAAGCAAAGAAGGAGAGAGGACTTAGTTGATTTCCAAATGTACATGAAGTGATTTGGACAGGAGAAGTGATGAACTAGATTCAATCAGCGTCATAATTAATCTATGTAAATTCTACAAATCACGAATAATGACGTACATGGGCGCATGGGCGCTGGTAATCGGATATGGGCACTGTGACTTTGCGAAGCTTAGTAATCGGTTTTTGTTGTGTTGCTAGGTTGTTTAAATTATTTTGTATTAATCTCATATTATTTGCATTATGATCACCGAAGGTACCTATAACCTATAAAAGATAAATTCACCTGCCCAAGGCCATAAAACACATCAAACCTAAAAGAAAGATGCAAAATGGGGAGTCAAACTGACCCCGATGGTCACCCCGAGAGTGAACTTAAGACCGAGCACTCATTACATCTCAAACTTCATGTAGTTCTTGTGAGAGTGTTTAGAAATTTTGCCCTAGGATGCCCTTGTACAAGTTGCACTTGATAGCAGGATGTAGCTAGAATGTAGCAATGTAGTAGAATGTGTAGATGGAATAGAATGAACTTCCCCTTCTTATGTTGTGTATGTATAGTATACAACCCCTTATCCATTTAATGGATGATAGATGGATTCTTTAGAGTGCTTTAGGCTCCTTTTGAATGCAAGCTTAGGTGGTAATAGCAATGTTTAGTGTTTGTTCCCTTATTTTGAATACATAACTATTTATTTATATAATTCCCTTGTTTGAATTTTGTAATTGACATCTGGAACACCAACCCATAAGTGAAAAAGATACCCAAAAGATAAAAGAGACCCAAAAAGAGTGATTAAGGTAAGAAAGGGTTAGGGGCACCCAGGGGACAGGGGCTCCTAAGCACTGCTATCCTGGTTGGGTGCTGGTGTTTGAAGTCATAAAAGATAAACAAGCTAAGTTCCAACCGGGAAGTAGGGTGTGGAAGACTAAAGAGAAAGCAAAAACAAAGCAAAGAGGCCAAAGATAGTTGTCAATTACTAGTTTTCTTGCTTAGGAATCATATAAATGCTAGTATGCTTTTAGGACCTAGAAATGTACCCAAGTGTGTGATTTTGTGTCTACACCTACAATCAAAATTACTCCTAGAATAGAATGCCCATTTTCCCCAAGATACCAATATGCTACAATTTCTTACACATCACAAAAAAATCCATAAATAACATTCATGTTTATAAACATAGTGTTGATATACATCCATTTAATATTACATGTATTTCAAGGATAACTTGTTATTACAAAATCCTATAGAATGCTACCATTTCTTTATTTCCCGTGTACCTAACCACCACATGGTTAGAAAAACTGTGGCATGACATCTAACTACAATCTAGCATGATTTATGATTTCATAGTTTTCCAATAATAATGAAATAATACTTAACACACTTTTAGGGAGAGTAAGAAATATAAATGTCATTTCATTTCATTTTCAAAGCTAAAGATAGAGATAGAGAGAGGAGAGAGAGAAAACACCATTTCTTTTCACATTCAATATATTTTCAAACAATCGTCAAGATGGTTTCCTACAGTCATGTTTTTGTGTTTACAAGGTTTCCCAATTGCTATTTTTGGATAAGGTCATATGACAGTTTTCTCCATTTAGTTACAAGTTTCCAAAAAGCGTCAAATTTAGACAAGTATCTCAACAATCAACATTCAAAACCATATTTGAGACTCAAACACATAAGGGAACAAAATCCTACCTACTCCCCTATATATAGGGAAACACTAAAAGCTGACAAAATCCTTAACTAAAGAATTGGATTAAATTGGTGCTTGTCTTTCCGGAGCTACCAATCGTAAATGCACTTGAATGACCAATGATCGAAGCCTAATAAACCCACCTAGAAAACTAACTTGCAAGGTGATTTTCTCCAAACTAAGGGTTTGCTATGATTGAAATAGAGAAATAATAGAGGTATGTAGAAGCCAAAACCATTTCTACACCTAGGGCCAAAATTGTGGGTCAAAACCAAATCGTATTTCTAACCTTTAACAATTGTTTAAGGTTGCGAACTAGCCCATTGGGCTCCTAAACACGTTACAAAACCGAGTCAAATGAACATATGAGGAACAAAATAGGGTTTTTTTATTGCTCCATGTGCTAAGGTACATGGGAAAAGCTTGATTTTCTCATTTTTTGGTTTATAGGGATGTTTTGCGATTCAAAGAAAAACAAGTTTTATTAAGATTACACAAGGTCATCAGAAGTAGTTTTTTTACTAAGTTTCCTATTTAACCAATCAACTCGCATGGTTTCCATATAAAAACTAATATCATAGTTTTTCCATCCATCTTACGAGGTAAAAGAGAGTAGTGTTTGCATTCATGGATACTCGTCTAGTGCATACTAAATAGAGGGACAATTTGCTATAGAAAACATGTTTTGTTTAATTCACCCAAAATTTACTCTTCTTTAGTTTTATTTATAAATCCATTCAAATTAAGAAAACTATAACATTAAAATTATGCAAGGAGTAAGATGACCATGTTTGTGTGAGAATCGAAGCGGTACGAGGGGCTCCAAGTAAATTGAATGTGCGTAAGATATGAGTCCATTGTCGAGCATCAATTAACCAATTTACATGCATAGCTTAGTTTTCCCCATTCTTGCATCTAACAAAACTAATTTCATTCAAAGTGTTTGATGGTTTTCTCAGTAACTTTTCTCGAAGCTCTTATTTTTTTGCTTGCAAGCGTGCATTTTGAAGAGGATTTTCATCAAATGGTTCACGAGCGTCGATCACCATTCTCATATTTTAAATACATCACTATTAGCGCAATAACAACCATATCCTTGGGTAAAAATTAATAAATATATCCAATGGTTTGGCAGCCTGACCATACCCTACTCCACGATACCACTTTGGCATAGGCTAGGACTAACACTTGCTAAAATCTCCTACAACCACTTAAAAGAATGCATTTGTGCATATCCTGCAATCTTGAAATTCCATGGACACGAAAATTGGCACGTTTCTTTGAAAATAACTAAAGCTTCCTCTAGAACATCATTTTGTGTATATGTTCTTTCCATTTACAATCCATGCAACCTAGTCTATTTTTAGAAATTTTTTCAAATAATTCACTTGTCTTGCCTATTCACCTTTCCACGTTGCAACTTAAACGTTACTCATACTTTCCATAATGCACCACAAACTTGCTTAGAAAAATTGACCCCAGGCATTTTAAATGGATCCATTTTGGTGCAAGATCCAAAAATCCTTGTTGTCTAGGTGACCACATTTTTTTGTTTTTTTGTGAGACATTTAACCAAACAATTCACTGAAAAAAGGGTTGTGGTGTCTGGCTTTACACCTTCCAATTTTGCATTGAGCTTGAATTTTCCAAAGTCTTTTTAATAAATATATTTTGTGGTAATCCTGAAATCCATGATGTCCACGAGAGCACATTTTGTTTATTATTTTGAGGCATTTTGTCAAATTGTGCATGTGCATTGTCTGTGATTCCACATTTTTCTTATCTATCTACCTGTTTCTCCAATAATTTTACGCTTTCTAGGACGAAACAAATAAAGGGTAAATGGTTAAGGAGGAATACCTATGTACTATAGGGGGAAGGTTGCGTGCATTGTTGACATTGTCCAAACATATTGTAGATGAATTCCTTTTGGCTAGCAGGAACTAAAAGGAACGATAACGAGATCGTACCAAGCCAAGAAATCAGATGCTAATCAAACACCACGATCAATAAGATAAAAATAGTTCTCCATAATAACTTTAATAAAATATTTGCAAACAAATGAATAAAAATATCATACATTATTATGGAAATCAATGAAATGTAATGAGAATGGGCCTTGCTTATATAGGCAAGGAATAATAGTCTAAGAACCACCAAGGTCATAGATCAAGCCATAAATCAAGGAAATAACTAGTCATCAAAGAACTAGTCAAGACCATAGATTTAGGAAAGAAATAGTCATAAAGGATCTAGTCAATACTATAGATCAAAGAAAGAACTATACCTAACAACTAGCTAATATCTCCCTAATATCTAAATAAAATAAAAGAAAAAAGAAAGAAATATCCACACACATAAGTGGGTGAGGATAAATACAATAAAGGTAAATAAAGTACATAGGTGAACATGAGCTAAGGTAAATACCTACTCTAATAGGAACTACTTGTAAATGCAAAGAAAGACCACAAAAAGAGTATTAAAAAGTATAAGACAAAGTGGACTTCCTAGAGTATGCTAGATCCGAAGTGTGGTGCTTCCTAATGAGGTTGTTAATCTATCGTTTGATAAAAATTTAAAGTAAATACGAAATTGAAATAAATAGGTCCTATTGTAATGTAATGATTTAGGTTTCTCATACACACAATAAAATTATATTTTATGCTAGATATCAAATATAAAACTAAATATAATTAGAACCAGGTTTGTTCAAAGTTGAGACAGTGTCATCGAAGGGTCTAGTAAGGGTCCGAGGTTAGTGGGTTGAGGTCTGGGCTAAGTTTGGGTGAATGGGAGGCTTGTTGGTATGAGATATTGCTAGTCATAGAGACCGGTATTGGTTGAGTGACTGATGCCGGTATAGGAAAGGAACCAAATGGCGGGTAGGGGTAATTGGTGGGAAACTATTAAAAATAGGTTTTTAACCTCTCTATGATTGCACATAGAGTGGGAGGGGTGTAGATAGGGTCATAATATTATTAGGAAGACTTAGGAATGCTGACAAGGGGGTTGGAAAGGGTGTAAAGGATTGGGATGGTTGAATAGTGGGTTGGTGGGAAGAAGGTGATATACGAGTGATGGAAGAAATGAAATACAGAAGAGACAAGATATCTACACTTGGATAAGTACAAATGATCAAATCACAATACTTACTTGTATTTTGTAGATCTTGTGAGTGGAGATGGTTGGTGGTTGATCAAAGAAGAGATGTCTGGGTCTAGTGCCACGACAGTGCAACCTATGTGCTCCCATGAATATTCAGTTAGTTTAGAAGGAGAACCATCTCGCTTGTCTTTGCATTGTGGTTACATGTGTTCATCATCTCAATGCAGAGGGGGCTTGAAGATTCAAGATTGAATGCAATAAGGCTCCAATCATTGAATGACCAACCTATGTAAGGAGTTGTGAAAATGTATATAAAGTGACCGATAGCGGTTAGGTAACCGATACTTTGAATGAGGGAAAACTACATCGCTTAGGTGAATTAGTCCCTTTTACCAAAAATAGGAAGTTCTTACCAGATTTGGCATGTTTTCCAAGTCAATTCCACTTAGGAAAGTGGATTTCTCATTAGAAAAGGTAGGAAAGTCATAGAATAAATCTGATTAGGTTTGGGAGAAGTATCACTTAGTTAGGTCAAGTGGTGACTCAACACTAGGAGTGATGACTCAAGTGCTAAGAGTGATGACTTGGTCACTGTGAGTTAAATGCCCTTGGAATGGGTCCAGGTGAGGTGTCTTGATGAGGTGGATGTGTGAGGGCTAAATTAACTTAATTAAAATAATTAAATTAATTAATAATGTGAGGATGAATATTAATTCAATTATAAGTGATTAAATTAATATGAGTGTGGGGTAAGGGGTCATGGCTAGGTGCATGTGTTATGTTGATTAATTAAAGGGGACCTAGGGAGTGTGACCCAAATTTGGTGTCTACATTTTAACCTTTTTTCGTGTATCTTGTAGTGATAAGAGACACTGAAAAAATGGGACGTCGTTGCCCTGTGTGAGTGAAGATTGGGTTACCCTAAGTATGGTTGAGGTGATCCCCCTCAAACTAAGAATGAGGAAGTGATGATGAGTCATGTGGGTGGTTTGATAGAGTGATAAGTGATGATAAATGAGGTATATGTGGGGTGTAGTCTATGCACACGCATAGAATGTGATAAGGCACTAGGATGAAGAGCTCACAAACTTTACTTCATCAAAGGTTGATAGGTTTATCCAAACAAGGTTGATGTGATCCATGTATCCAAGGTATAAGATATGGTCCTAAAACATAACTAGGATAGGTGGAGGAAAGGATAATAGGTGTGTTCCAAAACACCAAAGGTGTGTTCGAGAGAAATGATCATGACATTAGGCAAGGCAAGGTCATTAGGTCAATAATACAAGTAGCGTTGTCATAAGGTATAACAAGTATGTGAATTTGAGTGTCAAAATGGGTGGTGTTGGTATGGGTGTTTAGGTAAGGCTGTAGGTAAGGCTTAAGTAGAGGCAAAAACATTCCCCAACCAATAGTGTGATTGGGTGGTAGGTAATAAGAAAATTAGGTAGGGTTACAAGGTGCGGTGAAGTTATAATGGTGAGAAAATGGTTATGGGTAAAAAATGAAGGTAAATTAGGTATAGGTTGGTGGTAAGGTAACTGAAACTGGTTGAAGGTAAACTGATGCCAGTAAGGGATAACTGATGTTGGTCACTTAGGGCATGAAACCGATGTTAGTCAAGTCAAATTTTGGTTAAAAAAGGTAAAAATTGAGTTTTACGGAATCATTTGTCATTTTCTAATTGTGGAAAATGACAATGTAGAATAGTTAGAGGAGATAATGACAGGGAGAGGCAAGGGATTGAGGTGGCTGACTGTTAGTGGGTGATTGGATTGTGATTGACGGGCCCAAAAGATCAATTCAAGTGATTTGATTGGCTGGAGGTGGAGATATTGAGTTGAGCTATGGAAGAGGTAGGAGAAGGTGTAGGAGGACCACCAGTGCAGAGACCAGAGGTTCCACGAAGGAGGTGATGCCGTGTCAAGGTAGGATTCAATCCTCTCTAGTTGTTGAGTGAAATTTAAGCTAAAAATGAAGAAAATGGGGGTTTAGAATTTGAATTTGAAATTTGGTTTAAAATGAATGAATTTGGGTAAGGGGAGGGTGGAATGTAGGCTAAATAGGTAGGAAAATGAATGGGGGTGGGGTTTAGGTGGGTTTTGGGTAGATTGTAGGGTGTTTTGTTAATTGTTTGAAATTTAGGGGTGTGGTGGTTCGTTCGGGCCTGGGCCAAACCAATAATCGATGCTTGGTCGACATCGCCCAATGTCAGGTTGATATGCCAACATCGATGGGTAAAATGGATTACCTGGTCGATCGGGGGTGATCGACGTCTTACCACCGTGAAAAGTGGCCGTTCTTAAAAAGGCTAGTTTTATAAGGAGAAAATGGGGGAAAATGAAATGGGAGGGTAGAGAGTTAAGTAATGGGGTAAACATAGATAAATGAGGGATTGTGAAAGATAGAATTAGGTGGGTTGGGGGTAAATATAGGTAAAAATAGGTAGGTAATAGATGAAGGTTAGGTATAATAATGAAGGAAAGAAAGTAATGAAATAGAATATGGGGACTTGTTTAGGCTAGATAAAACTTCGATAGGTTAGTAAAATAGTTAGTAAATGATTAATTAGGTAGAGAAATGTGGGTGTGGGGTGGGATTAGGTGAAGGTGAAGAAATGAGTAAAATAGGTAAGTAATTGACATTTTTATTGGTATGGATGCGGCACATCACCAACCGACGATGCGTGATAGGGTTCCCTCATTATTAGTGTAGATATGACCTAGCGCAATGGAGGACTAGTGGAATCATATGTGAGATGTTGGACTGGTTGACATTAGGAGATACAGGATATCAAGTGAGATCACAATCTCATGGTCACTCATCGATAGATGGGATGTGCGACCAATACCTTCTACCTTCCCATCGGTGAGATGATGATCACGCTGGAGGATGTATATAGCATTCTACTGATTACCACCATTATGGGGAGCATGTTTAACAAATTTTTTCGAGATGAGGATTTTGAGTCAATGATTAAAGTTTTTGGAGAGTCGACGAGTGACTTGACTAACCACAATTCTAACCTTGTTTATGGGGCTATGTATGTTTCCCACCCTCAGGAGACGAGGTTGGTAGTATTGATGATGGTTACGGTGGGTTGTTGTGCACTCCTGACTCGAGAGGGTGGCCAATTTCCCGAGGATTGATGGGGTTTCTACGAGATATGATTGAGGATCGGGTCTATTTTGTGTGGGCACTGCATATCTAGTGTAGTTATACACAAAGCTTTGGCCTACGATTACTTAGAGTTCGATCCAGGGGCATGCGGGTGAGCACACGATGATTCCAATAGATAGAGTCTGGCACCAATTCGGGCCGCATCAGATGTGCCTCCACCATTCCCTCGAAGTATCGCAGAGACAATGTGAAGAGATTGTTATCTCCCCATATTCAACAGTCACCAGGCAAGAGGAGGCTATGAGTTGTGGATAGCAAGATTGATGAGAAAGGGTCCACTGTGACACACAGACAATGGTGGGAAACATATCTACGGGGGCACCACCTCAAAGTAAGGACAACCGGATTTAGCTATGGTTATGGTACGAGAGATACATTACAGGGAAAGTGACTACTTTAGGTGTGTAGTTAACAACGTAGGCACATGTAGCTACCTTGACAGACAAGTGAAAACATTATAGTGTCAGCTAGCACAAGCGCATGCTCAGGCTCCTGCAAAGGCTCCCGCCAGGGATAAAGCATAGGTAGTAGCGCTGCAAGCTTAGATTACAGGTTTACAGGATCAGTTAGTAGCAACACAGGAACATGTCACACATTATAGGCATAGATAACTGCTCAAGCACCAATGCACACCCACTCAAGTGCACCATGATAGGGTCTCATTATACGGTAGGAGGAAATGAGCCAATTATACAAGGACAAAGTCCATTATTATTAGGGTAGGGTTCACAGGTCAGAGCTAGGGCGATGATGCCACCCTAGATAATATCCATGGCTAGATTGCAAGATGCTTTAAACGAGGCTTGATATTATCAAGATTAGCTAACCATAGCTAGTATTAAGGTTCCTTCATATGCCGAGCATAAGGCCCAGGTAGCCACCAGGTCAGCTTAGAGGACCCGCAACACTATCACTACAGGTAGTCATCAATCTCATAGATATGGCAAGAGGGAAGTGATGAGTGCACAAACAATGAGACCAAATAAGGGTACATGGGAGATGATGACTGGGTGGATAACAAGGCGAGAGGAAGGATACATGTGACATGATGGTTGGGTAGAGGACAGGGTGAGAGGAGGATACATGTGAGAGCGGAGGTGAGGGCCCTATATGGGGGATGATATCTTGCATTTTGATTTTTGATATA
Organism: Taxus wallichiana var. yunnanensis; assembly: GCA_018340775.1. NCBI lineage: Eukaryota > Viridiplantae > Streptophyta > Pinopsida > Cupressales > Taxaceae > Taxus > Taxus wallichiana. The sequence continues at coordinate 350,528,283 of CM031244.1, read as the reverse complement.
TATACTAGCTTGCATGCCAAAGATGCGAGATTATACATGAGATTTTTTTAGATACTAATATATATATATATGTGTGTGTGTGTGTATGTGTATTGATACATGACATTCCCTTTATATTGTTGATGATGATATTGTACCGATGATGTACTTGGTTTCATTGTTATTGTTAGTTTTATTGAAACTAGGTGAGTTAGGCATGGTTGAGTTAGGTATAGGCATGATGGAGTCTTGGTTGAATGTAGAAGGTTTAGGCATGATGGATTCTAGGTCAATGAGGCATGGTTGATTCTTGGTTGATTAGGTATGATGGGGTCTGAAATGTCGAAGTGTTGTTTATTTATGGAATGTAGGTTATGTTAGGCATGGTTGAGTCATAGGTGTAGGCATGGTTGAGTTGAAAATTTCCAAGTTACTATTTTTATGGAAATTATGTGTTGTAGATATGGTTTGGTTAAATTTCTAAGTAATTGATATCATGGAAATGTTAGATGATTCAAGTATAATGAAATGATGTATGTTTTGTGATATGTCAATTTCCAAGTTATTGTGTAGATGGAAACTAACTAGGTTATGACGTGTGTTAAAGGGAGGAAATGGTTAGGGGAAAGAGTGGCGAGCTAACCTCCAAGGGCCCTATGCCCTTGAAGTGTTTCCTACATAGCCCCCTACAAAAAGGGGCCTTAGGTCGATGTATTTATCCCATAGGATAGGGAAGAATAAGATAAGGTAGATGGGTAGGTTGATGGGGTTGGATATGGGTAAAAGTAAGTAAGTTAAGTTAGGTATGGTTGAGTCTAGGTCATTTAGGCATGGTTGAGTCTAGGTCATTTAGGCATGGTTGAGTCTAGGTCATTTAGGCAAGGTGGGATGTTGAAAATGAGTTGATGAAAATAGATGAGAAATGTTGAGGTAGGTGAAAGGAGAATAAATCCTAGAATGTAAGTATCGAATGTCTTGTATTGTGAAGAAAAATCAATAAGTAAAGGGGTGAACAATATAAGAGGCGAAATTCATCATAATTGGCAAGGACGATAATGAGCATACCAAGGATGGGCTTATGAACTTAAACCCTTAAAGGCATTGCCGATCGAATGTTTGAAGGGTGAAAGAAGTTACAGGATCACGAAGTGTCGCTTTTGCACCCTATTCCTTGAGTAGGTAGAAAATAAGAAAGGAAGGTGAGGTGGAGAGGTTTGACTAGTGTAACCTTGTTATAAGACAACATGCCTCTTCCGCAAGATACCCAAAACCAAAATAGGAAATTCCATGACTAAAAAGATGTATTATATATATTTTTTTGCTTTGATTTTATAGACTGATCGATATGTGAAGTCTATGTGGGATGAATAAAATATCTCATTGAGGTCTTCGTGAAGTTGATCAATGTGGGAAGCTTTAGACTATTTTTTTATTATTTATTTTTGTAGAAATAGTCTCCTTATTGGAGAGACTATGTACAATAGGGCTAGCTTTTTACAACTTTCCTTCGAGGGAAGAATCTATTTATAACAACAAGAGAAAGATATATGTCCCTTTTGAGGAGTCATATATTTACTAGATGTTTTACTCAAGGAGTTAAATTTGAAAATCCCATGTATTACTTTTGAATTTTTTGGATTTTTAAGTCATGGACAAGACTATAAAGGAGTATATGCTTCTTTTATGAAGGAAAACCATAACATGCAGAGGTTAGCTATGAAAGAGAGGTTTTGAGTGACAATGACCATGGGATTCCATCCTAAAAAGATGGAAATTATCCATGAGAATCATGTCATGAGTAGAGTCGTGGTATTCATATTGAAGACAAGGTTGAAATGTGACAGATAATCACACAATCCTAGTTTAGTCATTGGTCCTTAAAAGAGGTATGTGTGAGGCAAAGGTTGCTCAAGTGATGAGTGTGTAATAGATAAGAAGTGATGTAGCACTAAATTCAATAGTATAATGGTCAAAGATGCAATGAGTTAAGGGGTTCAAGTTTAGGTTTACCTTCGAGAGAAGCTAAATGATAAGCACTGGATCCATAGGTATGTGTGACAATATAGAGTCCAATCCAATTAGGAACAAACTTACCAGTTTACTTTTCTCTCGCTTTTTGTTACATGTTGATTTTCCTTCAGGAAAATATCATCAACCTTGAAAGTTTGCTCATGGACACATTTTTCATAGTCACATTTGATACGTTTTAGTAGATTTGAAGATCTTTTAGAGCATTTAAATGACATTCATCTAATAACTCAAGTTGCACCAAATGGTCTTGAAAAAATCATCATTGTTGAGAATATAATTGAGTGAGATACATAGAGAGGGAATTTAAACTTCGAGAGGTAACATGGATTTGGTTCCATAAACCAAAGAGAAAGGTGTGACAGTAGTCGAGGTACAAATATTGGTGTGATAAGCCCATAAGGCAAAAGAAATGTGTGTGTGATAATCCTTACCAATATCGTCAACCACTTTCATAAGAATTTTGTTAGTTGATTCAGCTTGTCCATTGGTTTGAGGGTAATATGGTGAAGAGAAACTAAGTTGAATAACGAAGTTATCACAAATTTTTCGTAGGGTTTTGTTTTTTAATTGTTTTCCATTGTCAGTGATAAGGCGATGAGGAACACCAAAGCGACAAATGAAGTGATGGTTGATGAATTCACATATTTTCTCAACTTTGGTAGAAATTAGAGGTACGACTTCCACCCATTTAGTATAGTATTTGGTCACTGTGATGATCCATTGGTGACGTTGAGAGGAATGATGGTTAATCTCGTTGACGAGATCCAAACCCCATTGAGAGAAAGTCCAAAGGTTCCTAGCGAACCTGTAAGGCATGACTAGGGGTATGGTAAAGGTTAGCATGTTGCTAACATTTCACACAACATTTGACATAGTCACAACAATCTTGATTTAGGTTTGGCCAATAGTATCCGAGGTGAAGGATGTGTTTCAACAATGACGAGGCCACTAAAATGACCTCCACAAATCCCATCATGAATCTCCTTGATGGTATATGGGATTTCAAAACTTATAAGGCATCGTAGGAGGATACCGTCAAAGCCATGTTTGTAGAGAATACCCCCCATGATGACATAGTGAGAGACACTTTTGAGGAAACTCATTTTCCATTGCAAGTACGATTTGGAGGTAGAATTGAAAGGGAAAGGTAGTCAAGAAACTGCTTATAACAAATGTCACGTGGGTCTGTTTCAATTCTTGCCACAAAGTTAACTTCTCATAATAGATAAGAAGGTGATTGCAACCATTGACGATGAAAAAATTTTTGAGTCGAGGGTGAAGTAGGTATTTGAGAATCAAGGCAAGCCATGGTATTTGTGAATTTGCTAGTGGATTGTGGAACAATTTAGATGTCGTAATTGTCAAATGTGGTCAAAAGAATGTTGACGTGATGTTTATACTTTTGAAGTAATTCATTATGACACTGGTATAATCCATTTACTTGGTTGACAACTAGTTGAGAATCAAAAAATATATTTATGGTCTTAACATCTAGGGAAACGATAGTTTAGAGACCTAACACGAGTGATTCGTATTCAGCCACATTATTGGTATAATTGAAGTTGAGTTTAAAATATAACAGAATAGGATCACCATCACGAGGAATGACAATGACCCTCGCGCCACCCCCATGTTAACATTTAAAACCATCGTAAAATAAGGTCATCTGATAAATAATGTCATCAAGGGAGAGGGTAGCAATGGATTCATCAAGGAAATCAAAATTAGAAGGTTGATTTCCGGAAAGAGGTGCATCTACAAGTTGGTTGGCGATGGTTTTTCCTTTAACAAACTTTTGATGGATGAATTCGAGATCTAGGTTTGCAAGAAGCATGAGCCAATGTGCAACACATTGGTGTTGGTAAGGCTTAGCATACATGTAATGTAAGTGGTCAGTGTTGGTGACAATGAAGGTTTTGTGGTTGAGTAGATGATGGCGAAGTTTGGTGGAAACGAAGAATAGGGCTAAGCGTAGCTTTACAAAGGTGGGTATATCTAGTTTCGTAGTCTAAAAGAGTACAAATTATGTAATAAAACACTTTCTCCCCGTGTGTTCTCATCACAATGATGATGAGCATGGCACCCAAAGAATGGTCATGGTAGAATTATAAAGGTAGAATGGTTTGTTATCTTGAGGTGGAATGAGTTCGTGGTGGTTGGAGAAGGTATTTTTAAGGATTCAAAGGATTTATGACATTCATCATCCCATTTGAAGGAGACATCCTTTTTTGAGAAGATTGTGAAATGGATGACAACGATTCGAAAGATAGGAAATGAAGTGAAGAATAGATTGCAACTTTCCTCGCAAAAACTATGAAGTTAGCGGCGTTAGTAGGTGGTGGCATCTAAGGAATTTCCTTGATTTTAGAAGGATCGAATTCAATGCCACACAAGGAAACAATGAAACCAAGGAGCTTGCCCGAAAGAACAACGAAGACACACTTCTTTGGTTGAAGGTGAACACAATATTGGATGAGATGGTCAAAAATGACCTTAAGGACGACAAGGTATTCGACCTGATGTTTGGACTTGGCAAGAAGATCATCGACATAATATTCTAATATACTATGCATGATGTCATGAAAGATATAATTCATAGCCTGCTGGTATGTGGCACCAAAATTTTTAAGGCCAAAGGTCATGAAATGATAGCATAAGGTCCCCAAGAGGTGATGAAGGTAGTTTTGTGCTGATCTTCCGGGCGAGTAATATTTGGTCAGAACCGAGAAACCGTCCATGACTGATAAGATCTCATGGCCGGCGGTGAGATCAACTAGTTGGTTAATACTAGGTAAAGGAAAGTCATATTTGGAGTAATCTAGGTTAAGGTCATGGAAATCCATGTAAATGTAGAGTCCCCCGTCAGTTTAGTGATAGGAACATTGTTAGAGATCCATTAGGGATAATCAATGGGTAGAATAAAAGAAATAGATAGGAGGCACTGAAGTTATTCTTTCACAAGAAGGGCAATGTGAGGATACATTTTTTGAAGCTTCTATTTCACAAATTTAGCATTGGGAACAATTATGATATTATGGACCATGATATTTGGGTCAATACAAGGCATATCAACATAAGACCAAGAAAAAGCGTTGCTATGATCTCGGAGGAAAGATATGAAATCTTCTTGTTCAATGATATTCTAAAGATTGGCCTATCTTAAGAATGTGTGGGTCATCCTAAGTGTGAATGTTGATCTTGATGGTCGATTCATTCAACATGGTTTGTGTCTCGGATGGCAATGGTCGGGTGAATATAAAAATATTCTACACCAAGGTAGGTGAGAATAGATTAATCTTCCTCGCATTAGATGACATTGATAGAAGGCGTGTCATCGTCGATCATGTCAAGATGTAACAAGGGAAGGGAAGAGGAACCTCACCCTTGCATTGATAGGTCGAGGTCCTAGGGAAACGGTGTTGATGAAAAATAAAGTTAGGAGGAATGAATTTTGGGTCTGTAGACTCCGTTGGTGAAGGTGGTGTGGTAGGTGAATGGGGTGGAGAAGGTTTATCATCCTTTATGAGGTCAATTTGGGTCTTCTTGGAAGGTGGTGTTGTCAATTTTTTCCCTTTTGGACAAAATTAGATAAAAGGGGCCTATTGTGCTCTAATACGGAAAGGCATTCATGATACTTTTGGAACATTTCAAGTTAATTTTTATGTCTTGATAATGTTTACAGTGTTCCAAGAAGGTCCCAGATAATTTTGAATTATTTTCTCCTTTCCAGGGCTTTGAAGGCTTAAGGATTGCATGAGATTGGGAAATTATCTGTGGTGGGCCACTTTTGGCCAATGCGGGAAAAATGTTCAAATTTGATAAATGATGTTAAGAGGGCTTATTATACTTCCATGATCTTCAGGTTTCAAGAAAGATCCCATAAAATTCAAAATTCAGGTAAAATCAACATTGTAAGGCTCAAGTAGAACTGAACTAGAAATATCTCACCGAGCCGATATGAAAGAATCAAATCAAATTGGGTGTTTCGTGTAATTTACCCATTAAATGGCAGTCGAGTCTATCGAGTTGTATGAAAATGATCAATATCATGTCGGACCAAGAAAATACTGTAGGAGTAAAGCCTAACATAAGCCATATCATTAAAACTCACCATGGCAATCTGGTTGATGTTGGCATGTGTGCATAACAACATATCATGGAGGTTCGAATGGATGAGTCTCTCCATAATGAGTGTTATAGAAAATCTAACTAGCTCGGTTGAGAGAGAATCATTGATCGATCATACCGTAAAAAATATTGGTCCACCGAGCTATGGGTTGATATAGTGAGGTCGATCTCAAATTCATGGTGGAATATCATAAGACCAACTTGAAGGAATTTCAAGACAGCTCAGGGTGAGCTACAAACAATTCGGAAGGTTCGGAAGTGGTACAGAAGATGTTCGAGTAACTCATTGACTATGAGCTCGAATTGAGTAAATGAAATTACAAGGAAGAGAGCTCGTAGGTCAAGCTAGGGATTGAGACAAGTTGTGGAAGTATAGGGCTCAACGAAATAATTTCATAAATGACCGAGCTCGATCTTGAGAAAAATGTTCCATGTTTAGGGAGTTTTGAAGATCAGTGGCCAATGGGAGAGTTGATGCCATTCTTCTGAGCAACATAACATGGGAGAAAGGGAGCCTTTGGGTCCCGAGGTCAAAAAAACTACTTCATGGGGATCGTGAGAAGCGTTGTCATGTGGAATTTTGTTGATGGAAAACCAAGACAGAGGTTCCACGTTGAGGTAAATTGGGAAATGTAGCCATAGGGAAAAATCATTCAATGGAGGTCGAGTCTGTCACCGAGTCAAGTGGGCAATGAGTGCTCTCCATATTAGAAGTGATTCATGCATGGAGTGGAAGATACACAATGATCTCAGCTCCTTATTTAATGCATGATCATGCCAAGATTCATGGTGGAGGAAGCTCATTGTGGGGAGTTGCACGAGGAGTCGTTAAGGTAATTTGAAACTTCCACATAACTATCTTGATCAATACATGCCAAGTGCCGAGTTGTTTCGAGGTTCACAGACTCACCAGGAAGTAATAATGAAATGTGGAGTTCACTCGGTTAAGCTAAGTCACGTCATGTGGCCGAGTTAAGACCCAACATATGTGGAGCTCATAAAATCAAGCCATGTAGAGAAATAGAGAAGGGATGAGTAATTAACTTAGTGGCTCAATGAGAAAGATGTTGAACTTGGTGATTCATGAGAAGACCTTGAGCTCAAAGATGATGATGAAGAAGACAAAGGAAATATAACCAAGGATAGTCCAAGGCAATGAGCTCATGAGTCATCATTTGAGAACCTAGTTGAGCTCATTATGGAGAGCTCATTCTGAGTCGAGAATATCTAAGCTAATGGAGGTGGCTCACTTTAGTGAGCTTGATGTATGGATTGACATGCGCAGTCAGAGCTCTCTCAAAGGATAAAGGAGCTCAACAAAGGTGGGAATGCTTCAGGATCAAACTGAGCTAAGTTGAGTTGAAAAATGGTTTTCCACAAAATAATATCTCATAGAAGACAAGTCGTGGCACTAGCTGAGATATCAAGCAACTCGCTAGGGTCGAGTAGATTGAATGAGTTGACAAGGAGGACGTGGTGTCCGGGCTCACGAGGGCTCACCAATCCAGAGCAAGGCTTGCAGAGAGCATAGGGTGGATACGATTTGAAAATTTTGGAGCAAATTACTTGGACATAATGAGTTCGAGCTTGCAGACGCCGACCTATGAGCTCGTGGTGAAGACCAAGTTGACTTGAGTTAAGCAGGAGACATGACAAAATGTCTTAGACTTTGTAGGGAGTCGTTGGGGAGATGAGTTTTGGTAATGGATAGAAGCGATTGGTGGAGAAAGAGGGTGGTTGTAGTTGATGCGTGGCCAATTTGGTGGATTTTGTGTGGAGCTTGGTATATTCCATGTGAAGCTCGTCGAGTCGGAGAGAATAGAGCTCGACAAACATGGAAGTGTAGATGATTAGGAGCTCGACATTTGTGATGCAGGAGTCACCGAAGTTTAGTCTCGAGGAGATTTTTTTGAAGTTGGTGTGTGGAAGGAAGGCATCATTGTGATGAAAGTATAGCGTGTCCTCGATGGTAGAATAAACAGAAACCAAGGATCGAGCTTGAACATTAAAGTTTAGCTTGCAAAATGAGTTACTCGAGTGTCAACCTTAGGCGTTCATGATGTCAAGTGAGCTTGAGAGGCCGAGTTATGTCGATTGAAATATGACATGAACTCAATCGGATAATCGAGCCAGAGGACATAAGGATTCAACATAGCTTGTGAGTCAAGTAAGGAAGTTAGTAGGTCGTGGGAATTTATCATAACTTGTGTAAAGATTGATTCATCTTTAAAGCTCGAGGGGCCAAAATTCACCATGATTAGCTCGGGAAAGACCATTGGAAAGAATGAATATTGACACAAGGGAAAATATCACCCGAGAAAATCGAGGAGATAACTCGACTCGAGTTAGTAGATGAATGATGTGACCTGAGCTTGAGCTCACCTCATAAAGAATCATGAGATAACAAAAAAGCTCAAATTTTTAGCACAAAGCTTACATTTGGAGATGTCGAGATAAGCTTTAGGGAGCCTTAGGTTGATGTTAAAATGTGAGCTTGGGTTCAAGCGTGTAGCAGAGCTCGACGTTTGGTTTCTGATGTTGCATCGAAGGATGACATTGGCATTGAGTTCACGTCGTAGGAGCTCAGTTTCGCGGATATACAAAGATAGCCAAGTTGAAGCCGGTGCACTCAGATCATAAGTTCTCTAGCTCATGTGATTGAAGGGTGGAATGGAAACTTGTTTTCAAGTCGGGATCGATGTGTAAAACCTCTACATATAGCCATGCACCAAGAAAAACTGAGCGGATATGTTCAAAAATAAAATTTAGCATGTTTCGTAGGAGTGTAGACTCGGTGATTCATGAAGGAACTCAAGCTCAAGGTTAAAATGTGGTGAGGACATAGATCTGGAAAAGACAAGGTCGGCCAAATAATTCAGATGAGGAATCCAAGTTTCTCATAGAGTGACTTTTTGGCTCGATGAAGATTTCAAACTTGGCGTATGGATAGAGCTCTGAGTGCATCGGGTAGAATCATGCATGGTCAGAGAGTGGTCGAGGAGTGAGGAGCTTGACATATTTGCCAGGAACTCGCCAAGATAATGAACTCATAGATGGAGCTTGGTTTGGAGCTCGATGCGAAATGGGGGCTCGGTTGCGGTGAAGGTCGAGGAGCTGGACACCAACTTGGTGAGTTGGCTCGAGAGCCAACCACCGAGTTGGTTTTTTTGACCATTTCTCATAAACCCCTCTTCAATGCAAGCCGGTTTAGGGGTCACATTATAATTTTATTAAATCGATATTTTTATTTAAATATTTTAATAATAATATTTATTATTATTATTAAAATATTTTATTTAAATATTGCTTTAATTAATTGAGAAGATTAAGTCAACGGACCATTAATGACACATGATGGAAGCTTCTCAAGTGGTTTAACCAACTTTGTAATAAATGAACCATCATGTACCTTCAATTTAGGAAAGAATTTATTACTTTTCCTCTCTTTTCTCATAAAATTATTCTATAAATATAAGTTAGAAGCCCGTTCCCAATAGTTTAGACAAGTTAGATATCTGAGACAAGTGCATACTTTTCAAAGAATCCTCCTTCTGCAAGTTGTTCTTGTATATTGAGGGAGCTTTCAAGCCTCCTTTCAAGGCTATAATGGAAACCATTTCCTTTTCTGAATATAATGATGCATTGTGAATGTTGTTGAAGTAATAAAAGTGTGTTTTTTGTGACTAATCTTTGTCCTTTCATCCTTCTATAGTTATTTATGCCTTTCTCATGCTTTCAGGTACACTGTGCAAGATCAAGATTCTATTGCAAGTTCTTGGAGTTTTGTGTTTTCAAGTGGTGGAGTATTGCATGTAGTTGAGTTGTGGTTCTTGTTCACCCTTCTCAAGTTCATCCTTCTTCACTGGAAGACTGATAGTTTGTTTTGTCTGATTGAGTTTAACAAAGGGAACACATGCTTCCTAGTTTGTGGTATTCTGTTACCCTCTCTAAGTTACAATAGGTGAAGTTGACTTGTGGTGCACAACATCCTCTCTGAATTAACCCTTCCTGAGTCTAATAACACCCTTTATTTGGTGCATCACCATCCCTAGTATATTTTCATTTCTTGCAAATATCTTTCCCTAAAACCCATGAAAATGTTAGCATAGGTCTAGATAACCATTTTATTACACTAGGAGTAGTACAACACTTAGTTTAGGAAGAGGAAGTCGACCTTCTCTGGAGGTTCACCTCAAGCCCAAGTCCCACAACTTGAGAGGTGATCCCATGTTACCCAATCACACCGAACGTCTTGTTCACATTTTGGCCATTCGGAGGGTGCAGTGATTTGGCGATAATAGTTTTGGTACGCCGATGGGACCAAGAGTTGGTACTTATCTTCTCAATTACAAAATATAAGTACCCGACGACTCTATATTTTTTGGATTTCAAATCTTAGTGCGTTAACTTATGTGAAGAATTTAGACAAGATCTTCTTCAAAGAAAGGAAATTATCAACATATCAAACTATCCTTGTCTCCTCCAAGGAGAAGGAGAAGAGGCATCTCAACATCACCCGTTGCAACATCACCTCGTAGGGGTTATTCAACTCCTCCTTATGGAAGGTTTCCTCCACCCAAGAACAATCAACCTCTCGTTGCTATGGGAAAGAACCACATTTTCCCCCTTTTTAATGCAAGAATTCCTCTTCTATTGGCTCAACATGACCCTATACCTGTTGTAACACTCAAAAGTTTACCCTTCTACATAGGGAAACTCACATTACTCTAGTGGAACATATTCTTGATGTAGCCAAAATTTGTGCAATACATAATATCATGGAGGACAACGTTATAGTTAGACTTCTTGCTACCTATTTCAAGGGAAAAGAACTTCAATGGTTTTGAGGGTTAAGTGTTGGTACTATAACCACTTGGGACGAGTTAGGAGAAAATTTTGTAAATAGTTTGAAGACAAGAGTGATCACCTATCACTTTTGGAATAACTCACTACCATAAAGAGAGCTCCCCAAGAATACATGAGTGATTTCAACTTCGATTCCATAGGACTTGGAATAGGATTTCGGCACTCATAAAGCCTTCTCCAAATAATACATTCTTGTACTATTTATGAGCCTTGAATAATGATGTAGCAGTTATGATCTAGTCCATGGGAGGGACTACACTACCTGATGCCTATGAAGTTGCCATAAGAGCAGAGAATTCCTTAATCCAAGATGGAAAGATAGCTCCATGACTGCCAATGCCATTGTCTCTACATCTTACAAACAATCAACCTACCATTGCTCCTATTCCAGTAGCCCCCAAGCAAAGTAGCTCAATCTACCCCTACCTCTTCAAATGACCTATTTGAATTCAAGTCATTGTTGTAAAATTTTGGGAACAATCTCGTTGCACTCAAGAGGTAAAAATTTCAATATAATCATCCATAATCCACAAAATCAGCAATATCAAGCTAACCATCCTCCTTTTCAAGGGAACAATTAGCCTCAAAATAAAACTACAAGTCAAGCTGTGAATGTCATGTCTTTGAAATTTCAGAACCCTCTTATTGCTAGCTCATCTAGAGCCATAGTACATGTCCAAAAGAATCTAGTTCAAGACTACAAATGGTGATATTCTTGTTCTCATCCCCATAATAAAAATCTTAGCCCCAATGGATTTCTTAGCCAGGCCCTTATGGTTCAAAGCATATCTTGTTAGGAAATGAGGGATAAAATATGTGGAATAATCCCTCATGAAACAAAGAGAAACTAAAATGCAAAAAATATTACAGAGATCTAAAATAAAAGTGCGAGAATAATAAAAGAACAACACAAAGACAATATTTAACGTGGTTCACCCAATTTGGGCTACATCCACTAAGAATCACTTGCTTAAATTTTATTACAAGCCACCACTCTCTCAATACAATACCCATATATGTTTGGAGCTATGCTCAATAAACTCTATAGAATTCACACCCAAATTTAGACACATATGAAATGTTACATCAACCCTACCATATGCACAAAACCACATAAGTAGACAACTACTTTAGCAGTTTTATAAAACTATGGGTATCAAAACCATGGGCCAAAACCATCCCATAAACCTATGGATCAAAAATCCCACCCATATGAAAAAATCACATTTTCTAGTATATCGTGGCACATTTTTTTAGGCCCAATTTTTTTTTCTCGTGGGTTGCGCCTCGAACCCCGACAAGACAACTATGCAAAGTGTAAAGTACACTTAGTGTATAGTCTTCAACATTTTCACGTAAGAAAATATGATCCACAACCTAACATATATACCCTTCTAGAGGCAACAAAAAATTCATCTATACAAGAAATAACAGATCAATCGTAGGAACCTAAAGAAACCACTTTGCTAAATTGGCAAGCAGAAGATTTTTACAGATTGAATACAGATTCCTCATCGGTGGTGAAAAACACCCATTCCAAAAAGAGAGCAATGGAATCTCAACCTTCCAAAGTTGATCAAGCATCTGATTCATAGCTTCAACTACAAGTGGTGGTTGATAAATATGCAGGAAAGAAACCGCCAGAAACACATGCTAGCCAAGCCACAATGAAAGAAGGTTCTTCAGGCATCACAGTACCCAACAAGCATTTTCCAAAAGAGGATTATAATACCTAAATAAGTGTCAGCAAAGTTGGATAAATTACCTTCAATATTGTAGAACAAATGAAGAATACTAACCTAAGCGTTCCTATGTGGGACACACTCTCAATTCCTTCTCAAAGAAACTTGTTGCGAGAGGCTCTAGATAGTTTTGGTACAACCGATAGATCATCGAGTTATGGAATAACAACCACTACAATTTTTGTCAACCAAAATGGAAAATTATTCCTAAGGAAAAAACCACCACCATTCTATATTTCCCGATCATTGGCGACCACCTAGTACATAATTGTATGATTGATTCTAGCGCCAGTAGCTCGGTCATGCCCAAACAAATTGCAGATATACTTGGCATACAATATACACTGTTTGTAAGAGGAGTTGTTCAATTGGATGGCACAACTATTAAAACTGTTGGAGTTATCAAAGGAATTCAACTTACCATCCATGCATGCCCGAGTTTGTCATTCACCAAAGACATATCAATCATTGATCTCCCTCCTCTCTTCGCCATCTGCCTGTCACGAGATTTCACTGCCAAGATGGGCAGTTATTTATCGGTCAATTGGTCACATATTATTCTCAAGACTCGATACAGAACCAAAGTAACTATAAGGATGGGATCAATCTTCCATAATCATGTAGGGCCCTACATGTCTAGTCTTATAAATGGGAATTATGCCATCGCGATCCGAGAAGAAGAAGATGTTGATCATGAACCGACCACTCTTGTTGATAATATACTCGATCTTGTGTTGGATGAAGTAAGTGGATATCATCAGTACAACCCTATGCTGATGTGTTGGCAGAGGAAGAAGTTAGTTTGTTGCTGTTGGAAGAGATAGTATTGGGCACATACTGCATTCATGAAGAAGATACGATCATACCACAACTTGTCAAAACACAAAGCAATTCTAAAGGACTATGGCAATTATTCTTCGATGGATCGAGGAGTAAGAATGGGTCCAAAGTGCTAGCGTAATGTTAATTTCTCTAACAGGAGATAAGTAGTTTTCATCTTTCGATTGTAATTCAAATTGCACTAACAATTTTGCTAAATACGAGGCCCTTGTGCAAGGAATCCACCTAGCTCAAAAGAAGTGAATCAAAACCTTGACTAGTTTTGGAGACAATGAGTTAGTTGTTCATCAAGTGACGACACGTGCATCCAAAATGATCTTTAAGATAATACAAGAACCGATCCGGGATTTGATTGAAGATTTTTAAGCTTTTGGGATCCACGCGGTTCTTAGAAATCAAAATCAAGATGTTGATAGGCTTGCTACAATTTTCTTGTAATACGACATACCTGTTGATATCATGAAATAATGGTGAAAAACTATCAAAATGGTGGTTCGACCTGCAGTTCTCGATAATGTGAGTAGGCGACAAGTGTTCGATAGTGATAAAAAAATGCTCTTTTCCTATAAGAAGAGGCGGAGTTTATTACAAAAACCAAGATAAGTTACAAGAATCATATGGTGATCAAATCATAAAATTGAAGAGAAACAAGCTACCAAAAGGTTTAGTTACTCCGGATTCCAATTTCAATTCGGATGATCAAGCCAAAAGACAGAGCTCTAACATGGTGTCAAAGAAGAAGATTTCGAGGAAGTCGAGGTAGAAAATGAAAATTTTACAAGATTGGTAAAGTGTGTACCCCGAAGAGAAGGAATATTTCATTAACCTTTTTCAATAGTATCATGACATTTTTGTGTGGAGCTACAAAGACTGCGTGGTTTTGATCCAGTCTAGCACGACATAACATCAAATCGAATCCTAATGCCAAGCCATTTTTCCAAAAACAAATGCCAATTAATCCCAAAATTGAGTCACTAATGAGAAAGGAGCTAACCAAACTCATTGAGGCCTGTATAATTTTTCCTATCAAGCATTCCTCTTGGGTAGTCAATCTGAGCCCTATAAGGAAGATGAACAAAGAGATTCGATTGTCATATGTGGATTTTAGGGACTTGAAGCATTCCTCGTTAAAAGATCATTATCCTCTTCCATCAATGGCGAAAATCCTTCAAATAGTGGCAGTAGCTCAAATATTTTCTTTGCTTGATGGATATTTAGGTTACAATCAAATTCTGGTTCAAGAATCCGATCAATTCAAAATGACTTTCACTACCAAGTGGGGCATGTATGCTTACAAAAATGCCATTTAGATTGTCCAATACCAAGGATACTTTCCAAAGAGCCATGGACATGGAATTTAAGGGACTAATCAATGATATCATCTTGGTTTACCTTGATGATATAACTATATATTCTAAGCATGCAGAAGACCACATCACGCATCTAAGGAAGGTTTTCCGAAGATGTAGGGAATTTGGGGTTTCACTTAACCCCAAGAAATGTATTTTTGCAAAGTGCATGAAGGAAATTGTTTGGGCACATCATTTCAATAGAAGGAATTTCTATCGATCCAGCCATGATTTGTTTGATTATGTCCTTATCTCTTCCAAGTCACAAGAAGGGTCTCTAGAGTCTTACTCTAGGAACCATAAATTTTGTACGAGAAATTCATCCCTCATTTTGTAACATTGGCTAAAGCACCGACTGCCATGCTAAAGAAAAATATTCCATTCTCATGGAAAAATGAAGGTAGGGAGAGCTTTGAATCCATCAAAACGGCCATTTCTCAAGCTCCCACATTGGTGAACCCCATGTTTGATAAAGATTTTATTCTTTATGCTTTTGCAGGTCAAGAGAACATTTCGGGATCCTCACCCAACAAAATGATGATCTGATGGAGCAACCAATTGTTTTCTTCATTCAATCCCTTAAAGACTATGAGCTCAAATATTCATTCGTTGAAAAACAAGTCTTTGTGGTTATTCGATATTTGAAGAAATTCAAGCACATGTTGTCCAACAACAAAATTCATCTAATGGTGTCTCATCCAGGTGTCAAGGAATTTTTGCTGAACAAAGAGATGAACGAAATGTGTTGGATGGATCACAAAGGTGATGGAGTATGAAGTACATATCAAAGTTACCAAAATTTTCATAGGTAAGGGTTTGTGTCAACAACTTGTTGTAGACATGGAATCAAAAGGTGATGAGAATGTGACGCTCCTAAACACTAATGAAGGTGATGATCAAGTTGACTGGTTATCCAAAATGAAGAATTTCCTTTTCTCAAGAGTATATCCTGTAAACATGGATAAAAATCAAAGAAAAACTTTCCATCTTCAGTCTATTCCATATGTTATGGTAGATAATGTTCTCTTTCAAAAGGATTTGAATGATGTTCTCCTTCGATGTGTGGGATCGGAATAGGTAAGTAAGATACTAGAAGATTTTCACAATGGCCTATCTAGAGGATATTATTCGATGTGAACAATCGCTACTAAGATCATGTGAGCCGTTCTACTATTGGCTGATTTGTTCAAAGATGTCCATCTATGGGTAAGGAAGTGTAAGGAATGTGCCCTTTTCATTGGAAAATATGAGTTGGAAGCTCTTATACTACATCCAATTCAAGTGGATCAACCCTTCGTTTAATGGGGTTGGATTTCATCGAATGATTAATCCTCCATCCAGTGATGAACATAAATGGGTCCTTACTACAACAAACTATTTTACTCGATGGACAAAGGTAGTAGCATTAAAGGAGAGAAATGAGAAGGTAGTTCTTGATTTCTTAGAAGGTATAATGACAAGGTTTGGTGTTCCATTTATAATCATTTTAGACAACGCAATGGATTTTATTGGTCTGAAGTTGAGTGAATGGGTTGTTAAGAATGGGGTCTACCTCAAGAATTCATCTAATTACTATCCACAAGGAAACATATTGGATGAGTCTAGCAACAAGAACCTCACAAGGATTATCAAGCGCACAATGGAGACTAACATGAGGACTTAACACACACAGCTCAAAACTACCTTATGGGAAGATTGGATCACACCTAAAAGGGGCATCAGAAATTATCCTTTCATGTTTGTATATGGAAGGGAAGCAAAACTTCAGCTCTCCTTGGAGTTACCTTCTTTGGAGTTATCTTATCAGCTTGAAGTTATGGAGAGTGATCCTCGAAAATCGGGTTCACCGAGCTCATGGAGTTAGAAGAAGTATGAAAAAGGCTATGAATACTTTGGAACATCATCATGCTCAAGTTAAGAAATCTTTTGACAAGAAGGCATCGATAGAAATTTTCAAGAGGGATATTTAATTCTCAAATGGAATGAAGATCGAGCCAAACTAGGCAAAACACACAAGTTTGATGCTCTCCTGAGCAGATCCATAAGTTATCACGAGTCGCAAAGAGGTGAATTCATTTCATCTATCTAGGCTCAACGGAGAAGAACTACCCATTCATGTGAATTGGATACATCTCAAAGCTTACTTTTGAGATCACTCCACTCCCCGTATAATTTAGTCGGTGTTTTCCTCCAAGTGCTTATGCACATTGTTGTGTATTGTTGTTTTCTTTGCTTTCTTTTTTTGTGTTTTGTGTTGTTTCGCACTCGCTTTATCATCATTGTAGGTTTTCAAGGAAAAGTAGGTTCAAAGTTTCAAAACGTTTCTCGGGTTCAATACTTTTTCTATCTAGCATTAACACATAATTCAATATAAATAATACTAAAGAAGACTTCGGGATGGCATCATAGAAGATAAAATTACTCTTAGGATTCCGACATTGAATCCATGCCCAATGGATGACTTAAGGCTACTAAAATCATGCTTAGCAGAAGCAAGCATTCCCAAGAGGTCACTAAAAATGTTGTCAAATTTCACCCTTTTGGATAAAATTAGACAAAAGGGGCATGTTGTGCTCTAATATGGGAAGGAACTCATGAGACTTTTGGAACATTTCAAGTTAATTTTGGTATCTTGATAATGTTTACAGTGTTCCAATAAGGTCCCGAATAATTTTGAATTATTTTCTCCTTTCCGGGGCTTTGAAAGCTTAAGGATTTCATGAGATTGGGAAATTATCTATGGCAAGCCCACTTTTGGTCAATATGGGAAAAATGTTTAAATTTGATAAATCATGTTAATAGGGCTTATTATACTTCCATGATCTTCAAGTTTCAAGAAAGGGCCCATAAAAGTCAAAATTCAGGTAAAATCAACATTGTAAGGCTCAAGTATAACTAAGCTACAAATAGCTCACCAAGCATCTCGGTGAGCTAACATGAAAGAATCGAATCAAGTTGGGTGTTTGGTGGGATTTACCTATGAAATGGTGGTCGAGTGTATCAAGTTCTATGAAGATGATCAATATCTATCGAGCCACGAAAAATATTGCAGAGTAAAGCCCGACACAAGCCATATCATTACAACTTGTCATGGCAATCTGATCGATGTGTTGGCATGTGTGCATAACAACATATCATGGAGATATGAATGGATGAGTCTTCCCATAACGAGTGTTACGAGAAAAATCGACTAGTCAATGGGCTGAGAGAAAATCATTGATCGATCATAACAAAAGATTGGTCCACCAAGCTACGGGTTGTCTGATGAGGTCAAGCTCAAATTCATGGTGGAATATCATGAGACCAACTTGAAGGACTTTCAAGATGGCTTAGGGTGAGATACAAACAATTCATGAAGGTTTGAAAGTGGTACAAAAGATGTTTGAGTAACTCGTTGATCACGAGCTCAAACCGAGTAAACTAAATTACAAGGCGAGAGAGCTCATAGGTTGAGCTAGGGATTGAGCTGAGTTGTGGAAGTATAGGGCTCAACAAAAATAATTTCATAAATGACCAAGCTTGATTGAGAAAAATGTTCCATGTTTGGGAGTTTTGAATATCAGTGGCCAATGGGAGAGTTGATGTCATTCGTTCAAGCAACATAACATGGGAGCAAGGAGCCTTCGGGCCCTTAGGTCCAAAAAAATACTTCGCGGGGATCATGAGAAGCATTGCCATATGGAATTTTGTTGATGGAAAACCAAGATATAGGTTCCACATCGAGGTAAATTGGGAAAGGTAGCTATAGGGAAAATCAGTCAATGGAGGTCAAGTTTGTTCTGGGTCAAGTGGGCAATGAGTGCTCTCTGTATTATACATGAGTCATGCATGGAATGACAGATACACAAGGAGATCAGATCCTTATTTAATGTATGATGATGCCAATATTCATAGTGGGGAAGCTCATTGTGGGGAGTTGCACGAGGAGCCATTAAGGTAATTTGAAACTTCCATGTAACTATCTTGATCAACACATACCTTGATCAACACATACCAAGTGCCAAGTTGTTCATCAAGGTTCACAAACTCACCAGGAAGTAATAAAGAAATGTGGAGCTCACTCGGTTAAGCTAAGTCACTTCATGGTTGAGTTGCAAGACCCAATGTATGTGGAGCTCATAAAATCAAGCCATGCAAAGAAATATAGAGGGGCCGAAAAATTAACTTAGTGGTTCGATGAGAAATATGCTGAACTTAGTGATTCATGAGAAGAAATCAAGATCAAAGATGATGATGTAAAAGACAAAGGAAATGTATCCAAGGACGAGCTGAGGAAATGAGCTCATGAATCTTCATTTGAGAACCTAGTTGAGCTTGTTATGGAGAGATCATTCTAAGTCGGGAATATTTAAGCTAATGGAGGTGGCTCACTTTAATGAGCTTAATGCATGGCTCGATGTGCAAGAGCTCTTAAAGGATAAAGAAGCTCAATGGTGGGAATGCTTTAGGTTCAAACCAAGCTCATTCGAGTTGAAAAATAGTTTTCACCAAAGAAGAGCTTGTAGAAGACAATTCATGGTGCTAGCCAAGCTATAGAGCAACTCGTTAGGGTCAAGTAGATTGACCGATTTGAAAAGGAGGACGTGGCGTCTAGGATCGCAAAGGAATCATTGATCCAGAGCTAGGCTTGCTTTGAGGCGTAGGGTGGATATGATTAGAAAATTTTGGAGTGAATTGCTTGGACATAATGAGTTCAAGCCGAGATGCTTGACCAATGAGCTCGTGTTGAAGACCAAGTTGGCCCGAGTTAGCAGGAGACATGAAAAAATGTCTCAAACTCTTGTAGGGAGTCATTGTGGGTTGAATTATTGGTAATGGCTCAAAGAGATTGATGGAGAAAGAGGGTGGTTGTAGTCGATGTATGGCCAATTCAATGGATTTCATGTGGAGCTGGAGCTCGGTATATTTCATGCGAAGCTTCTTTGAGTCGGAGAGAGAATGGAGCTCAAAAAACATGAAAGTGTAGATGATTAGGAGCTCTACATTTTTATGCAGGAGTCATTGAAGATGAGTCTAAGGAGAGTTTTTGGTAGTTAGTGTGCGGAAGGAAGGAATCGTTGTGATGAAGGCATAACATGGCCTTGATGGGAGAATACATGGAAACTGAGGATCGAGCTTGAACATTAAAGTTTAGCCGGTGGACTGAGTTACTTAGGAGTCAACCTTGGACATTCATGACATCAAGTGAGCTTGAGAGGCCGAGTTATGTCGGTGAAATATGACATGAAATCGGTTAGGATAATCCATCCAATGACAGTAGGATTCAACATAGCTCGTGAGTTGTTAGGTCATGGGACTTTATCATAGCTTGTGTAAAGATTGACTCAATCTTTAAAGTTTGAGGGGCCAAGAATTCACCATGATTAGTCGGGGAAAGACCATTTGAAAGAATGAATGTTGGCATAAGGAGAAGCTCACCCAATCAAACAGGAGGAGATAGCTCAACTCAAGTAAGTAGATGAATGATGTGTACCGAGCTTGAGCTCACCTCATAAAGAATCACAAGATAGGGAAAGAAGCTCAGAAATTTTAGCACAAAGCTTACTTTGGAGATGTCAAGCTAAGATTCAGAGAGCCTCAAGTTGATGTTAAAATGTGAGCTTGGGTTCAAGCATGTAGTAGAGTTCAATTTTTGATTTCTAATTTTGTGTTGAAGGATGACATTGGCATTGATTTCACATCACAGGAGCTCGGTTTCGCATATATACGAAGACAGTTGAGTTGAAGCTGGTGCACTCGGATCATAATTTTTTTGGCTTGTGTGGTTGAATTGTGGAATGGAAACTCATTTTCAAGCTAGGATCAATGTGTAAGACCTCTACATATAACCATGCACCAAGAAAAATTGGGTGGATATGTTTAGAAATAAAATTTAGCATGTTTCGTAGGAGTGTAGACTCGGTGATACATGAAGGAACTCGAGCACAAGGTTACGATGCGGTGAGGACATAGATCTAGAAAAGATTAGGTTGACCAAATAATTCAGAGGAGGGATCTGAGTTTCTCATAGAGTGACTTTGTGGCTCGATGAAGATGTTAAACTTGGCGAGATGGATGGAGCTCTAAGTGCATTAGGCAAAATCATGCATGGTCGAGAGAGTGGTCGAGGAGTTGAGAAGCTCGGAATATTTGCTAGGAACTCGCCAAGATAATGAACTCGTAGATGGAGCTCGGTTTGGAGCTCGATGCGGGAATGGGGGCTCAGTTGCGGTGAAGGCCGGAGGAGCTCGACACTAACTCGGTGAGTTGGTCTTTTTTGACCATTTCTCATAAATCCCCTCTTTAATGCAAGCTGATTTTAGGGGTCCCACCATAATTTTATTAAATTAATATTTTTATTTAAATATTTTAATAATAATATTTATTATTATTATTAAAATATTTTATTTAAATATTCCTTTAATTAATTGAGAAGATTAAGTCAACGGGCCATTAATGACACATGATGGAATCTTCTCAAGTGGTTTAACCAACTTTGTAATAAATGAACCA
Organism: Taxus wallichiana var. yunnanensis; assembly: GCA_018340775.1. Classification (NCBI taxonomy): domain Eukaryota; kingdom Viridiplantae; phylum Streptophyta; class Pinopsida; order Cupressales; family Taxaceae; genus Taxus; species Taxus wallichiana. The sequence goes on along the minus strand of CM031244.1, from coordinate 350,506,856 downwards.
TCATGTACCTTTAATTTAGGAAGGAATTTATTACTTTTCCTCTTCTTTCTCATAGAATTATTCTATAAATGTAAGTTGGAAGCCCATTCAAATAGGTTAGAAAAGTTAGATATTTGAGACAAGTGCATAAAAGTGTGTGTTTTGTGACTAATATTGGTCATTTCATCCTTCTATACTTCTTTGTGCCTTTCTCATGCTTGCAGGTATATTGTGCAAGTTCAAGTTTCTATTACACGTTCTTAGAGTTATGTGCTTATCAAGTGGTAGAGTATTGCATGTAGTTGAGTTGTGGTGCTTGTTCACCCTTCTCAAGTTCATCCTTCTTCACCGAAAGACTCGATAGTTTGTTTTGTCTCGATTGAGTTTAACAAAGGGAACGCATGCTTCCTAGTTTATGGTATTTTGTTACCCTCTCTAAGTTGCAATAGGTGAAGTTGGCTTGTGGTGCACAACACCCTCTCAAAATTACACCTTTATGAGTTTGAAAACACCATTTATTTGGTGCATCACCATCCCTAGTATAGTTTCTTTTCTTGCAAATCTCTTTCCCTGAAACCCATGAAAATGTTAGCATAGGTCTACATGACCAATTTATTACACTAGGAGTAGTACAACACTTAGTTTAGGAAGAGGAAGTCGGCCTTCTTCGAGGTTCACGTAAATCCCAAGTCCCACGGCTTGAGAGGTGATCCCATGTTACCTAATCACACTAAACGTCATGTTCACATTATGTCTATTCGAGAGGGTGCAATGATTTGGTGATAACAGTGGTTCGGCGAACCCGATACCACATCGGTCTTTATGTTTACGGGTGGTGCAAGGAATGATGGTATGACAAACTTTCTCTTAGAGGCCAAATCCAAATCCCTTCTAGGCACATGATGAAGAAAGGTGCGGGTGAAGCGGCGTTCGTGAGGGATTGGAGATTAGAGGAAAATGGATGGGTTTGGGAAGGTGGTTCAAGAAATTAGGAAGAAATATCAAGTCCCCCATATGTTAGATTGGTGTGAAGGTGAGGAGGACCATAGGAAAGAACATTACCTATACAATGATCATAACGAGGGTCTTTGAGGAAGGTTAACATACTCCGAAGAGTAAGGAAGGTGTCTATGTTATAGAGGCGGTACTCCCCCAAGGTATGACATTGAAAAGACCTTCGAGGGCTCATAAGTTGGTATGTGGGTAGTGGGAATGGATGAAACACTTGACAACCGAGAATAAGAAACCTCCAAAGCATCGAATGTTTCGAGGTAGATGGGTTGGTTGATGAGTCAGCAGTGGAAGCTGTAAAAATGGTGGAAATAGAAGAGTTGTTTATGGAAGGTGTAGTAATGGAAGATATAGATGGGGAAGTAGACGAAGAAGAAGCGACAACGATGGTGGATGCTTTAACGGTATAACCACATCATTGGGTTGATATAATATGTTGCGAGGTTTTAAATGGTGAGGGATCGACTTGAATAGTATTGGTGTGTACTTCATGTTCAAATTTTAAGCAATGATGTAAGGTTAAAGGAACAAAACCCATGACACAAATCCAGGGTTGGCCAAGAAGTATATTGTATTGGAATTCCCCCTCTAGGACATAGAATAACTTAGGTATAATACGAGGACCCATGTGTATGTGGAGGATGATGGTGCCAAGGGTGGAGGTGATGGCATCATTAAAGGAGTGTAATATAACTGGGTTGTTGTGCATACAATTGGCGGGATACACATTTGTTGATATGCATGGGAGGAAATGATATTTATGTTGGCACCTCTATCAATCATAACATGTCGGACACACATAATATTGATGTGGACGGATATAAAGAGAGCAGGGTTAGGATCATCTAATTGGAGAGGGACAATCTGCTCATCAAAGAAACTAATGGTAGATATTTGATGAAAGGTAATGGGGTAAGAGATGACGGTGATGTGGTGAGAGTAGGAACATGATGAGGAGTGATAATGGCGAACAGGTGTGGGGTCATTAGGTGGAACCTCGATGGATTACTGGGACCTCAATGAGGGCCTCACAATGAGACTTCGATGTTTGTATGAGGTCATATAAAGAAATTTTGATGGGAGACCGGTGAATTTGTTTGATCATGGTGTAATGTGTAAATGTGTTAGAAATGGGATATGTCAGCCCACATATGGTGATTTTGGGTGCAGGTATAGATGAATATTAGGTACAGTGTAGTGGATGGTTTGTATGTCCTCTATTTTCCTTTGTCCTTTTATGCACGAGTGGCCACTTGAATCATGTTAATCCGAGGAAGAGAGGGATATGAATTGTGAAAGGTATAATGAAAAGGACAAAAACCTAGTGTGGGGTAAGAGCCTTGATGCAGCCTAGAATCTACCGTATAACACCCTAGCTGCACTAGCACATCACTCAACCTAGACTGAGTGCTCACTCGAAGCACGCAAAGGTACCAGGTCCCTCTTTAGGGTTGCTGTAGAAGGATGTTAGCATGATGAAAGAATAAACATATAGATTTATAACTACTCCATCATTCTACAATGCATACCATATTTAGATTTATGAAAGAACAAGTTTAAACAATAATCATGATTGAATCAAGAACATGCACTACTTGATTACACACAGTAAATGACACTTATATTTAGCCAATATCTTCCATCTATTAATAAACACGAAGCTCCTTACAATAATGGAAATCTATACCAATGCGTGTATGGATCTCGATACATAATTCATCATATGCATATATCTCTATACCCTCATACATCCATCTCTCCCCGTGCATATCTCTCTCTTTGTTCATGCCATGCTACTATGTAATTCTCATCATATATATAGGTTGAGGACTTTCCCTTCACTTTTTTATCTATTCTAGAAATAGGACGCATGTTATTAATAGCCACACGTTGTTTACAGACATAGCCACAAATGCAAGTGTGCTATTTATAGACCTCTTACAGTTAACTAAAGTGACAATCCTATTCTTAGCTCATCTCCATGTAAAACACTTCGATCCGATCCTCCAAAGATAGACAATGAGTGGCGTGTACGTCTCTGCATTTTTGGTGTCTTCCGCATGCCATCTCCTAAAAATAGGTCATCATGCTCAAAATCAGCTAAGTCTCGAATGCTGAACTTTCCCTCCGTGCGTGTGGTCTTCCGAGTCCATTCGCACCCTTAAACCTAGCCTGCTTTCCCACAAAGACTTCTTGTGTGAGTTTTGTCAAGTGTTCTCTGATCAACATTACCCCAAACTAATTTTATCGTCACCCTAACAATGGGTATCTTCAAAAATTACTTTACTGAGCCATTTATTTCTCCTCGACGACCACCTTCTTCTTTCCTTTTACTCCTGCTGCAGCTACCTTCTTGGGTGCCATTTTTACCTTGCAATCCTTTGTAGATCCTTGCCATTCAAATTCTGCAATGTGTGAAGCAAACCCTAGTTCAATTCAGCATGCCCTAGGTGAAATTATGTGCCCCTAACTTATCTTTGTTGCCTCACTTCACTCAAACCCTTCACCACCGGGGACACAAGCTTCTTCTGACGCATAGATCTCTTCGTCACGACTGGTTACACACCTCTCGCACCTTAAAACGATCACTTGGCTCTTCGCACTTGGCTTCTTTCAAATAATCTTAATCGCAATGGTAAAAATGAATTTGCATCCCATCCTTATATAGATTTTCAAATTTTGATGCATTTATTGCTCCTTCACCTACCAAATATCCTCTCATTCATTGACCAATTTAGTTCGTTCCTAGTGGTACATCTTCGTGCCCCAAATATAACCTTCTAGCGCGCCTTCCTACCTTCTAGTCACGTACTTCTCTTCACACATGCCCTTGCGCCGTAATACCTCGTCAATGTACCTTCTCCGGTAGTTATCATGGCCCGTGCTTACCTCGCGTTATCTTGTTCCTTTTATTCATCTCCATCCTTTGTCACTTTTGAGATGCAATATTCTTTTGAATTTAAAGCACACCCGTAGTAGCTTATTCCTTTATCCTTTCAATTTCTACTATCTTGTACCTAGATATAAAAAACCACCCCACACTACAAGTATGTGCATCCACTATGCATAAACATTCTTTACATAGTAATTAGGTTCATATGTACAAGCATGCTTATTACACAAGAACAACAACTAAATTGACAAAGCATAACGATAATGAAGGAAATACATTAAGGAAATAAAAAAGTGAAAACATAATCTAAATGGCAATACTACCTTATTATAAACACCAAGAAGACTTATTTATAGTAGGGCTTCAAAGCTACTCCCATTGAAGTAACCGGAAGCCATGTTCCATAAAGTGCTTCTAACGTGCAAGCACTGTTTCAAGTATGTGAGTGATGACATACGGTCCCAACCAATGTACCTTAAGTTTTCCCGGATGGCACAAGAACTTAAAGTCATAAAAAAGTACCATTTTTCCAATCTCAAACTACTTATCCCTTATGTTTATGTCATGCCATGCTTTTGCCTAGCCTTTTCCTCCTTCCGACTCCATCGTGCTATGGCTTGTTGCTCATCTAGTGGAATCATCCTCTCAATACACTCTTATAAAGCCTTCTCATCAGCTAGACCTCCAAATGTGAATGCACAAAGAAGGTAACATAAATTCTATAGGGAGAATGACTTCTACGCTAAACACCAACTGAAACGGTGTGGCTTTGTTCAATCTCTTGTAAGTTTTTCTATATGCCCAAAGAACAACTAACACTTTGTCATCCCAATCCTTTCTCCCAACATCACAAATTTTTGTCAAATTTTAGCTCAAAATCTTGTTGAAAGCCTTAGCAATTCCATTTTCCTGAGGATGATAGGGTGTAGTTTTATGGTGTGCAACCATAAAATCATCTAATAGGATCCTGATTGTCTCATTCAAAAAGTGTGTACCCCTATCACTTATCAAGCTTAAAGGACATCCATATCTTCTAAGAACATTCTCCCATAGAAATATAGTTATTGTAGCTACTATATAGTCCTTTGTAGGTGCTGCTTCTACCCACCGTGTGAGATAATCTGTGTAAGTAATGATATAGCGTGACCCAGTCCTACGCGTGGCTATCGGCGAAATAGGTCCTACAAATTCAATGGCCCATTTCCCAAATGGTTCAACACTAGTAATTGGTATCAAAGGCATCTCATCTCTTTGCCTTAGTTTTCCTGACAGCGACAATGGTCACACACCTTGCAATATTCTTTACGGTCTTTATACAATGTCTCCCACCATAATCCAAAGAAGCGGGGATCTTCCGGGTAGTTTCATCACCCGCATAATGGCCTCTGTAATACCACCATGGGCTTCTTCCATAATATCTTTGCGCTCATGCTCTAATACACAACGACATAATATTTCATTTGTGCCTAACTTGTGGAGGTCACCACCGATTAACATGAATGGTGCCGCATGTATAGCAAGTTATTTCTATTATAATGCCTTCATTCCTTCTGGTGCCATACCAATTCATAGAAAGACAACAATGTCTTCTAATTCTGATGGTGCACGTTGTAACCTATATAACTGTGCATCTGACATGGTTTCTTCAATTGTCTGTGCTTCTTCTCCTGAGTGGATTCTAGACAAGTGGTTTGGTCTAGAATTACTTTTCCCTGGCTTCACCACAATTGTGAAGTCAAACTCTTGAAATAGGAGTACCCCTCTGCATATGCACCCCTATAAGAGGGCTTGTTTACCAAGTACTTCAATGCCATGTGATTTGTATAAAACACAAATGGTGTTGCTAACAAGTACTGTCGAAACTTGTGCAATGCATAGGTCATTGACAAAGCTTTGCGCTCTGTTGTTTTATAATTCTCTATAGCAGGAGTTAGCTTCCTAATAGCAAAACAAATTGGATGATCTACAATACCTTCACCAGGTTAAGCTAACACAATGCCAATGGCTATGCCAGAGCGTCCACATGCACATGAAATGGTTTATCCATGAGAGAAAACGTAGAATGGGTGCGGTAGTAAGTCTCTCTTTTAATATCTCAAATGCGTGCTACTGCGGTTCTCCCCAATAAAATGTACCTTTCCCTTTTAGTAATTCTTCCAAGGGTGCAACAATTTTGGCATACCCTTTGATGAACTTTCGATAGTAACCTGTATGACCCAAAAATCTACACACCTCACTCTCCGTGGTAGGCACTCCTAGGCCTAGAATGACCGCAACCTTAGCTGGATCAACTAGCAACCCTTCCTTGCAGATTATATGCCCTAAAAATATTCCAAAAGGTGTAGAAAATATGCACTTCTTGATGTTTAAAGAGATACTCAATTTTCTAGCATCGTTCAAACATTAAGCGTAGATTGTCACAATGATCTTTCACAAGCCCATATATTGTCCAATCATCTAGGTAGACCTGTAAGAAGTTGTGAATAAAATCTTTGAATTCCTAAACAACTATGAGCAAGAATATAGCAGATGCATTTTTAATCGAAAGGCATCATAGTATAGGCAAAACTGCACCATTCAAAGTAGTAAAAATTTTCTTTTCTTGATCCTCTCGAGCAATCCTAACCTCGATGATACCGGAAACCCATCTCGTGAAATAATATATTTCACACCCTTCCACTCCTTCCAAATTTCCTCGGTGAATGGCGTAGGGAATGAGTCTCGTTACATGCACAACATTCAGCTCCCCGTAGTCCACACATATTCTAATTTGTCCATCCTTCTTGATCGATCACAATTGAACTAACCCATTCGACTCATCAAGGGGCTTGATAATTCCAGTTTCAAGTATTTTATCAATTTCTTCTTTTACCTTTTCATGTATATTAGGATTCATTTTGTAAGGCCTCTTTCTAACTGGGAATGCACCATCCTTAAGTTTTATCTTCATTTCCCCAAGTGATTCATGCACGCCTTTAAGTTCATGATACCCTTTTGGGAATAAGTCCTAATAATCCTGAGTAACTCAATGATCTTTGCCACCTCCGAGTCTGACTAGTAGTCTCCAATTGTGGCCTCCTTAGGGTCACCTCCCGAACGTATATTCACCTTATTTGTCTTCATGGGTTCATGATAGGCATGTGTATCCTTATGTCTGCACTGTCCCAAGACCTTACGCACCCCTTGTAAATGTTTAATATCTAGGTTCTCAACTTCCTCATCATCCATGATGTAAACCATCTTTCCTTTCTCTTTCTCAAAACAAACATGTTCAAGTAATATGGAGTCTTCTCCTTCTTCTTCAAAATGTGCTCTAGACTCTATCTCACCAAATAATTTCTGAATATGCTCTTACGCCTTCGCACCATCTCCCCCATAGCTAAGTGCTTGACAAATTTTAATGCTTCTTCCACTAGAGGTTTAGTTGAGAAGTAGTCAAAGGTCTGGAGCATTCCTGCAGTCAAATTTTTCTAGTTTCCAATCTCTCGATGTAGTTTTGCGTATACATACCAAGCACGTGTGCATCCTTGTAGAGTAGAGTACAATCTATGTACCCAGAGTGAAGGTGGTAATGTTTCTTGTCCCACTGTCTAGAGTCTCTCACACTGCTAAATGTGATGCTGAACAAGTTGATCACCATGATAAGTGTAGATCTGTGTAGGTGCATTGTTCCTTACAAACCTAATATATAAGGTGACTTCAATCTCTTCCCATTCTATAAGATTATCCCTGTGGACTACCCACCAATGCACTTTGCTATCCCGCGCAAGGTATTTACTAATATATCTCTTCTATTAATTTGATATGTCCACTTTGTGTTTCCATTTCTTTCAAAAATACAGAAAGATCTTACGCCTTTGTATACCAGTGCTTACAATGCTACCTATCCGTCAAACCAAACGAAGTCCATTCCTATGCGCAACCACACTCTTTACCTTGCACCTTGCTAATTCATATGTACCATGAGCCCAATTGTCACAAGAAATACTTGTAATATCACTAATAGAATGAGAATCCTCTCACTATAGTATGCCTTCCTTTGATGGCTCATTGACATATGGGTCCCGAATAACGTGTACATAAATTCTGTTTAAGTCCTTCTCACTTAAAGGCTCAACATATGTAGACGTCCCATCTGTCAAAGGTAACATGACCCTTTCCTCCTTGTTCTCAAAGCTGATATACCCCTTATTGAATCTCAACTCAACATTATTCGCATAACAACAAGGGTATCCAAGCAAGGATGGAAAATTGTCAACTTCTACAAGTGCTAAAACCTCAAAATCCCTAGTGAACTTGGCCCCTTGTATGGTTATAAATGCATCCTTCAAAACATCTATGGGAGTGGCCTTAGTCTGATTTGTCATAAACAACACATAATATGATGGCTGCAATCGAGGTCTCCCCATATGCACCCATGCATCTAATGTAAGCACATTTACTTCCGCACATGTATCAATCAATATGTTGCTCAACAACCATCCATCCACGACAACATTCGAGTATTTTCTTTGTCATAGTCGATGCTATCGGGGGGGATATTTTCATGCAGGATCTACCATCTTATCTCGATACTTGTGCACAGAGTGTTCCCTTTTAAACAACTTCCCAATAGTGGAATAATGTTATCCTGGCGTAACATTTTGCACACTTATCTCAGATCATTGATATTAGTTTGAACTGTCTCGATGCTTTCTTACGCTCCTTGAGGTACTATATCTCACCCCGAAGATTCCTTAGCACTTCCATGGTATCCCGATAAACCTCCTTTTGATGACCTAGATCTAGGTACCTTGAATGCAAAACCTCCTCCTTGGAGATCGTAGGCTTCTGGTATGATGCCTTTCTTGCGCGTGCCACTTCAACACGTGTGGTAATATTTACAGCCTAAGGCCTCAAGTTATGGTGCTATCTTGGGCATCCACCGATCTTCTATTGCGTGTTGTATTCTAACCATCCCGGTTTGTTTTCTTTCTTATGATACTTAATCGATGCTCATATAAGTCTAGGAACTCTTCATAGCTATGGTTCTTTCCACAAAAAGAACATGCAATATTTTAAGGACATTCGTGCATGTAGTGGTTAGGAGATCCGCACTTATAACATGTTCCATGAGGAAACTCACCTCTTCCTCCACCATGGCTTCATCCTCCATATCCACCATGATATCCACATCTCCTTCCACAACCTCCTTCAAAACACCCCTCATTCTTGTCATAACACGTTTTACCATGATCCCGATCCTAGTGCTCATTCTTACCCTTAGAATTATCTCTTACACTTGTCCTGTCAGTACCCCCAATGTCTATGGCATCCTAGATCGACCAATCAACCAAAAATCTTCAGTATCATGGGTTATGGAGTGGAAAACTTTACAAAAGCAAGATACATTCTTCCTTATCACGCACTGTAACAAAGGACAATGACTAGCATCATGATTCAAATGACAAATCTCACAATCCAATAGTAATGAGTGTACTTGCTTACTGCAAGGACAACTATCCTTGGTGTGACCTTGTACTTCACAATTTGTACACCAAATTGCAGAGCGTGTTTCATGGGCTAAATTTTCCGATAGCTTCTCTAACTATTTGGCCATAGCTGCAATATGTGCCTCTAATAATGGACTAACACCAGTGTCAATGCTCCCAACCGCCTCAAAGACACAAATTTGGTTCTAGTGCTTCATGCGTGGGTCGGTGTATGTCTTATGTGGCAGTGCTCTTTTGAATGGTGTAATCAATCCCCCAACAAACCATTGTGCATGCTAGCTAGCATGCATATCATAAGCCAACTTAGATAGAAGTGTCTTAAAATGGGCATCATACTCACGTACACTCTCAGTAGTGCCTTGCTTGATATCCTTGAGTGCATTAATACTTTTCTTCTCAAACTCAGGGATATGGAACTCTTTCAAGAAATCATCCTTCAATGCTACATAATCCACACAAGTTTGATTAGGGTCAAACTTCCTATACCAGATGTGTGCATGTCCCTGTAAGGTAGTAGCAAATTGACTTGCCTTACGCTCAACAGAATCAAATCGGGATCCCTTTCACGCGCCATAAGATTTCACACATGTGCACATGCTCAACATCATCCTCTATACCTATATACTCCAGGAGATGAAGAAACATCTCCATATAAATATTTTGTGGTTTCTGTGGGCCTTGACCACCTGATCTAGAACATCTTGTGTTTCCTCTACCTCTAGAACCACTAGATCCACCAGAACTAAAACCACCTATACCTCCTGATCCTCCACCGTAGCTGCATAGGACTTGTAGATGTACTCCCTATGCTCCGATAGTAGTACTATCTTGAACCTCTACATCAGCCTGTGAGGTAGTTCCACTTCTAGAGGTGAATCCAACTTTCTCACGCACTCATGTTCTCAGTGTGGATGATGCACCCAAGAATGTTCATCCAAATATAATTGAAGTCGTCTATCCTACCATTGATGTACTTGCTCCCTAAATTACTCCTACTCTCCTACTTCCCCAGTTATCTTTTTGGTTACTTGTCATACTAGATACTGGAAAACCAAGCACAAGGGCTAGGTCACCAGGTGGATTAAGATGCGCGCCATGGCCTAGGTAGTCTCTGCTGGTGCACTTCGTGTGAATCCAAAGGGGGATCTCTCACATGCTTTCCAAGATGGTGGATTTCTTGATGCTCTGCTCCATGTCTTCTTCATGAGCTTTAAATCCTTCACGAGCCATCTCTCTCCTCAATGTCATACTTTCTACAACAATATGCTACTTCTCTATCTCCCTCTTGTGTGCCTCATTATACTTAAGCCGCCTCTCTCTCTCTGCCTCTCTGCCACTAGGTCTGCCATCTTTCAAAAAAAATTCTTGCCCTCACGCGTGGTGAAGTTTATTTAGCCATTGGTTTACTCTCCAGGTTCAAATTTTTCCCTCAAGATCTTGATCGCGGTGGAATACCTTGCGAGATATGCTCCTTTAGGATACCAAAAATTGGAATTCAGCTACCTCAGGCAAGAATACGTTGAAATTGAATATTTCATAATATAACTCAAGTTTAGAACACCATGAAACATCTTATCCACATGCGAGTTCGGATCAAATCAACATCATACGGGGCTTGAAATTCTTCATGTGTCTAGACAAGTGTGCGATACCTCCAATTCCACTGAGATGCATAAGCAGTAAGCCACTCATATAATTCTATTGCAAAGATGGAGAAAAATCTCTCATATAGGTTGTCATACAAATTCTATTCTACCCAAGTGTGTGTGTTGAATTCATATCCACTACTGAACCGCCATGCATTTTCTTCCTCTAGATTGTGTATCCACTCCTCAATACTTGCTAGAGTTAACCGGTACGTCTTCATCACGAACCATCTTGAAAACAAATGAAAAAGAGGTCCTGACAACGAAACCAATGATGCAGCCTAGAATATACTAGATAACACCCTAGTTGTGCTGACACATCACTCATCCTGTACTGAGCGCTCACCCAAAGTGTGCAAAGGTACCAAGTCCCTCTTTAGGGTTGTTGTAGTAGGATGTTAGAGTGATGAAGGAATAAACATATAGATCTATAACTACTCAATCGTTCTAAAATGCATACCATATTCAGATTTATAAAAGAACAAGTTTAAACAAGTAATCATGATTGAATCAAGAACATGCACTACTTGATTACACATAGAAATGACACTTAGATTCAGCCAATATCTTCCATCTATTAATAAACACAGAAGCTCCTTACAATAATGGCAATCTATACCAATGCGTGTATGGATCTGATACAATAATTCAGTGATATGCATATATCTCTATACCCTCATACATCCATCTCTCCCTGTGCATATCTCTCTCTCTCTATGTTCATGTCATGCTACTATGTAATTCTCATCATATATATAGGGTGGGGACTTTCCCTTCACCGCTTATCTATTCCAGAAATAGGCCGCATGCTATTAATAGCCATGCATCATTTATAAGCATAGCCACACATGCAAGTGTGCTATTTATAGACCTCTTGCAGTTAACTAAAGTGACAATCCTATTCTTAGCTCATCTCCATGCAAAACACTTTGATCCGATCCTCCAAAGATAGACAATGTGTGGCACACATGTCTCGCATTGTTGGTGTGTTCCGCATGCCATCTCCTAAAAATAGGTCTTCATGCTCAAAATCAGCTAAGTCTCGAATGTTGAACTTGCCCTCTGCGTGTGTGCTCTTCTTGTCCATTCACACACTTGAACCTCGGCTCGCTTCCCGTGTAGACTTCTTGTCCGAGTTCACAAGTGTTCTCTGATAAAAATCCTTGTGAAATGAGTATGACGCACTAGCATTTTGATGGAGGTTTGGTGAGTTCTCTAATCCACCATATTGATCTCAAATGTGGGAGGAGGATAAGAAGGCTATGGTAGTGAGGATGAAAGTCATTGAATAGATATGAGGAAAAGTTGTGAGGTAATAGGAAATGATGGAATGGGATCCTCATCCAAAAGGTCATCTTTGTCACAAAGTTCTTCGGGAGAACACATTTGAAGAATAATATTTTTAAGGGCCTTACAATTTTCAACATCATGCCATGACACACAATGGTAAGCAAAAATCTTGGTATCATCAAACCATTCATGTTTAGGTTTGAGGGGGTCATAAGTTCCGAGAGGTGGAAATGCGAGGCGGAGGTTTCTAAATGGTTAGGAAGGATGTTAGCGTAAGACACTACCAAGGGATATCACAATGAGAAGTGGGAGTGGGTTTGGATGAAGGTTTGGGTGGCTTTTGTGGAAGAGGTATGGTTAGAGGCGGAGTTGATTTGGATGTAGGTTTGGGTGACTTCTATGGAAAAGATGTTACGAAGGTGGACTTGGAGTTCGAGTAGGTTTAACTACCCTTTTGGTAGGTAGTATGGTTTTGGGTTTGGTTTGTGCCTTCTTGGGTGAAGGTGCGGGTAGTGCATGAAGTAGAAGGGAATGTCAAAGGTTGAAGTGGATGGGTCACCCATGGTGAAAGTGGAGGTGTGGTGAAGGTATTGGTAGAAGGAAATAGGTGAAATGGAGGTTGAAGAGAGGGTTAAGGCATGGGTAATGATGAGGGCTTGGGAAATGGAGAAAGTATGGGAGATGGAAAATGCATAGGTAATGCAAAAGGTTTGTGTGAAATAGAATATTGTTGCAAGGATGTACATTGTTTCATTTTTAGTTTACTTGAGGAAGGAGGTTTTTGACCAAGGTTAGTGGGTGTGGTCCTAAAATACATGGAAATGGTGAAGGCAAAAGAGGGGTAATAGGCGAAACTTGTCTATGTGGCCTAAAAGGTTGGATCTTCCTCTTAGGTGGTGGTATAGGCTGGTGACAATTTGAGATGATGTGGTTAAATTGATCTTATTGGGAGGATGGACTAAACTTGGTGTCGACAAGACCCCTAACGTAGTGGTAGGTTTCATCTGAGATGTAGGTATAGGTGTAGGAAAAAAATTGGGTGTAGGTGAAGATGATGGTATAACCAGCTCAGTGCGATAGAGTGAACTGTCGTAAACACTTTAGGGTAAATCATTAAGTGTCCGTAGATAACGTTTGCATTTAAGTCAAGAAAAGAAGTCGCGAGGCATCCCCAAATCATGGAATAGTCAACATATTCCAATCGGTTGGCCAAACATGAGAATGGTGCATTAGTGGAGGGGGATAATGTTGATTTGGTAGTCATCCTTGTAAAGAAATCGACATCCGTGAAATCAGGAAAATGGTTGTCTTCAAACTCGTGGGTAAAATAGATGATAGTAAGTTGACAGGTCTCTTACAAACTAGTGGGAATCTTCTTCGATAGGAAGAGTTGCCACTAGCGGGTTCTCTTAGGATAGAGAAGGAGGTGAGGTTGATGATGTATGCTCTTCCTTCAATGAAGAGGAGGGTAAGTTGGGATTCTCCATGGGTAGAAGAGTAAATAATGTGGGTTGCTCAATAGGTAGAGAAAAGAGTGAGGTAGATGGCTTCGAAGATGAAGGGATAGAGGAAATGAGCTTCTCGGTAGGTGAAGTAGTAGATATGGTCAACTCCTCTGGGTAGAGAAGAAGATAAGGTGGACTCCTTCGTGGGTAGAGGAGTAGATGATGTAGGTTGCTCCATAGGTGGAGTAACTCATGCCAAGATTTCCTCGACTGATGGGATAAGAGGAAACCCAGGTAGAAGGGGATGGTATTATATCAAAGACAACGTGAACCTCTCAAAGATTGTTGTCATTAGTTGAGGTTTCACCAACTTGATTGGATGATGAGGTATGATTTAGGAATGACTTCATAAAGATGTGGAGATTTTGCTTAGTTTGGTGCATTGGGGTTATCCAAGACAAAATCTTTGTTATCTAACATTTCTTGGATGATGTTTTTGAAATTTATAAAATTACCGTCACTATGACCTCTAACTCGATGATAATTACAGTAATCGTTCTCTTTGTACCATGCAGGAACAAAACGGGAAGGGTCAACACTAGTAAGTGGTTTGACGGGTGGAAGAGTTATTACTCTAGCTGCAAGAAACTTTTCCAAATCTAAGGAGTAAGGTTCTCTAATGGGAGTATATTTTCATTGTTCCCGCTTGAATTGGAAATTCTAAACAAGGGAAAGATTGGAAGAGGGTTTTGATTGGTTTGATGGATAAGATGGGCCAAATTTTAGAATGACTAAGTTGGTAGATTCTTTTGCTTTAGAATAATTGGTTTGTGGTTAATATGAATTAGAAGAATTATTTAGTTTGAAGGGAGTGCTATTGTTACACAATTGCAACTTCTTCTCCTCAATAGCACAAATTTCAAGTTTCTAGGCCATTGTAAATGCCTCGTCGAATGTGTGAAAATTTTGTACTTAGAGAGTTGTTAAGATGTTTCTAGCACAAGCTCGTGAAAAATTCTATTAACTCGATTCGAGGCAATTGGAAAGTGAGTTGATTAATAAAGTTCCACCAACGTGCGAAAAAATCTGTGATAGACTCATCTTCATATTGGCGTAACAAATACAAGTTGGTCATGGTAACATTCTTGATAATTTTGATGGATAAATGATCAAGAAAATATTGAGCTAATTAATTGAATGAGAAGATAAAGTGCCTAGGTAAAGCACCGTACTATTTCTAAGGCCGGTCCCGTCAAGGACATTAAGAAAGTTTGGAGAAGTAAGGCGTCATCATGGGAAATTAGATAACATACATGTTTAAAAGATTGCAAATGCTATTGCAGATTTTCCTTACTATTAATTCTGTTGAATTTTCGAATTTTCCAATGTGCAGGGTATGGATGAATTGGAATAGAAAAGTGAATAGGCTTGTTGCAAATCTCGTCATATGTTAGAGAGTTACGTGAGCCGTAGATAAACGCTTCTAATGTCCTCGCTTCTTATCCATCATCATTTTGATGAGATCATTTGTAGGTTGTGATGATGGAACACTCCCTATGGTATAAGGGGGTAGATAGGATGAGTATGATGTGGACATCACTCAAATATGTGGTGGTACGGAGTACAAAAACTGCGATGAGGGAACATAGTATGGAATTGATGTGGAGGCAAATTACCCTAGATAAGTGGTAGATGAAACAAGTGGTTGTTGATGGTAGGTGTAGGTAGTTACGATGGACGTAAAGACTCTGTGACGATCGATGGAAGCAAATGTAGGATAAAAAGGACTAGTTTTTAAAAAGGAGTGTGGGCTTCGACACTAGAGTTGGTTGAGAAGTGATAGGTATGTGGGAAATGGATGATGCATGTAGACCTATACTAAGGGTGGTGGATGATGGAATAGTAGACATTATAGGGGCAACAGATGCCGGAGGCACGATAGATGCCATAGGTGTGGCAGATTTCGATGACGTGGGGTCTAGCCGAGAAACCACAAGTGGTAAGGCAAAGGATATGATGGTAGTGGTTGATGTGGAAGTGGGTTCAAGAGTAGGTGGAATGGATACGGGCATGCCATATATAAGCCGCCTTGATGAGTCGTGGGTACATGAGTGAGAAATATAATACTGCAATGCAAAGAGGTTATGATCAAGGAGTTTTTGCGAACTCCTCGTCATTGGTAGGTATGGTAAAGGACTTGTTGGGGTCCATAGGTGATGATATGGAAGGTGGTGATGGGCTAGGTGGGAGCGGCTAGTCCCTAGTGTGAAACACGAGGGCGTTGGCTTGCTTACAGTCGAGAACCATGTTATTGATGATAACTAGTAATATGAGTTCTACGGATGGTACAAAAACACATAAAGATGGAGCAAAATTAATTTGGAAGGTGTAATTTGGTCGTTATTTTGATTGAAAAATCAAAACACAAATAATGACGCTAGTTTGGTAATCGATGTCGGTAAAGGAGATCATAACCGATGTTGGTCACTGGACCAATGTCGGTTCTTATGGAGAAATGGAATATTTTAAAGTTTGGAAATTAAAGTTGAAAATAAAGTGAACGTGAATTCTAAAGATGATAACATAGAGTCAAGAATGTAATGAAGTGTCAAAATAAGTCACGAAATTATTTGGAGGTGAATTGAACAACATTGCTTTGGGGAAAATGACCAAAATAGCAAGGAACCGACAATGGTCGGTGAACCGATGGCGGTATGAAAAGGTAACCGATGGTGGTTTCAACCAATCTTCTGGTTGCTTTATAAATGAATGGAAGATTAAAATATGGAGATAAGAAGTGTGAATGAGATGAAAATGAACTCGTTAGTGATAAAAGAACCCGAGAAAATATGATAAAGTGATAGGATAAGTCACAAAAAGTGTATGTTTGTGAATCAAACACTATTTTGGAAGAAGTGACAAAAACAATAAGAAACTGGCGGTGGTCGGTTAACCGATGTTGGTATGATGATGTAATCGATGTCATTCACTGGACCGATACTAGTTACTATGAAATCTGGGAAGAGATGAAAAAATGAATTTTTGGTGATTTAAGTCAAATAAAATGGCCAACCCAAAGAATCGAGTATGGTTGTGATGAGTCCTAACATGCCCAAAATAAACCGGAATACACCAGTTGTGATGGGGGCATGAAGGATGAGAAAAATGAAGAAAAATGAACTCACACCTCAAAACATAATCGAGTTATAAAGAAAAAAACACGAAATCCTATGTTAAAGATTTAATGTTATGGCTTATACCATTTAAAGTGACTTGTGAGTAGAAGAAACCTTTTGGTCAACGAGGGTGCCCTATAAGCGATCTATGTTTGGTTTCGTATTTTTGGATAAAGGGACCCGATATACCTCTCGGTATGTGTGGTACAACTTTGATATGATGACTGGTCAGAACACCAGTTAGATCCGACGCTAATCCGATTATTAGTCGTTAACGGTGATTGCTCGGGAAAATGTTGTTTAAGAAATGTATCCTTTATTCAAGTGTTTTGGATAAGGGGTGTGTGTGCACAAAGTGAGCTACACTTCATTCCCACTAACCATCAGCTGGTCATGACCTCCAACATATAGGTTACAAATAAATTTAAATGAGCTAAATGCAACATACACAAGAATGAAATGCACCAATTTTAAAACCCAAATCAACAATTGATTTCGACGTAGCAAATGATGAATAGATCAAGAGGATGCTCTTTCACTACTATGAAAATGCAATAAGGAAGAAATGATTTGTTTTAAGCACCAAATGACCAAGTGTATTTTAGACAAATAGAAGAAGAGAATGTTACCATGGAAATGTGAATTTTTCGAAAGAAAGAGACACAATATTTCCCTATATGAAGAAAATGTAATGAACCCAATAGGGGTCCCACTGGGTGTGCCAAATGTTTCACTAATAATTTTACACTTTCTAGGATGAAATAGATAGAGGGTAAATGGTTAAGGAGGAATACCTATGTACTATAGGGGAAGGTAGCACACGTTGTTGATGTTGTCCAAGAAAATTATAGAGGGGTTCCTTTTGGCTAGGAGAAAATACCTATAAATGCAAAACACGACCACAAAAAGAGTATTAAATAGCACAAGACAATGGACTACCTAGTGTATGCTAGATCCAAGAAGCGTGGTGCTTCCTAGAAAGGTTGTCAATCCACTATTTAATAACAATTTAATGTAAATACAAAACTGAAATAAATAGGTCCTATTACAATGTAATGATTTAGGTTTCTCATACACACAATAAAATTATATTTTATGCTAGATATCAAATATAAAACTAAATCTAATTAGAACCGAGGTTTGTTTAGGTTAGGAAGGTCTTTCAGGGGTTTGGTAAGGGTTTGAGGTTGGTGGGTTGAGGTCTAGGCTGAGTTTGGGTGGATGGGAGCTTTTCCGGTCTAAGATATTTCTAGTCACAGAGACCGGTATCAGTCGGGTGACCGATCTTTGGTATAGAAAAGGAACCGACATTGATACGTGAAATTGGTGGGAAACTATTAAAAATAGGTTTTTAACCTCTTTGTGATTGCACAGAGAGTGGGAGGGGTGTAGATAGGGTTGTAATATTATTAGGAAGACTTAGGAATGTTGACAAGGGGTTAGAAAAGGTGTAAAGGCTTGGGATGGTTGAATAGTGGGTTGGTGGGAAGAAGGTGATATACGGGTGATGGACAAAATGAAATATAGGAAGAGATAAGATATCTACACTTGGATAAGTACAAATGATCAAATCACAATACTTACTTGGTATATTGCAGATCTTATGAGTGGAGATGGTTGGTGGTTGATAAAAAAGAGTTGTTTGGGTCCAGTGTCATGTCGGTGCGGCACTTTGTGTGCTTGTATGAGTATTCCGATGCTCGGAAGGAGAACCAACTTCTTGTCTTGCATTGTGGTTGTATGTGTTCATCGTCTGAATGCAGGAGGGCTTGAAGATTCAAGATTGAATGCAATAAGGCTCCAATAATTGAATGACCAACTCGTGTAAAGAGTTGTGAAAGTGTATATAAAGTGACCAATATCGCTTAGGTAACTCGACACCAAATGAGGGAAAACCAACATCGGTTAGGGTGAATTAGTCCCTTTTACCAAAAATAGGAAGATCTTCCCAGATTTGGCGTGTTTTCCAAGTTGATTCCACTTAGGAAAGTGGATTTATCATTAGAAAAGGTAGGAAAGTCATAGAATAAGTCCAATTAGGTTTGGGAAGAAGTCTCAGTTAGTTAGGTCAAGTGGTGACTCAACACTAGGAGTGATGACTCAATGCTTGAGAGTGATGACTTGGTCATTGTGAGTTAAATGCCCCTGGAATGGGTCCAGGTGAGGTGTCCTGATGAGGTGGATGTGTGAGGGCTAAATTAACTTAATTAAAGTAATTAAATTAATTAATAATGTGAGGATGAATATTAATTCAATTATAAGTGATTAAATTAATATGAGTGTGGGGTAAAGGGTCATGGCTAAGTGCATGCGATATGTTGATTAATCAAGGGGACCCGTGGAGTGTGACCCAAATTTGGTGTCCACACTACCCATGTACTTCAAATGATACAACAGACAAAAAAACCCCTCCTTAAAATAGATGGACTACATCCATACCCGGTTTCAAAGTTATTATTGTGGTGAAGAAAGGGGTGTACAATTTAGTAAAGGTTGTAACAACCGGCTTTATATCTATCAATTGTGTTTGTTTTGAAGATTCTAAATCCTTTTTTTTAACAAACCCATTTTTGCATACCCAACACCGTGAAAATTTTCCAAACAGTCCACACCCCCATCCGGTCCTCTATAATGGCATACCTTCCAATGGAATTTTCTTGAAGGTTCCCAAAGTCTTAACAACCAAACTAGAGAGTATATTTGTTTTTAAAATCAAGGACCCTTTTAAACCTATCCACACCAATCCCCAAAGCTCTAATTTTGGAAAACACATAGGGGAAATATAGAAAGGATTGTGGTGCTTGGCTTCACACCAATCCAAATGCATCATACCACACCCAAAAAAAAAAAGATAACACCAACCATGCCAAAATTGTCCAACACTAATCTTGACTCAAAACAAGGTCATTCAAAACAACCGCCTAAAACAAAACCTTCCCTCACCATAAATCTCCAAAACAAAACTAAGGAATTTGCAAACAAACATCCTCTAACCAAAATCCTTCTACATTCATCCCCACAAAACACCGAAAAAATCCAAAATTCTCTCACAAGAAACAAACTCAAAATGCCTAAGAAAAATTCCATTAATTTTGTCTTGGTAAGAGTTTTGGAACAAGCCTCAATAAGTTAGGTGAATTAAGGAATATTAACAATATTTTATGATTGTTTAAATTTAATTGAATTCCCTTCTATTGATAATTTCATGATTTATTTTATTATTTTAAAATTTACTTTAATTAAAACTTCAACCACTCCCCGATAAGCCACTTACCTTAACACATAAATATCTTAATTTGAAAATTATGTGGACTCCTTTTATTTTTATTCGTAAGAAAATTTAGATATATCAACATTAATGTTATAAAGAAATATACATATATTTCAAACTTCAAGATTCAAAAATTCTCTCGAGTTGAATGAATCACAAGAATAATGACATCACCACATAAGCAGAAGGAATAAAGCCACTTCAACGGTTCCAAAGGGTTAGTCTGTGAAAGGACAACTTCAAAGTTTGCCTTATTATTTTATTATCAAAATTGCTTAATTTATTTCATTGTTATTTTTATTTTACAATCACTTTATAGGTGGCCAAAATGAAAACCTGACATAAGCCAAAATTTAATGCCCATTTCGTGGTCCCTGGGGTAAGGATTTTAAGCACTTATAAATGATAACCGAGTGGGTGTTATCCAAAACTCCATGTCACACGGGGACTAGAGAACAATACAAGCATTTTTTTCAAAAATCCTCGCAACCATTAAGGTTGAAGCAAGGAAAATTTTTCTGCGAGCAGGAAGGGGCTCTACATATCTTCCAAGCTTCAATCCCACCATCAAGTTCTCAATATATGTATTTAACACATAAAAGTATACTTTCTTTTTAAACAATAATGATTCTCGTGCCACCTTTGTCTTGAGGAAGGAAACACTCATCCCAGGCCACTTTATAGAAACCCTTGACTTGTTTAACATTGGAAAAAGAAAATATTTCATAAGTTTTGTGATTTTTTCATAGGATGCCTTTAAAGGAACCTAATTATAGGAATAATAAACATGCGTAGCAACAAGAATTATGTGCAAACTTGGAACTTCCTACCTAAATAAAGGGGTTTACTTGAGATAGTAAAAAATTTCTCCATGACTCTTTCTAGTTTATATTATCATTATTCAAATCATGTACTATAAAAAGGAATGAAAAGGAATTGAAATTATTCCCCTCTTTGAATCCAGATTCTAAGAATAATATTTCAATCAAACCGAGAAGGGATTTATAATTACCTAAACAATTGAGTTTTGGCCCACTTGCGAATGGATCCCATTATTGGAAAATAATATAAATACATCTAAGAGATTTGTTGAATTAATTTTCATTCTTAGAAGTGTATATAAATAATAACCTACAACTTAGTGTCCATTAATAAGTTGAGATTTATGATATGAAAGAATGATTTCACAAATATATGCTTGTTTATATATATGAGAAATAAAATTCTCAAACATAATAGAACAAGAACATAAAGAGCTATGTTGATAAGAAAAAAATCTTATAGCGAAAATTAGGCTAAAGTTTTTAGATTTCTAGAAATTCATGGTGAAGAAATTTGAGGCATTTGAGAAGAGAGTTTGTTTAACTAAGAGGGAAAGAATATCCGAAACCCTAGAGCCTTTAACATAGTGAGATTTAAGTTCCATTCTATATGATCCGGATTTTTCAAAGTCCATAATAAAATATATTTTATTTAATTTTGTTATTGTAGAGAGACAAAGGGCTCATTGTATACTTTCTTGTAGTAAATTTTTTGTTAGGTACATAATAAAATATGTTTTATTTAATTTTATTATTGTAGATAAAATATGGAAAAGAAGGATAGTTGGACACATTCAAAAGAGTGGTGTGGCTCTAATTCTTTGATAAGTTCGGGATTTATGTCCTTAGGTATAATTTTGATGTTACCTTTGTTATTTATTTTACCTAGCAATTTTTTGTCTATAGCTTCTTGATAGCCTTGAAGTAGTTTATGCCCCATAAATAACCTTGTTACTTTGAAAAATTCATAGGAGAAACCATCCACACAGGTGCTTTATTATTATTTTACATATGACACACTCACTTAAAGCTCCTCCAAGATGATTGGGGCTTCACAGTGCTTTTGGGTGGATTAATTTTATTTAAAAAGATCAAATCCAATAATTATTAAAATTATTGTGCCCACTCATCTTGTAATATCTTATAATCATAACACCGACTTATTGATCCAAGATGGCTAAGGAGGTTTTAGGAAAGATGTAAAGATGACAGTGAGAAGTTTGCATAGCCTTGATTTTATCTTATATTTTATTATATTACATATATTTGTAACTTCTTTAGAGGTTTGACCTATGAATTTGAGCCAACAAAATTGAAGATGAATCTAAGTACATCCAAATGCATGATTTTCCACAAGTTTGAGATTGTGTTTAATTTCAACCATTTTCGATTATAATTGAGGTTCAAAGAGATCAGTATTCAAATTATGTGAAAAATATTTAAAATTATTTTCTTAATACATGGTCATCTTACTTGTATACCTATAACACTCATTTTAAAAAGTGGTAAAGGAAGAGGTATGACTAATCGTGTCATTCCATCACTCAATCCAACTGGTAATGTATAGTAAATGTGATTCTAAGATAAAAGAAAACTAGTGATGTGTTGGATGGTACCCTTGTGATCAAGGAGAGATATGTTGAAAAAATATATGTGCATAGAAATTTTAGCCAACCAAATCCACAATCCATATGGAAAGAGATGGGACTATGATTGGAAAGAAAAAAATATTGATGGACAAAAAAAAATTCTTGTTGAAAATATGGAACAAGAACATGTTTTTCTTGATAAGCACAACATGATCAAGCCATTTTCAAATTTGGATTAAAAAATTAGACCACATAAACCAATAAAAATAAGTGAATTATTTCCACCAAAAATAAGGTTTAATTAATCAATTGGGTATTTTAACATAAAATCATGGTTCACAGTCTCTCACACACCATTGATTAGCACCACACCCTCTTTTTCCTTGTGGTAATCAATCATATTAATTATGTAATTTCAAATGAGCCAATATGACATAAGTAAATTATTTCTAACCATAATCATACATTCAAAAATGTTGGGCCACCATTAGGGTCATCAACATCAATGATACCAAAAATAATTCCCATCAATTTCAAGAATGACTTGGATAGATCAATGTGATCGATCATTTCCTGATGTCATCACTAGGGTAATATTTTTTAGGAAATAAAAATACTAGCATCGATATGACCATATTCATGAGAAGTGTAAAATTACATGGTGTTTGATTAAATAAAATTCAAGGAATCCTATATATAAAAAAATGACCTTTACTTCCTACAAAAAAGGAAGTCTAAATCTCCCAAAAAAATCCAAAATCCTTAACTTCTTGAAAACAAAAATCTAAATTTACCACTTGTGATAAGTGAATCACACATAATTTTTCCTAAGTACTATGTGATACCTCTTACATTTCATGATATAAAATCCATTAATAAAATTCGTTTGTCTACACTTCTCCCTATCCACGCTCAAACACTTTGTGAGATTATAGAACAAATAAATTGTTATTCAAAAGTGGAGATTGGTTTGGTTAAATATAGTCATCAAATGGTATGGAGTGTTTTTAGCCCCATTTCCACCACATTGGACTTTCCACCACAATGTGGTGGGATCAATGAGTGTTGAGAGGATTGATAAGTTTTGAGGAAGTCCTCACACAAAAATAATTATTTGTCTTGAGTTATCTCGATAAATTTGGCTCGAGGGATGACTAGATTGTTATGGACTTGGGAACTAACACTTGAATGGGACTAATGTCCTAATATTCATGCATGTTATGCTAAATTTTTCCATTGAATAATTCATTAGTTAGTTTATGGTTTATATTCACAATAAAGGGATTTTCATTAGCCATTATTTTTCGACCCATCAATATTTTCTATCACTTGTTTCTTTTAGGAATTTGGTTTCCCAACAACCAATTCAGAACTATCCATGAAGGTACAATCATGTACCTTATGGTCGAGGACTTAAAAGCTAAAATATATGTTTGACAAGACAATATATGTTACCTTTTTGTAAAGCATATAAAGATGATTATGAAATTGATAGAATCTTATAGGTATTTTATAATTTCAACCTTGATACAAACACATATGTTTAGGCAAAGTAGAGTAAAAATGATATACATCATTACAAATTACTCACCATATGGGTTTGAATATCTTGGATATAAAATACCATATACGAAGTAAGAGGGCACATGGATTGAACGAAACAAGGACTTCAAAGGAATAATTCGAAATGAATCTAAATTCTTGGGTCCAATGGGACAATATCATTAGTGTTGAGGATTTGTTATACTTTTACTAATATTAAGTTAATGTAGGTTAGCTTAAATATAGTAGGTTTGTTTTATGCACACCTCGTGGGATTAGAATATGATAAGTTGTATCAAAAATTACTTCCTACCATGTCTCAAATGTTTCGATTATGTGTCAATCACTTTAGACATGTGTTGGCTACTTATTCAAAAGTGGATCTCATCCCAAGAGAGTGTTCAGTGCTGCGAAAAGAAAGGAATGAAAGAGGGAGAAGAGAAAGAACAGATCCGAAGGGAGAAAAGAAATGAATTCCAAAGCAGAAAGGTCAGAAGATTTATGTTTTTAGTTTGGTAGTAAACAGAGCCAAACCTACTTGCATAAATAAACAAAGCAATACTGATGAGCAAATGACAGAAAAGTAGATATGAATCCAACAGATTAAACACATACAGATCTAACGTAAGAAAGATCTAATGCATAACACAGCTATTGAGCACAAAGTCTTAATAATTGTATTACTGTTTTCTTCTGTTACAAGAAAGCTCAAAGTCTTTCTCTCCTCACTTCTATTTCTATCTAAAAAATGTTCACCCTGAATACAACAAGTATTCCAGTATTTATAGAAGAAGAGGAGGAAAAGAAGACAAAATGGAGCCAACCACCTATTTACAAAGATATTTACAAAATATCTAAAAGTCATGTTGACTTTTGACAACTTGATCGATGACATCATCCCATGATGCAACATGGATGATGTCATCATTTGTGCCAACATATTTTAGACATTTCAACGAGAAAGTCGGAGAATAGAGAGAAGAAGAAGAAGAAGAAGAAGAAGAAGAAACAGCTACTCATCATCGTCATCCTGCGGCCGAAAGGGGGTTGCCTGCTTCTGATGCTGCTCAGGAGATGATATGTGGAACTGAGAGCGGTATTCTGACCCTCTGATACTTATATTTCACCTCTTCTTCTGTGAGCTTGGCCTTGCCTTTGGATTTGATAGGCTTCCTGCTTGATGTTGACATATATTCTTCTGTGCTTAATTGCTGATCTGCAAGAATAAGGCGTGAAACCCAATCGAAGAAAGCCGTGTCAGCTGCTTGATTTTCCATTGAAGTGCTAACAGAAGAAAGAGTTAGTTATTTTTAGGCTCAGGGCGCAGGGCGCATGAAAACTGCAGCTACAGACTAAAATAGGTAAGGCGCACGAGAAGAGGGTGTCATAAGGGTAAAATCGGCGCCAAAGGCGCATGGCGCATGGATGGGTCGTGGTAATGTGACTTTTCATGCGCCAAAGGGATATGGCGCGCGCACGAAGGGTTTACACAACATAATGTTATTGCAATCGTGATGCGCGCTGCGCCTTTATAGCTTCAATACTTAGCGCGAAAAAACTTTTGTTGCATGGAAGCTGGGTGCGCCGAGTGGCGCATAGAAAAGGGATGCAACATGGATGGATGGTGCGCCATAGGGGCGTAGGTTTAGCACTTGTAGCACGCGAAAGAGGCGCGCCTTGAGGGCGCATGAGTTCATGATGCAGCAGGCAGAAAGGGCGCGCCATTGGCGCGGGTTTTGCTCATGTAACAAGGCGGGTAGATGCGCCGAGGGGCGCAACTGTTTTTAGTGTTGCAGAGACGCGCCCGATGCGCCAAAGGGATAAGACAAAGTGACCAAACCTTCTTTACAAAGGGGCTTCTTTATGGTTCAAATTCCCCGCTCCTCATTTCCTTTTTTACAGGCTCAGTGGTGTAAAATAAAAACGATCTAGTTTAGGAGGGCCACAACCACTGTTTCAAGGATGACATCCTCTTCCAGCAGATCTGGAAAGAGGAGGATAAAGCATGGGGGGGGGATAAAGAAACTTAGGAGGCCAGTCATCGTGTAAATATATAAACAACCAACCGACAAGCTAAAACCACTCAGCAAATAACGCATCAAGAACCGAAAACACAAAACGTAGAAGAGGGAGAACCTCTTACCTGATAAATAGCAAAAGTTTTGAGAACGGGTCCACAATACGTTGAAAACGACGGAGCAGAGGCTGACAAGCTCAGAAAAATCACGTGCTTCGCAAAAGTGAAAATGACATTTGGGCGCGCAAAACACATATATATAGAAAAACCAGCCATCAATGCGCCACCCACTTTTGAAAGGGCGCATCAAAACTTGTTGTCGACATGAAGTTATGTGCGTCCTTTGGCGCACCAAAAAGTGGCGCAACAAAAGTTGTACCAACACAAGCGCATGCGCCTCAAAAGCACGCAGGAAGGTTCAACACACTTTTCAAGCGCACCGAAAGTCGTGTTAACATTGAAAACCACGCGCCAAAGGTTTTTAAGGGGGCGCACCAAAAGTTAGTGTTGCAAAGCAATTTCATGCGCCCAGCCAAAAAAGGCTCAAAAGACTAAGTTCGAAAACTAGATTTCCCGGGAAGGGACTTTACAACGTTTCGAACGCGAGGGATCCCTAACGAGGGATCGAAACAAAATTTTCGGTATGGTTATCGGTAAAATTGCCCTTGTCAATTTTACGGGATAACAGCTGGCTCTTTCTGGGGACTATCCCTGAGCGAACTCGGGGTAGAGAATCCCAGATCACTTGTGCCTATCCATTGGGTAACAGAGTCAAAAACAAGGGGGACCGGAGGGAGAACAAAAGAAACACACAACAAACCAAAAGCAAACACACGACGAAAGCAAACACACAACTTAAAGCAAATCTGTACAAAGAAGAGAGCAAGCTCTACTTCCTGAAGATCTTCAGATGCTGCCCGCTATAAGGAAGCGGGAGCTCGGTTCCATCCAGATATGAGAGATAGAAACTATTCTCTCCGTTGAGTTGCTTGATTTTGAAGGGCCCTCTCCATAGGGAATCAAACTTTCCGTGCATGCCCTTTGGTTCTCTTCGCTTGTCCCATAAAAGGACGAGATCTCCCACTTGAAAATCCCTTTGCTTGGCTTTCTTATCGAAAAGCCTCTTAACTTGATTCTGATGTTCAGTGATCCTATCGACCACCTTCACTCTCTTTTCTTCAAGTTCTGCCAGATACATGATTCTCTTTTCAAGAGAACTTTGGAAAGTTTCATCTTCAATGGCTCGTGCCAAGCGCAGAGCAGGAAGTTCCGCAGAAATGGGAAGCTCGGCATCAATGCCATATAACACTTGAAAAGGTGACATGCCGAGAGATCTCTTGGGAGTAATGCGGTCCGCCCACAAAGCGTCGTACAAAGACTTGTGCCACATCCGCTGATTTTCATCTACTAACTTCCGTATGATGGTCACCAAGTTCTTGTTACTGGATTCCGCCTGACCATTTCCCTGAGGGTAATAATCTGAGGCATGAGCCAAAGTTATCCCATATTCATAACAAAAACTAATAACTTCCCGTGAGGAGAAGTTAGAAGCATTATCAGCAACGATTTTGTTTGGAACGCCGAACCTGACAATGATATTTTCTTTAATGAAATTGCAAACCACCTCAGAAGTGGCATGCTTGACAGGTATGGCTTCCACCCACTTGGTGAAGTAATCCGTCTGTAAGTAGGACATAGCTATGTCCAGCACTCGATTGAGGATTGAGTGCGCCAATAAAATCAATTCCCCATTGCCTGAATGGTTCATTGATAATGACCGGCCTTAGGGGAAGGGCAGCCAACTTGGGCTTGCCGACGAATTGTTGACAGGGTTCACACTTTGCCACCCAGGTAGCTGCATCTTGAAAGAGCGTCGGCCAATAGTACCTGGCTCGAATGATCTTGTGTGCCATCACGGAAGAAGAAAAATGGCCTCCACAGGCTGAATTGTGAAAACTTTCCAGCAGTTTTACTTGCTGGGGCTTGTCGACACATCGCAGGAAGACGCCGTCTATCCCGCGCTTATATAAACCGTCATCCCAGATGACATATTTAGCTGCTCTGAGCTTTATAGTGCGCTTCTCCTTTGCAGTTAGGTGCATTGGGCATTCGCCGTAGGTAAGGAAGAAAGCGATGTCGAGTACCACTCATCACTAGTTGCAGCAAAATAAAACTAGAGGCGAGAGAATCGTGCCCTTCGAGGGCTTTCTTCTTCGATGAGGGGATTTTCTGAATCTTTGTTTTCAGCCATTAGCTGACACAGGCCCTTGCCCCTTACCAGCTTGGTTGGTTTAATATCCAGGTCATATTCCTGGACCTTTGCGATCCAATTCCCTCTCAAACTTCCTAACTCCTGCTGAGTTAGAATTGATTTCACCGCCGTGTCAGGGACCAGCACCACCGTATGCGAGTTTAGAATGTAATACCTGAAATTCTTCACTGCTTTGACAACGGCAAAGGCGTGCTTTTCCAATTGAGTCATCTTCAACTCGTGAGGCTTGAGGGGAGAACTCATGAATGCAATCGGGGATTCAATGTCTTCGAATTCTTTTGCATTAAGATTGCAGACACAGTATGCTCAGATGCGTAGCTATACATGATGAAGTCCTTGGAGAAATCGGGACATACCAGGACTGGTGCATGAGCAACAGAAGCTTTTATTTCTTCAAATGACCTTTTCCCTCTTCACTCCATCTGAAAGTTGGTGATCCCTTCATCATGTTCAATATGTGGCGGGTCTTTTCAGCAAAGTCAGGAACAAAACGTCTGAGAAAGTTCACCTTTCCGAAGAAAGAATGAACACCGCCTTGCTTGAGGCGAGTAAGGCTTTGAATAGCCTTAACTCTTTCAAGATCTATCTTTGTCCCTTCTTTGCTAACCACATGGCCTAGCAACTTCCCTTCCGTGACTCCAAAAACAGACTTTTTGGGATTTAGGGAAATCCCATGTTCTCGACATCTGGCCAATACTTGCTCCAAGTGATCACAGTGATCACTTCGTTGTTTAGAGAACACGGTTAGGTCATCTAAATAAACCACAATGACCTTCCCCATCATACCTTTGAATGCAAAGTCCATGGCCCGTTGAAAAGTGGCACCAGCATTAGTTAGGCCAAAAGGCATCCTGCTGTAGGCAAATGTACCCCAGGGAGTAGTGAATGCTGTTTTGAATTGATCTTCAGGCGAGACTTCAACTGATCAGAATCAAAACCGTCAAGCATGGACAAGATCTCTCGATCCAGCCATTCGCTTGCAGAACTTGATCCATTATCAGAAGAGGGTAGTTGTCTTTCAGCTGAAGCTTGATTCAAATTTCAAAGTCTACGCATATGCGTATCTCGCCGTTTTTCACAGACTGGCACAATATTTTCTACCCAAGTATTGTGATGGATAGGGAAGATGATTCTCGCATCCAGCATCTTCTGAATTTCGGCCTGGATGGTACCCGAAATCTTGGGATTATAGTGCCTCTGCTTCTGGCGGAAGGCTTTGGCATCGTCTTTCAACGGTATGTCATGCTGAACGTCCTTTGGCTTGAAGGACTTTAAATCGGCATAGGACCATGCCAATACATCTATATATTTCTTCAGCAACTTGACAAATTTCCGCTTCTCTTCAGGTGTGCAACATTTGCCAATGTTTACAAATTGCGGATGTGCCTCAGAACCTATATTGACTGGTTCTGTCTCTGGGGATGAGTCAGGACCATCTCGCCTCTTCTTTTTCACAAAACGGTCATGCCTGTCAAACAGGCGCTCCAGAGAAACCAGGCCCTTCGGAATTTTATTTCCTTTGAGCTGACATATGCCGTCCTTTCTCCTCTGATTCATGGTTTTGACCGTTGATTGATTCACGGCATGTAGAAGTGGATCCTTCAAAATACAACTCGTCAAAATTTTCTGATTTTTCTAGAAAGGCAATGAGGTGATTATCATCGTTGAATACCTGCCAATGCTGAGAGTTGTCCGGCACGCTTGGGCGGAAAACCACCTCAATGGTGTATTTGTTCATTTTCAAACCCGGGTGTGGGAGCATGAGAGATGCTGAAACGGCCAATGAATCGGCCATGTCATTTTGAGCTCTTGGAATTGCCCCTATCGAAAAGGCATCAAATTCCTCGATGCTGTCCCATACTGCTTACCGGTAGTGCCTGAGCCTTTCATTTTTCACTTGGTAAATCCTTTTGACCTGATTTACAACTAGCTCAGCATCACCTTGTACTTTTAGATTTTTAATTCCTCTTTCTTTTGCATGGCTTGCATACCGAGTAACAGAGATTCATACTCAGCAGTATTGTTAGTATTGAAAAACTGCAACTTGAAAGAAAGAGGAATTACTTCTCCTCTCTCGTGAGATATTAACACGACCCCAGCGCCACATCCACTAGTCACAACAATCCCATCGAATCAGCAATGTCCAGATCTTATTAAGATCTCTTTTCCCGAACGAAAACAACTTTTTTTATCCGTCTCGGTAGATAAGAAGTAATTCCCATCCCCGATGATTCAAAAAGGATTTGAGCTTTGGGGTCTTCAGAGTCTGGTAACCAAGTATTTCTTTTGTGATTCTGGCTCCAAAGTCTGCATTACGCCTTTGACTCGAATTCTAGCTTTGACCACCCATATGAATTTCTCCACCAACTTCGCCGCAAAAAAACTCCTTCCCAAAGAAAATTCCATAGGCCACCGAATGTCGCAGAACGAGGACTGTCATTTTTACTCTTTTATCCGGGAAAGCCGCAAATGCAAATTGCGCGTCCTTGATTTGGCCAACCAACGGGACTTGCTTAGTTTCTAAGGAATAACATCTGCCGAAAGGCTTGGTAAGAGTGAGGCCCAAAGCATGGGCGACTTTTGCCGGCATGACATTATCAGAAGCTCCGGAATCAATTATACAGTTGCTCAACTTATGACCATTGATCAGCAGAGAGAGATAGAAAGGTTCTATCTTGCCTGACGCAGATGTTGAAGCAACATTTATATGAGATTCAGGGGGAGTGGAAAGGATTCCTTTTGGGGAAACCTGATTAGATATAACAGCTTGACTTTGGATATACTTAGTTAATCTTACAAGCTGTTCGGGGTTTGACTGAAGATACTCAGCTTCAGACATTTGGATCTTGGTCTTTTTTGCATGATCTATAATATCAAACGCGGCCAAGGGTCATTGGTAAAGGAATGAGTCCCTCACCTCGCGATGATGGAATAGGATTGGTGGTCTTAGTAGGAATGTGAGAGGACTGATTTGGAGGAGAGATAGGGGAAAAGATTTCTTTGTAAAAGATTTGCCAGGGAGTTGAGTAGGAAGAGGATTACCTCTTTTAGCAATGATCGGAGGCGCGTTTGACACGGCCTTCTCCTGCTGGACATGGGCAGCAACTTCCGCTTCTTTTCCTTGTGAGCGAGTAAAAACAGCGTATGACTGTCCGCTTGCATAGCCTTGAGTACTCTCCTCTTCATCAGATTCTTCCTCATCAAATTCCATGTACCCGATAGTAGAGTCGCCAGTCGGTTCACCGACATCTTGATCATCTTCGCCTTGAGACGAAGGTTCTTCATAATACTGCTCTTCTTCTTCAATCTCGGCCAGAGCATTGACCGGAGGGGCCTCAAGTGCCAACCGCGGAGCAGCTGTAGGTAAGCGCGGTCTTTGTGAAACATTGTTAGGAACGAAATTCCTCCGCGGAATATCCCGGTATGAGGAACTGGGAGAGGCCTGGGCCAACTGCTTCTTCAATGCAAGCAAATCGTTCGCCATCTTTTGGAATGCTGGATCAGACGAAGTGGTGGGCGAAGGGCCCAAAGATTTAGGCTTGGCTGATTCCTTTTTTAATTCGCCGAGATATTATCAGATTATCTTCTATGCGAATGGCAGCGGCTTGGGCAAGAACCAAGGTGGCAACTCGTTCCTGAAGGAGCAAGAAACTAACTTTCGAGCTCATAGCGTTTACGAAGAAACACTTTTGATTTTCCGGCGTTGGAAGCATGGCAACAGGGACACGGTTGATTAGTGCATTGAACCGGGTGACAAAATCGCGCATGGTCTCATTCGCCTCCTTCTTCAGGTGAGTGATTCGTGATAATAATGCAAATGCATCCTCTGAAGGCTTGTACCTATCTTCAAAAGCATCCCGCAAGGTGGCCCAACTGGTGATAGATCCGGCCGGCAAATGCTGAAACCATTCAGCTGCAGGTCCTTGTAGGGTTTCCAGAAAAAGGCGAACCGACACATCTTCGTGGGTCACATCCAAAATACTGCATGACATAATGAATGCAGATATGTGGGAATCCGTGCTTTGATTTCCGCTCCCGTCGAATTTGGGAAAATTCTTTCGATTTCCGTGAGGGAGAGCGTGAACTGGATGTGGTAAAGCCAAAGGACCCATCGCGTTTCCCCATGGTACCGCCATTTGAAAAGCCGGAAAGAGAACACGAGCTGGAAGGGTGGTTCCACTGAGCAGCAAAGCGCTACAAAGGGACGCGAGGCTCCTTGTGAAAACCGGCTCTTCCGTGGGGGTGAGGCGCTTCTGGATGACCGATCAGCTGAACTTAGTGATAAAAAGCGCGTCGGTGCTACACTGAAATTGTGCCTTTGAAGCCGATCGAAAGTAGGATCGACTTCTCCACGAGCTCGCCTGCCACGCGTAAATGGCTCACCTGCCAGCGTACCTTCCAGATCTGGAATGTTATGGCGTAGATTCAGACTTTCTTTTTGGTTGTACTTGCTGATTTTCTGGTTTTTCTGTCAAAAACCAGCAGCATGCACTTTTCTAAATATTTAAAACTATCCTCTTCAGAAAACCGATTGCGGTTAATGACAAGTAATAACGAGGATAAGATGGCAGGGAAGATTAGCAAGCTGATTTTCAGATCTGGTTTTGACTTTTTCAGAGGGTTTCAAACTTTTTGGAAAACAGTCAAAAATTCAGATCTACGGCAAAATATGGATTTTTATAAAAACTCAGCTAAACTAAAGATCTTTAACTAGGCCCGATCTATGATCTCAGAAGAAAATTTTTCAATTTGAGCACTTTTGCAAATTTTTGGATTTTTAACAAAAAGTTCAGATTTGCAAACAGCAAAGCATTTTTTATTTTTTTCTTATTTTTATATTATACCACCACCATAGATCCGACAGATCTATTCGATCCCCAAATGAGTCGCCAAAAACTCGTTGGTCCGAAAATCATCACGTGGACAGATCTATGGATGACGAGCCAACAAAGCAGTGTGGGCTTAGCCCTCTTTGAGTCAAAGAAAGCAAAACTGGTTATTGCTATTCTACTAGCAGAATCTATGCAAGTCTCATGATTCTCGCCTTCGGGGTTGGGATCTCATCCCAAAGAGAGTGTTTCAGCCGCGAAAAGAAAGGAATGAAAGAGGGAGAAGAGAAAGAACAGATCCGAAGGGAGAAAAGAAATGAATTCCAAAGTAGAAAGGTCAGAAGATTTATGTTTTTAGTTTGGTAGTAAACAGAGCCAAACCTACTTGCATAAATAAACAAAGCAATACTGATGAGCAAATGACAGAAAAGTAGATATGAATCCAACAGATTAAACACATACAGATCTAACGTAAGAAAGATCTAATGCATAACACAGCTATTGAGCACAAAGTCTTAATATTTGTATTACTGTTTTCTTCTGTTACAAGAAAGCTCAAAGTCTTTCTCTCCTCACTTCTATTTTCATCTAAAAAATGTTCACCCCGAATACAACAAGTATTCCAGTATTTATAGAAGAAGAGGAGGAAAAGAAGACAAAATGGAGCCAACCACCTATTTACAAAGATATTTACAAAATATCTAAAAGTCATGTTGACTTTTGACAACTTGATCGATGACATCATCCCATGATGCAACATGGATGATGTCATCATTTGTGCCAACATATTTTAGACATTTCAACGAGAAAGTCAGAGAATAGAGAAGAAAGAAGAAGAAGAAGAAGAAGAAGAAGAAGAAACACTTACTCATCATCGTCATCCCGCGGGCCGAAAGGGGGTTGCCTGCTTCTGATGCTGCTCAGAGATGATATGTGGAACTGAGAGCGGTATTCTGACCCTCTGATACTTATATTTCACCTCTTCTTCTGTGAGCTTGGCCTTGCCTTTGGATTTGATAGGCTTCCTGCTTGATGTTGACATATATTCTTCTGTGCTTAATTGCTGATCTGCAAGAATAAGGCGTGAAACCC
Source organism: Taxus wallichiana var. yunnanensis (assembly GCA_018340775.1). Taxonomy (NCBI): domain Eukaryota; kingdom Viridiplantae; phylum Streptophyta; class Pinopsida; order Cupressales; family Taxaceae; genus Taxus; species Taxus wallichiana. The sequence goes on along the minus strand of CM031244.1, from coordinate 350,472,491 downwards.
AATCGAAGAAAGCCGTGTCAGCTGCTTGATTTTCCATTGAAGTGCTAACAGAAGAAAGAGTTAGTTATTTTTAGGCTCAGGGCGCAGGGCGCATGAAAACTGCAGCTTACAGGACTAAAATAGGTAAGGCGCACAGGAAGAGGGTGTTGCAAGGGTAAAACTGGCGCCAAAGGCGCATGGCGCATGGATGGGTCGTGTAACAGTGACTTTTCGTGCGCCAAAGGGATATGGCGCGGCGCACGAAGGGTTTACACAACATAATGTTATTGCAATCGGGGATGCGCCTGCGCCTTTATAGCTTCAATACTTAGCGCGGAAAAACTTTTGTTGCATGGAAGCTGGGTGCGCCAGTGGCGCATAGAAAAGGGATGCAACATGGATGGATGGTGCGCCATGGGGGCGTAGGTTTAGCACTTGTAGCACGCGGAAGAGGCGCGCCTTGAGGGCGCATGAGCTCATGATGCAGCAGGCAAAAAGGGTGCGCCATTGGCGCGGATTTTGCTCATGTAACAGGGCGGGTAGATGCGCCATGGGGGCGCAACTGTTCTTAGTGTTGCAGGACGCGCCGATGCGCCAAAGGGATAAGACAGTGACCAAACCTTCTTTACAAAGGGGCTTCTTTATGGTTCAAATTCCTCCTGCTCCTCATTTCCTTTTTTACAGGCTCAGTGGTGTAAAATAAAAACGATCTAGCTTAGGAGGGCCACAACCACTGTTTCAAGGATGACATCCTCTTCCAGCAGATCTGGAAAGAGGAAGGATAGCATGGGGGGCAGACAGCAAACGGAGGAGGCCAGGTCATCGTGTAAATATATAAACAACCAACCGACAAGCTAAAACCAGACCAATAACGCATCGAGAACCGAAAACACAAAACGTAGAAGAGGGAGAACCTCTTACCTGATAAATAGCAAAAGTTTTGAGAACGGGTCCACAATACGTTGAAAACGACGGAGCAGAGGCTGACAAGCTCAGAAAAATCACGTGCTTCGCAAAAGTGAAAATGACATTTGGGCGCGCAAAACACATATATATAGAAAAACCAGCCATCAATGCGCCACCCACTTTTGAAAGGGCGCATCAAAACTTGTTGTCGACATGAAGTTATGTGCGTCCTTTGGCGCACCAAAAAGTGGCGCAACAAAAGTTGTACCAACACAAGCGCATGCGCCTTGGCGCACGCAGGGAAGGTTCAACACACTTTGCGCACCGAAAGTCGTGTTAACATTGAAAATTACGCGCCAAAGGTTTTAAAGGGGGCGCACCAAAAGTTGGTGTTACATAGCAATTTCATGCGCCCAGCCAAAAAAGGCTCAAAAGACTAAGTTCGAAAAACTAGATTTCCCGAGAAGGGACTTTACAACGTTTGAACGCGAGGGATTCCCTAACGAGGATCGAAACAAAATTTTCGATGGATTTATGACTAATTTTTGCTTCTTTTCTCTTCCCACATACGTCTCTAGACATCATCCACATTTCATGACACAAGTAGCATTGTGGTCTTCCAAAAAAAACCATCTAGATTTTTATTTTGTCAAAACATTAATTTTTGTGTTTTTTTGAATTTCTAGAAAAATAAGTATTTTTCTAGGTTTAATATGTATTTTTATTACAAAGTACACACAAAATATTTTAAAACAAGAGATTTTTAGCTTCTTAGTTTCTACATGTCATTTTTAAGTTCTGTTTTACATGAAAAACATGGTGTAATGATGCGTACAAAACACATTTCTAAAAACATTTGTAGGTTGAAGGCTCAAAACATTAATATCTATATTCCCTATATGAGAGATTTTTGGAAATTCTTGGTTTGTAAAAAATTATATATATTGGGCAGCCATGAAAAATAGTTAAAGTTTGTTAAATACATGGAGAATGGAAATTATGGGGGAGGGGCTATTAAACATTATTCGCAGATTTCTAGGGTGAGAACACCTCCACACATGTGGGTGATTACACCAACACCACCACTACCTTTTTGGTCTTAAATGTCGGGATATACTTTAAAAAATAGTACTTAATACCCAATGTATTTCTAAGTTCTTTGTATATCATGTTGTGTGGCTTAATTTTGTGAATACATTCATTCCCCACGAGGTTAAGGGCTTGATTCCCTCCACCCTTATTATTTTATTGAAAGTTATAATGCTCTTTTAATGTCCATATGACCACCAAATAGTATTATTTTCCTTTTATGCAAAATATTTAGCCTTTCTTGCACAATTGAGGACCTAATTTTGAATTGCAAATTTTTAAAAGCCATACCTTTTGATCTAGGAAGCCTAAGCGGCGATCCAACAAATTTTAGTGATTTTTTTAAAGTGTGTATTTTTCTACACTATTTGTAGTGACGAATTAAAATCTACTATATTTTGCATCAAACTACACATTTTTATTTTTTTGTCACATTCGATGAATAATATATTATAAACGCATTATTTTATAAAGTGTTGCCTAGTTTCAACTAGGAGTTTATTTTTGTGTATTAAATTTGTTTCTAGGTTGGGTGATTTAACAAATATAGAATTTGTAAAACCCTAATTATAGAGTAACATATGTAAACTATAATAAACAAGCTGCATTTGGAATATAGATGAAACAAGAAAATAAGCTAATGAAAATTGAAACCCTAAGTGCAAGAGAGGGAATAAGAGACTTAACTAATTTCACAATAATCCTAAAATATTCTAAGCTGGAAAATTGATGAAACAAGAGGGTAGAGTGTCGCAACCGAGCCCAAAAAATTGTGGAACTTCCAGAGCAGAGGCTAAATTAGGGTGTCTAGGCATTAGAGACTTCTTCTACGGGCACTGCGATAGTGAAAATGGTCGAAAACTGATTCTTTTTGTGTCACACCAATGTTGTTAACCTTCGTTTTTGGTCACCGTGTGTGACGCACTATGTTCACGAAGTTTCCTCTAACCTTCAAAACAAATTATCTCCTGCAAAAACCCAAAACACATCAAATCCTAAAAAAGAAAAAGATGCAAATGGGGAGTTAGATTGACCATAGTGGTCACCCAAAAAAGTGAACTTATGATAGAGTGTTGCACTATATCTCGAGACTCTTATAGTTCTGGTATGTGCATGTGTAGAAATTGTTCCCTAAGAAGCTCTTGTGCAAGATGCACTTGATAGCGAGCAATATCTAGATGTAACAATGTAGATAGATGTGTGTATAGAAAAATGAACTTCCCCTCCTATGTAGTGTATGAAGATAATGCAGTCCCTTTTCCCTTGAATGAGTGCTATATGGATGCCTTGATGCTCTTAGAATGCCTTTAGATGCCACCTTAGGTGGTGATACTAGATGTTTAGAGCTTGGTCCTTTATTATGGTCACATATCTTTGTATTTATATAATTCTCTTGTTTAAATTTCTTAATTGAAAACTAAAAGGATGACCCATAAGAAAACAAGAGGCCCAAAAGATAAAAGAGGCCCAAAAGGGTGAGTAAGATATAAAGAGGTTAGGGGTGCCCCGAGTGAGGGGACATGGGCCTAGGCACTAACGTCTTGTTTGGGTCTTTGGTGTCCAGAATCGATAAAGATAAAGTAATAAAGATTGACCTGGGTTGTAGGGGTGTGAAATACAATAAAGAAGACAAGATACAAAGAAAAGAGGCCAAAGATAATGACCAATTACTAGTTTTCTCACTTAGGAATCATATGAATAGTGGTATGTGATTAGGACCTAGAAATGTACCCAAGTGTGATTTAGTGTTTACATTTTCCCCACTTTATGTTGTTGAGTGAATAATCGATAACATAAAGTAGAAAAGAGATGTGTACCTGATAACCATGTAGATCAATGGTGAAAGCATGCCAAGGAGACAAGAAAACATGTGGAGTGATAAAGATGAAGCGTGGAAGCTAAGGAAGAGGAAGTGACCCTAGGGGTGAAGCTTACATGTTGTGTCACATTATACATGTTTTCATTATTGCTTGCACTTGAAGTGTTTATGCTTGTGAATGTTGCTTCTCATAAGGACAAACCTCAAAAGAAGAAGAGAAAATGAGTAGTCAAATATGTGTATGTGTGAAAAATTTGATCCAAGTATGTAAAAGCATGTAAAAGTGTGCAAAAGTAGTAAAAGGAACACATGCACATCAATGATGAATGAAAAGTTAACAGGATAAAAAGTGTCTTGAAAATGATGTAGAAGAATGAGTTTTTGGATGATCTCATGCCAAGAACAAGTTTTTTGGGTGATCTCACACTACATTAGAAGAAGTGTTGGGGAGAAAGGTCTAGTGTTATTCTCCATCCCTATCTACTTACTGAAATTTATACACCACTACAAATGGCGTGATCCTATTTTGTTCCAGTTCAATCAAGTTCGATCCTATTAAATCCAAGTAGAAAGAGAAGAAAATAGAAATAAAATGTATTGTGATTGCTAGAGGACTATGCCTATACTGTGTAAAATGCTATGTGTAATGCCGAAAACTATGTTGATCTAAGAAAAATTTTGTAACTACCCCCTCGTCATAAGCACCCAAGAAAGGCCAGGAGCACTCAAGCACCCATGTTTGTATCTCGGCGCATGGGAATTGGTGTTGTGTTGGACTAATGACCCAAGTTATATTTTGGGCCATTTTTGTAATTGAAGACAATTTTTTCGTGTACTATGCAGTCCGAATGTGGATCGTGTATCTGCTGAATGGGGTTACTGATTCACCCAATGCATGCCCACCTTTTCGGGTGCATGCGATGTCGTCACTATGAGGATGCGGCCCAAGGAGAGGACCGAATGTTGAACTGAAAGTGATACCTTGTAGGGGGAGGGATAAGTTTGGTAGAAACTAAGGAACATGTAAAAAAGTGGATGGAAACATGTGTTAGTGCAAACAAGAAAAATATGCATATAGAAGATAATGTGTAATCTAGCAAGCAAGAAGATCAATGTAAACCACGAAAAGCGGGTTTCAAACATGGGACATTATTCACAATGTCGCAAGACAATCAGATCCAAAGCAACTAAAAGCATACAAGTAATGAACAAGAAATACATAGGGAAAAGCCCACAAACATGACATATAATACCAGAGAATAAATAATCAATCAGCAAAACAAACAAAGTATCTGACAATCATGGTAGCAAATAGTTCCTGCAAATCAAATGGTGTACATGAAGCACCTATAAGCATGTTAGAAAGATAAAAATTATGTCAAAGCATATATGATCCAATATAAAGATTAGTGTGCCATTAAGAATATGAAATAGTAAATAACAAAATAATAGCACTTGTAGTATGTGCAAAAGTAGATGCCCCCAGGAGCCTTTGTGGGACTAGTAAGAGGTACAATGCCAAACATCATGTTGTGTGTAAATATCTCTGTAAATTATGTAGTCACAACTAGAGTAAATGTGCATGTGTATATAGAAAATATAATGACATACTAGATATCCAACTAACATAGGAAACAAAGCGTACATGTAAGTATAAGCTAACAAGACTAACTACAAAACCAAGATATGCAATATGTTGTGAGTGTGAATGGAATGGAATGCAAAGTGAGCATGATAGGAGCAAAGTGTGGCCCCCAGAAAAAATGTGAATGAACATGAAATGAGGTTCATTTATAAAATACCCCTCGATAGTCAAGAATGAACCATAAAACAAGAGTGCGTCATTGGGAAATGGTTTGAATTGTGTGCACTAGATAGATAGATCAATGAAGCATAGAGCGTAAAGAGTGTGAATGTGGTGAGGTTCATTTCAGATTTAGACCCTCAGCAGTTGAGTATGAACTGTGGAACTAGAGTGCGTCATAGGGTAGTGTGTTGTGTGAGAGTGTGATGCAAGAAAGATGTGTCGTGAATGCGCCAAGTGTAGAAATGTGTAGTATGTGAGGTTCATGAATGTAGTATACTTTCAACAATCAAGTGTGAACCGTAGCACAAGAGTGTGTCATATGGTAGTGATGATACAAGTGTATCAAGATGTGTGTGAAACACTAGATGCAAAGTGCAAAGCGAGAAAGTAGAAATATGAGACACTTGTTAGTGATAAAAGCGGGGAGAGAGTAAAAATGATTCCCCCAAGTGTGTGATGGGAAGAATGATTAAGTAACATCGTCTAAGATATCATCATTGTCATGGTCAAATTTGAATGGAGAAGCATCAGAGACTTGATAAGCAATAGTATGAGGTTGATCATGTAAAGAGCCATTGCATGTAGATTATTAATTCCTATTGCATATTCTTCATCAATGAAAGGTGGTAATGGATAACCATGTACATACCAACGAGTAAGATTTTGTGAATAATAGATAAATGAATCATTGTGAATAGAATCATGGCCGAAAGGCATGGGGGATGAAATGTAGATATGAACATAATCCAAAGTGCCACCAATGTAGTCAATCCAAGACTTCCCTAGTATAAGTGGAGATGTGTGATAAGTGCGTGCAAAAAGATTGATAAATGGAATATGTGAAGGCCATAAGCATAGTGAATGCAAATCCATGATATAGAGAGAATGAGAATGAGGTCGAGAGGGAGATCATCGAGTGTAAATCCGAGCCGAGACAAGCCATCATATGTGTAGATAGTGTCACAACAAGTGGGATTGAATGGAATGTGATGCCAATAAGAGTTATTCATGAAAAGAGTGCATGTGAAAGGAGGAAATGTCAATGTTGGTTTCTCATGAGAAGATGAGGAGGTGGAATGACATCTAATGTTTTGATAGACCCTCAATAAAGTACCATAGCATTAGTAGTATGAGGGATGAGTATGATGCAAATGGAACAGTGTTTAATGTACAAAAAATTCCTTCAAGTAGATGTAATTTGTCTGATAGTCCAAGCATGGGTTGCGGTATAAAAAAGATACATAGTAGCATAAGTGGGAATATGTAATGCAATGGTTGGATCAGTGGTGACAATATCGAATGGGTCATGATCAATGAAAATTGTATATTCAAATCCATCATGTAATAATTTAACGCACCAATGAATCAGAAGGCACGATGTGTATGAGGTGAAGCCATGTCTTACCGAGTAAGTAGTTATACTGAACTAGGATATCAATAACAAAGAATACTGTAAGAACTGTTTTCGGCCCAATGATGATAAGAAAATTAATAGTGACTTTACATGGGCTTGTAGAAGAATCATATGCTAAGAGAGAAATGGATTTTGGGCTAAAATAAGCTAAGGAAAGGACAATATTACGAATGAATGATAAATTGCAAAGATTGAGCTCAGATCCATTATCGACTAGAGTTTGCTTGATACCCATGTTATTAATGCATATCTGTATATATAGGGAGGATCATTATCATAAACAAAAATATTGGCAGCTATATTAGATGGAAAAGTAAGTTATTGAGAAAATGCATCTATGAATGTCTGATATACTATGTCTAGAATGAGTAATAAAAGGAATGTGAGTATTAGCCAAGAGAGTAATGATTTTAGTGTGACAATCAGGATTGGCTAGCAAGAAATCATGAATAGAGATATCCATGATGAGAAGATCCTAAGAAAATGAAAGAAGTGATGAAATAAAGACCCGAGAGTGTTCAAATGAGACAGGTTCACCAAATTATTTCACAAATATAGAATTTATAAAACCTTAATTATAGAGTAACATGTGTAAACTATGATAAACAACCGCTAGAAATGAAGATGAAACAAGTAAATAAGTTAATGAAAATTGAAACCCTACGTGTAAGAGAGGAAATAATAGAATTAGCTAATTTTACAAAATCCTCGAAATATTCTAAGCTAGAAAACCAATGAAACAGAGGGTAGAGTGTCGCAAATGAGCCTAAAAAATTGTGGAACTGCCCAAAATGCGAGGCTAGACTAGGGTGGATTGGGTCAGGGTGCCTAGCCACTAAAGACTCTTTTGGGTTCATGTGACTACGAAAATGGTTGAAATTGATTCTTCTTGTGTCGCACCAATGTAATGACGCTAACCTTTATTCTTGGTCGTCACCTGTATGTGCTGCCAAAAATTTTCTGTAACTTTCAAAATAAATGATTTCCTGCAAAACCCCAAAACACATCAAATCCTAAAAATAAAAAGATGCAAATGGGGAGTCGGACTAAACCCGGAGGTCACCCGAAAGAGTGAACTTATGACCGAGCACTACACTATATATCAGATTCATTGTAGTTTTGGTGTGGGTGTACGTGTGTAGAAATCATTCCCTAGGAATGTCTTGTGCAAGATACACTTGATAGCGAGCAATAACTAGATGTAGCAATGTAGATAGATGTGTGTATGAAAAATGAACTTACCCTCCTATGAATTGTATGTAGAAAATGTAGTCCCTTTTCCCTTGAATGAGTGTTAGATGGATGCCTTGTTAGTCTTAGAATTCCTTTGAATACAACTTTAGGTGGTGATAGTGGATGTTTAGAGCTTGATCCTTTATTATGGTCACATAGCTTTGTATTTATATGATTCCCTTGTTTGAATTTTTTAATTAACAACTAAAAGGCTGAACCATAATAAAAAAATATGCCCAAAAGATAAAAGAGTCCCAAAAGGGGTGAGTATGATACTGAGAGAGGTCGGGGGCATCCGAGGGGATAAAGGCACTTAGGCGCTAGCATCCTAACTGGGTGCTGGTGTCTAGAGTCAATAAATATAAAGCAATAAAGCATCAACTAGGCTATAAGGTGTGAAAGACTAGAATGAATACAAGATACAAAGAAAAGAGGACAAAGATAAGTGTCAATTACTAGTTTTCTCACTTAGGAACAATAGGAATAGTGGTATGTGATTAGGACTTAGAAATGTACCCAAGTGCGTGATTTAGTGTCTACATTGGGACTATTTTATTCTTGGCTTGCATGTCAAACATTTTACTAATTTATTTTTGGTAAAAACGCATCATTATAAGCAATTAAGAGGTTTTTACTTTTTAAGATTCTTCCAAGGCGTTTTTCCCTTGCTCTTATAAATAACTTCCAGCCATGACCTCCACACTCTCATAGAACCAAATAATTACTTGAATTTTTAGAACACTGTTATTTTCTAATGTATGTACACTTCAAGAAGACTTGGTTTCATTCATTAAAGAGACTAGGAAGCACATGGTTGCATTTATTGAAAAGAATAGGAAGCACGTGGTTACAATCATTGAAGATACTAGGAAACTAAAAAAACATAACTCTCTATTGTTATCACTAATTTTTGGAAAAGAAAATCTCCTCCAATCATTATAGGACATTGTTATATGATTACAATGTCATTATGGCACCATAGACTTTCCTCTCATTGAGCTAAGTATACCGTATGGTACTAATTCAAATCCTATTAACACGTCATCATCTCTTGCTTTACCTTATCACGAGTTTCCTATTGAATTTGATGCACTCATTGTTGCACTTATTGCAACTCACACTTTAGATTCACTCATCATTGTGTTTGGCTCATTTGAAAAGTACAAAAGTGTTTTTGGATCCCTCACTCTCCATTATATGGGTCATTTTAGCATGGGCATATGTAAACATTTGTAGAGCATCATTTCCCCTGTCTATCCTATTCATTGGATTTCCCACCACGAAATCAACTATAAAGAATATGATTCTTGATTGGGTCCACTTCGTGCACACCGACATGTTTTTTTCCCCTCTTTATGAGGATTGTAGACACAAATTCACGTACTTTGGGTAACTATTTAGTCCCGATTGCATACTACTATTCATATGATTCCTAAGTAAGAAAAGTATTTATTAACTCATGTCTTTGGCCATCTTTTCTTTCTTTCTATTGCCACTTTTGTCTTACACACCTTCTTGCTCGATCGACCTTTAACCCTTTAGTTTTTATGAGTCCGGAAACTAGTGCCAAGCCGAGCGCCACTCCGAAGCCCCCATCCCCTTTGGGTGCCCCTGACCTCTTTGTACTTTACTCACATCTTTTGGGTCATTTCTATCTATTTGAGCATCTTATCTTTTTATTAGTCAGAATTTTCAGGGTTAATTATGAAATTCAAGCAAGGGAATCATATAAATATAAAGTTATGTGATCATAATAAAGGACCAAACACTAAGCATTAGCTATCTCCACCTAAGGTTGCATCCCAAAACTATTCAAGAGCATCAAAGTATCCATTCAAGGACAAGGGACTGCATTATTATGCATATAATTCATAGGAGGGGAGTCTAGTCTATTTCATGCACACATATATTATATTTCTTTACATCTAGCTAATTTTCTCACTATCAAGTGTGACGACACGCACAAGAGCCACCTAGGGCACGATTCCGAACACACACACACACAAGACGCATTGGGTTTGAGATGTATTGCAATACTCAGCCGTAAGATCACCTTTGTGATAATTGAGGATAATCTGACCCCTCAATTTTCATCTTTCTTTTTTAGGATTTGATGTCTATTTGAGGGTTTTGCATGTCAATACTACGTTGCAAGTTTCCGGTGAGCTCGGCGATTATTGTGCAACCTCATAGTGACTAAATGCGAAGGAAAACAAACACATGTGACCAGGTGAAGATGGTTTTATGATCTTTTCGGTAGTCACATGTACCTATAACAAGTTTAGGGCACCCACATACCCCTTACCCTTTATGGGCGCTCTAGTCCAACATACTCCTCCATATCTACATTTTCTAGGGTCTCTATGCGACGCTTCTACCTATCTGTTCATCAACTCAACACTTCAAGCATAAGTCATATTTTACTGTGAATAAGTTAAGTCCCTTTTTCTCCTCCTTGTAACTAGGGTTTCACATTTTATTGCTTAGTTTTATTGAGTTAATTTCTGTACTTGATTGCTGCATTTATTTATTGCTACAATAACAATCAAATTAGGCATATAAATTCACATTTTTACTTAATCAATGATATTGAGTGACACACGTGCCATTTTTCACAACTTCTCATACATGAAGACCTGAGACTACTTCATTTAGACATGAAATTTATGACACTTTTATAGATGATTCCTCCCATGTACTATTTGTGCACATGGTACTAGATCACATGAAAATATCTTCATCTACAATATGGATTCATGTAGGATGGATTTTAGATTATTCATAGAGAAATCCTTAACATTTTGTGTGTGGGATATATAGGTGTGGATCCTTTACCATCCAACTATATTTCCCACACATTATTCATTCTACCTAATAGTGTTCCCTTAATTTTTGGATAAATTTATTTGGAATTTCTTAAGTGTTTTGGAGAAACTCTCATTTTGATATTTAAATTTCTTTGATAGTTAGAAAAATCCTTGTTTTGAGTTATTTTGGTGCACACAAAATATAACTTATCTTATTTGGTGTTTTTGGGATGTATACTTAAACTAAGTTTTACGGTTCCAGGGGGTTTTCTTTCCATAATATGATTCCCTTAATTCATGTGTGCCTTATTTTGCACAAAATTTTCTTAGTTGTTATGTATTTTCATCACTATTAGTGTCATGTTATTTGTGAGAGACCCTTTTTGTATCATTTAAAACCTTGAAATTCAAGCCACATCTTGTTAGTGATAATTTTATGGCATATCCAACCTTTTTCATTGTTCAATGTTCGAGTAGTGGATTTAGACCACTCATACAAATATATTATTTTTTTCACTCCACCCATTCAACAATTGTAGGGTGTCTGTGTAGTTGTACTACTTCTTTGGGTGTTATGTCCCTTGCTTAGAGTTGGCACATCACATCATATACTTCAAGAAATGATGGCATTATTGATGTAATCTTTTGTCCTTCCTTCACCTCAATCAATAGATTGACAGGTCTCCTTAAATATATTTTGGTGCCTATAATGTCATCTTGTCTTCTTGATGATCGAATCGTGGATTCATAACACTTGTGTATATTTGAGTTATTCATCATATTTTCACTTGAAAATTTTCCATAATTTTAAATGACGTATTTCATCTCATCTAGTTCTTTTTTATTGATAGTTTACATACCATTCAATGTATTCTTCACAATACTTAGTTTGGTTTTTGAGAGAGCTTTGTTTTATATCTCATTTTTCTAGGCCGTACTTATTATACATGGACATCTGTTTAGGCCTAGTTGTTGGGACCCATTTTAGATGGTTCTTAGACTTTTCATTTTATATAGGCCTTCCTAAGTTTTACTTAAAAGGGATGGTGCAATATTATACTTGCACTAAGATTAAGTTGACTTAGGTTAGCTTAACTATACTAGGTTTACTTTGTGTACACCTCATAGGATTATAATTTTTCATTTTTATTGGCCTTCCTAAGTTTTAATTAAGAGGGATGGTGTAATATTCTACTTTTACTAAGATTAAGTTGAGTTAGGTTAGCTTAACTATAATATGTTTACTTTGTGTACACCTCATAGGATTATAATAGGACAAGTGACATGGTCAATCTTGTTTGACCACTTCTCATATGCATCCATTATGTGTCTATCACTTAAGACATGTCTCATTTATTTAGTCAAAAGTCGAGTTGGGTCACAACTCTTGCTTTACTTAGACAAAATAAATTTAGATCCAAACTCTTATTTTTGTTATATATTGACCACCTCTATTTGTATATTGTAATTAATTGAGATATTAATATAAAATTACCTTTTTATTCCTACTATAACATATCATCAATTCATCTATGGCTTGTGTAATTCTGCGTTGAGGAGTTTCTCGGTCTTCCCCTGCTCTTAAAATAAAGGTATTTTGAGAACCAATGACTTTATATAACAATTAGATCTTACACTTGTTAAGAGTGCTTGAAGGTAAACAAGAAAAAACATATGTCATAATTCTAACTTTGGTGACATTGATCACGTTTGACTCCCAATGGTATTTGATCTTATCCAAGTGAGTTTTACAAAGGGATGCAATCAACGTGGTACGTCGTAAGTCAATTAATTTCATACCATTTAAACACTAACTCAATATATTCCACATTTAACATAACATCAACATGCTAAGGAGGAGTTACATAGTCATTACCTTGTCATAAACCTTTGAGATTAATTTTAGAGCTGCTTAGTGCCATTATCTTTTTGTCCATGACTAAAATCATAATTACTGGTTGAGGGTCATATTTATATACCTAAAATGTCCAAAAGAGGGTGTTAGTACAAAATTTTATGCTAACAGGATTAAAAATCGTATGATGGTCATATACACAAGCATAATATTTGACAAGACAAAAAAATTGACAAGTAAAACCCTAACAAAGAAAGTTTCTCACTAACATAATTTTTTTTAATTAAAAATGTTTAAGTGATAAGTTAAAAAGATAATAAATTTTGAACACTTAATTCTATCATTTTAATTCATGACTAGTTTATCCACATGATATTTTTCCCTCTCAACATAACATGTAATAAAAATTAGATGTTATCAACTCTCGTGAACTTACCATTTTTCCATTCACTTTATGTGGGGAAAAGGTGTACGGAAAGAATCCAATGAATTTTAGTAGTTATGTGAAGTATAGAACAAGAACCACTAGTTGTCAAAATCAAATTCAACATTTATCATTTTCACATGTAAATTTTAGAAAAAGGTAGCCAATAACACAAGTCACATCTACAAATCAACCAATAAAATGGTGACACATAGGCTATCCCAAAAGGGTGATTTTATTCACAAGTAAGATCTCGTATTAATTTTATTTGTATTCAAAAGTACCTACTTTAAATCCCTTTAAAATATATTTTGCACATAATTTGAATGTATAAAATAAAATATGCACATTAAAAAAATCATAATCTTTTAAAGGGAATTAAAAAAATATATCATAATTAAGTGGTTATGACAACCCCCTAACTTTAAGTTCACGATCATTAGCTCCTTTCCCCTATGTAACTTAACCACTTGTTTTCTCCATTCTTCATATGAAAATTTGGGTTGATACTCTATTAAGAGGCATTACAAACAATTTTTTTTACTAATATGTTAGGATATACATAAAACATGCAAACTAAATATTATAAAACACACAAAATTACACATATAATACTTAATTAACTACATTATAAAACATAGATAGAGATTGGATACATTAAATAGTTTTTCCAAGTTAATAAGTATTCAAACTTTTCCTCTTTGAAATAAGTTTATCTTGCAAGTTGAAAACTGATAAGTGGATTGATGTTTTAGGGTCTATGTAATAGGTTTATTTGCTAACATGTGTTATTTAACCCTTATCATTTTTGAGATACTACAAATTAAACAAGGAATTCTTAGATAATAAATGCATAACAAAATATTTCATGTGTATATAATATATAATTATTGTGATATATATGTTTGTTGTGATAGGTGTGTTGTTGATAATTAAATAGATCGAGATCACTTGTCTTTTTACTAGCAATCGTACACAAGCAACTTGCAATGTGAACACCAAAAGGGATCATGTGGAGGAATGGAGAGCATAGTTGTGTTGGAGAGGAGCTCAATGGTTGGAAAAGTGTCCTGAAGAGGTGAGATAATGTAGTCGAGATTATTCCTTTTTCATAGGTGCAGAAGAGGGCCATGAGACATTTTTGAGTATATCTCAAAAGAGAAAGGAGGTGAAATGTGTAGATCTCCAAGGAGGAGACTCTAGAGATAAAAATGAAGGTAAAACCTTTTCTCTATGTTTCACCATTGTCAACAAAGGTTTTTTTATAAAGTAAGACCTTGAGATTTGTCGATAGTTAAATCCCAAGCCATTTTGAATGGAAGTTGTCTTTGATTCCATTTTGAAATTGGTAGAAGAGGAACATGGATGGAGTTGTGTGGCTCCCAACATGGAGCGAGATATATTTTTCAAACTTGATGATGAAAAAATACTTGTAGTGCATGTGTTTTTGTGAAATCATCATAAACAATGTCAATGATGGTTCATATTGAACCATTGAGAAGGCAAACCTCATCCCACAAATTTTCTATGAGCATGAATGTTTATTTTTGAAACTAATAACTTGGTGTTGTAAATTATCATCTTCGAGATCTCTTGAATTAACATGCTCGGTAGAATTTGTGATGGAATGTGCGATTAATCAACCTTAAAGCTTTCAACATATTGAGATTGTAGACGTCGACTTGGTCATTCTTTGCAAATAAATGTGGAGACTCACTTAAGCTTTGAAGTTCTTGTTGTGAAATATAAGAATCAGTGTGCGACATGAGGTGTTCGTAGTCTTTGATGTGAGGACATGTGTCAAGGATGTTGAACATAAGTTGACGAAAGGAAACTTGTGCAACCGAGGAACCATGTTGAAAAAATATTATTTGTAAAGAGATAAATGTATTGAATCCCCTCCAAAGGTTGGCGCCATAAGAATGGCTTGCATACAATGGAACTACCATGACATATGGCAAATGGCCCAACCAATCGATGAGGATGATAGATCTGTTGCCATATTTTGATGTCTTGAAATGGGGAAAAGCTTCTTGCAAGTGATAGTTAATCTTGTTGAGCAATTTGGGTCCAATGAAACTCATTTTATCAATAAGAATATACTCAACATGATTGAGGGAATCTTGAAAAGATGCCAAACCTTTCCCATCTAAGGGTTTGATTTTTTTGATAGGTATGCGGAGGCAAGCATGTATTGTGGATGTTGACTATTGCTACACCAAAAGTTACAAGTAAAAGAAGAGGTGAACTATCTCCAGATGTTGCTAATGTGATTGTTGACTTGATAGTATTAATGAGATATGATTTCCTTGTCCCAATGGTGCCTTGAATTATTTATTTCAATGGAGGTAGGTGGGATTTATGCGAGAAATGGTGGAGTATGGTATCGAAAGCCAACTTTTGCTCGCGACAAAGAAGAAGCATGTGTTATGGAGAGGATGTGAATATGTGCAATAGTGCTAGATGCCTTATTCGCCTCTATAAATATGGTCATAGATCTTTCAAAGGAGGAACATCATGAATACTCCAATTGTGCTTTATTTCAAGCTCTCGGCAACCGAACATATCTAAGCTGTCAAGACCCATGTTTTCATGGGAGGGGGTTGTGCAAGAAGTTTCCACTCGTTAAGATGAGTAATAGGACTCATGCTCTCCTCCTCGAGTTATAATCATGATTTAAAGATAGATCCCAACTACTTATTTCAAACACTTTTACTCGTGGATACACATACGAGTATCTTTACTTATGAAAATGACTTCACTATGGTATAATAATGAAACCATATTTATCCTACTCAAAAAATATAAGATCAACAATGATGAAAATAGATGCAACAAAAAAATGAAACAAAATAAATCATATTTGAGGAAAACCTATTCCTCTTATGATTAAAAATAAAAGTAATTCTATTGAGACAAGACAATGACGCTTATGTTTGACCAAAAATAAAAAAAATTAATATAGTGACCAATATTACTAAATTCAAGTATTGGACTTTGGTGGGGATTGGGCTTGTGGAATGTATGTAACCCCAATCACACTAAGATTAAGCTTGTTGGTAGAAGCTCAGTCAATGTTGGTTATGTCCAATAATCAAGGATAGACTATTTGCATTTTTAATTTAATCTTTGGATAAAAAATTGTTATGTGATAACTGATTATTATGAATAATAGTTTCATAATATATTATCAAATATTTAATGATTATTGTATATTTTATTATATTCGCTACATCTATACCTTGTATAATGAAGTCACTCATGGAAGTCAATAAAATGTGTTGGTGTTGCTGAACAAGAGTATTTGTTACTCTAATTAAATTCCTATTCTTATTCATAATTATTAATACGGGGCTTTTAATAAGTGTAGATGTTTTTAATATATTCCTATCATAATTATGTCAAAGAAAAGTTAAAACATATGAAACTGAATAACTTTGGAAAAATGTCAACCTTTAAATGACTAATTATATTTAAAAAACAAATCGAAATCAAATACATTTTAAATTTGTATATTTTTTCCCCATTACAAAGTAAGCAAATTTATAAGTGTTACTACTATATGGTTGTATCAAAATAAATAATTGAAATTTTCTATATCAAAATAAACAAAAAAATTGTCCAGATATACCAATAATCGATAATAACTACACTTACAATTTTCCATTATTAAATGTTTGCAAAAATAAGAGAGGTTTAGTTGTTATTTTCATTGTAAATGCTCCAAATATGGTCTCAACTTGTAAAAATGTAGAACTCATAAATTAAACACACACTAAATTAAGTGTGTCAATTGGAGACCCAAACACATGTAGTTTTTCCCAACAAAACTACATTTTCATATTATTATTTGTTATTTGTTGATGACACGATGTTCTCTCTTTGTAAATTTTTGAAATCACCTTTTGATCAAGCTACTCTAAACTATTTTATTTTCGCGATTTTTTGGAAAGTTAATAAAACTCCTGTGAACTCTATTTCAGCTTCTATGTACCTTAGTTTGCTCATTCCCTTACAATTTTCTAAGAATCAAGAGACAAACTATGGATTTTTTAAGTATATTTCTTGAACCCTCACTCAAATTTCAATCAATTATTATGGATTACAGAATCTTGAAAATAATTTATTTTGTTTCTTTGTTTTACTAATACCAAGGCTAGAAGGAATATAAAAAACATGAATATTATTATTTTGATTGCAAGTCTGAAGACTAATAATATATATTTTTAGTTTATTTGTCTTTTTACCACCAAAGTGTAATGATTGATACTAAGACAAAGAACACAAATACAACTTTTGCTTGAAAGAAAAAGTGTTAATTTTCCATGACCAAAGAGGACTTGAACCTAAGATCTTCTATTTGCTACTAGGGTGACTTTCTAGTCATTTTATAGTTTAGAGTTAGGATTGTTCTCACAACATCTTTCTCAAGGCGGGTTTCGTCCTTCGGGATCTTATTATAGCTATGATACCAAGTTACTTTTTAGTAGACCAATTAAACTAAATGCTTTGCCATTGACCCACTCAAATGCTTTCAAAATCTACTGATTTCATAATGGATCAATTGAACAAATATTCAACATAAGAATACCAAAATTGATAAATAAATAAAAATAGAAACTTTATTTTATAATCCTTTGAGAACGTCTTGAATTTTTAAATTTCAGCGCAACTAAACCTTAAGTGAAATTAGTTAGAAAAAATAAATTTTAACATACATCATGGGCTATTCTAAGATATCTAAAATCAGCAGTGTTTAGGCCCCCTTTTGAAAGAGTTGGTTTAGTTTGGCCCTTAAGAAAGTGCGGGGAAATGGTGTGCGAGAAATATTGCTTGTAAGAAATTTCATCCTTCAATAAAGTATTTTCCTTCTCATTTGAAGCTTCCCTTTTCTTCATTCCTTTGGTAGCAATGTCAAAGCACTTATTATCAATTTTTTAAACACTTGTGCTAAAAATGGGGATGTATATTGTTTCTTTGTAAACTTTAACAAAGCATTTGACACAAAGTGCAAAAGGAGCAAACTATGGAGCGAGAATGGAGGAATTAATAGTTACAACATAAAACAAGGTGGCGGTTCATAGTTTGTAAGAACAAGCCAGCTAAAATCAACATGTAAGCATCGTTGTTGTATATGTAAAATAGGGCTTCCCTCTATTGTGCATGGGCAAGATGGACGATTGGATTAAGAAATTTTGGAGGAGAAATGGTTCACGTGGCAAAAATATGAATTAATAATCTAATTCATTTATTGTAATTATGTCTCTAAATCATTAAAGATGGTGAATCTAGTATGCCTCTATTGATATGGCCCTACCAATAGAAGAAAATAAACCTTCAACAAAGGAAAGATGGAGCATATGTAGAACAATTAAGTATATGCCCTCGGTGACAAAGGAATGTTAAATCATAGAGAGAAAGGGATACATTTTAGAGGAAGATAATAAGGTGGCCATAAAAACTTCAAAAGCCATAGACATGGACCAACAACAACTAGAATAATAAATAAATGTTGATTCTTATAAGAAGACACAGTGAAAAAAATCACGATTATAAAACAAATAACAATAAAGAGTTTTTACATATCTTAACACATACAAACGAAAGATGAAATATGCATACAAAAGTATTTGTGCCATAAATTGGCAAAAAGCAAGAGAGAAAAACACATGAATAAAAGATGAAGTTGAAGCACTCTCATACAATTAGAAATATGTGTAACTATTATCTAAAACAAATAATAGTAAAAGTACATTACAAGAAAAGAAATCTCCATGGTGGCATCTTACATCTCCGTTTAAAAATAACACTATTAAAAGAAATGTGTCATAAAAATAGGGCCTTGCCACAACACTTACTTATTGATAAAATACATCCTACTAGCTGAATTGCTAAGGGAAGTTTCTTCACTCAAATCAGAAACAATCTTTTTGTGCTGCTATAACACATGAAATCAAAGTTACAAATATTTTAATGTTGTAAATTAGCATTAAAAACAAGTTGTGTGTTAGGTCTAAACCCCACGTTTATAGGCCTCAACCACTCAAGCAATTTAATAATAAAATCTCCTAAAATGAAAAATACATTGAACATTCTCAATAGAGAAAAGAAAACCTGCATAATGTATTGGGATCTTGGTAACCCTACACGAAATATCCCAAAAACATGAATTATGATATCAAAAGAATAGGGTTGAAAAAGCATAGAAGAGTATATATATTTGTATATCATGGAGTTTGAGAAGATCAATTTATTTCCTAAATGGATGAATAATAATATCTGAAAAAGAATAATCCTTAAAAAGTAAATCCCGTCCAATATCACACACACAGATCTTGAATAACAAGCCACGCAGAATAATGATAATAAACCCATCCAATTAACCCTCACTGGAAAAACATGGGAAAATTGGTATGAACGATTGGAGGAGAAGATTCGTTAGAGATGGAATCATGGACATTGATGCAACCCTTGTAAGCATGGATAGATTGTGTGCCCCTTCCTCCTCGGCTGCACAAACAGAACTCTTCGAGCCGCGAACAATTTGCTCGTACTCAAGCCGTACAGGATTTGTATACAACGCTCCCTGCAAATAAGAAACCCAATTTTTTTACAAGCAAGAAACCCACAAACTAAATCCGTAAAAAAACCCACAAAAAATTTGGTTAAAAACCCACAAAGGACATGTATATGGTGCAGCTTGGATACCACTCAAATAGTGTACTCAATCGTATCCATATACGGGTGCGTAACTGGCCCATTCCACATATGGTCTTCAGGCTGTCCATAGATTTCTTTGATTTTACAGCACAAAAAAATAGTTTGAAAGAATTAAAAATAAATAAATCTTTTTAACAGAACACCTGTCCATAGTTGCGGACAGCGGATCCATGAGCAAGTGCGGCGACAATAGCAGGGGACCTCGTGACCTTCGTAATCCCACCCAGGCCTGGAATTTGACGGTCACCCCTGCCTGTCAAAAGGAAATTTCATGACGGTTTCGTGATATAGCTCCCTTTCAATTTACGTTTTTAGTAAAATTTTAAATTGTCAAAAAAACTTAATTGATATATATAATTTTAAGATAATTTTAGGATGATAAAATATATTTATAAATTAAATTTAGTAATTACATTATAAACTAATTAAATGTATAATGTATTGATGTCTGTATCTCAAGCAGCAAGCTTCTTCTTGGATGTCTGCAACAAGATTCCTTAAATTTTCCCACAGCAATAAAAATTATTGGTAAATTGGTAATGACAAAATGAAAATAAATATAGTCACAATATCATTGAAATTAGAAACTTCTATGTTTTTAGAAAAAAGCGAAAACAATTGTGAACTCTGAGTTTAATAAATTCATTATTCACATAAACTTATTTTAGTTTCTAAATTTAAATTGGGAATTATTAAAAATCATTATCAAGATTCAATATGATTTATAGAATATTTTTAAAACAAATAAAATCAAATCGTATTTCATATATATATATAGTAATAGACCTTATATATTATATTAGACTATTATAAATTTTTACGGTTTTTAAATAATATCAACTGGCTAAAATACAGTTTTATTAAAAAATTACCTGTCTAAATTGACGGGTTTGTTTTTTATGAAATTGTAATTTACGGTTAAAATACCAAAAAACGGTCTACAGACCGTCAAATTCCGTGCCCTTTGATCCCACCCCTTCTCTATCTTCCACTTTTCGCTTCAACATAGAATATAGCTCTTCCCATATGGTGTAATTTTTTAGCGGATGTCTTTGCGGAGCATTTATAGGAAAAATTAGCAGCCCTGTGATCCCATGTCTTCTAATTTTTTCTGCAGATTTATTTAGGGTAAACCCATTATTTGCTGAAAAACAGTTGTGGAAGGAAATACATTTGGAGGGAAAAACATCTCCCATTACTATGTGGACAGGTGGCCTGAAAATATGGATTGCAGGAACAATTATTTTCAGCCCCCCACCCATTTGAGTCGCTGGAACAGGGCTTCCTATGCAGCCGCTGCTCAGATATTTCAGGAGAATTTCTTGGTTTTTTGCAGTTAATAAAATTTTATTGTCTATGGGACCCCTGCCCGCATAGTTTGCATGCGGTTGCCCCAAAGATGGAACCGCTACCTAAGCCCTCTTCTCATAATCAAATGCCATCAAACTGTCACACAGTGTAACCAGAGAGTGTACGCATATGCTCAAGTTAGGGCATTTCTCCTGAAATCCGCCACACTACCGGATGTACTCCTACCACATGGATGGTCCTTACGCATGTGTACTTCAATGTTTCCGATCATCGTTTCATATCGTCCAATGATCTCGTGCCATGTCGAAACCGGAAGACTCGGTCTCATTTAAGACCCCTTTCGGCGTAATAAACTAGCAATCTTATGTAAAATTTACAATGGAAATGTTGAAGAGGTCTATTGAGGAAGACAAATTGGAGGGAGAGAGAGAGGTGAAGAAGAAGGGGTTTGAGGGTGGGCAAGTTCAAAGGTGGGGAAAGTGGAATGGAGATACAATGCAAAATTCAACCCTCCAACAACTACATGACATTTATGCCAATCATTTGAAGGAGAAAAATTGTGTTGTGTAAGGTCACGAGGTAAATAATAAGAGAGATTTCTTAGAATGTAAGGAGTGGTAGAACAATAATACCTAATAAATGAGCCCCTCTAGGAATGGACATATGAAAGAAACAAATATTTCTTTAAAAACCAAGAACACTTCCACCATTTTTCAACTATTCGTCGACACAATAGAATCACAATATCTAGTTTCAAGCTTTTTCTTGATAGATCTTGATGTTTGTTATCTCTCAGGAGTTAGTAGTTGGTCTATTGTCTCCGTCTAGGTCAATTCTAACGCTGAGATTGTTCAGTTGCTCTATTAGAAAAGCGTGTCTAATTTTCTTGCATGTAGCGTTGTACTACTATATATTCCCATGAATTCCATACATACGAAGACCAACAATACTTACATAAATGGGAAGTAAGGGTCCAGATTACTAACTATATGCTCTTCGCTCTTACTATATTGTTGATAGCTATATTTCACAATTGTGAGGAGTGCATTGTTGGTAAGGGAGATACTCTTTCCTTGGGTGCCTCGCTAACAAGAAACCAAACAATAATTTCAAAGAATGGAACATTTGAATTGGGATTCTTCAGCCCAAATGGAACTAATAGTTGGTACATTGGCATCCGGTATGGCAAAGTAACAAAGAAGATGTTTGTTTGGGTGGCTAATAGGGAGAGACCCGCAAAGAAGAGGCTTGACGTTTTGAAGTTGTCTAGAAGGTTTGATTAAATAATTTCCATATCAACAAGAAAACAAAGGGAGAATTATTCGGGGTGGATATGATGAAATAAATATTGAGTAACTTAAGTGCACTAAATAAAAAATAGAATCAAGCTTAAGAACAATGTTTTGTACTATGTCTTTTTAGCTATACGAAGGATTGACTAAGTTGACGTCATTAACATGTTCGCTTTTTAAATTGAATTTGAATTTGTAGGGATTAGATGCACATAATTTTTAGGCTTTGCTGCCAAGATTGAGGGGTTTCCATTTTGTCAAATTTCCCGAGGAACAATCCTACCCCCGATCCCTAATATATCGGTATCTCATGAGAGTCAAACCTTGGTGTATGGCTAGACAACACTTTGTACACTATCATACGTGTCATTGGACCACAACTGATTTGATATTAACTCACTCGTTAGTTCAAGGGCGCTGAAAATTGGCCCTTACACAAGTGAAAGAAATGTAATTTTTTGAGAAAACATGAATTAAAATGGGTTTGCTATTTTTTTTATTTTTTACGGTATTTAAGTTTTCAATTGAACAATATTTATTTTGTTAGAGAAGCTAAAAAAATAAAATTGAAAGTTGGAAAGAAAAAGGTGGGAATTAAATATCTTCATGTCTCGCTACTACTCGATTGCTTACATTGTTTCTACTCAAATGATATCTACCATATCCAGTATATGTGATCCACATTATCATCTCGATCTTGTTCGGATTATTCACATCAGTGAATTGTGTGCATTTAAAGGGGGCCAAAATTGAAAAATGGGAACTCGAAGCCAAGTTCCATTCATTTGCTGGAGGATATTCAATGACAAATTTTACAATTGTCTAATCAAGATTCGTGTACCAATCCTGCTCTCGCGTAGCTGGTAAGGATGCTTTGGCCTTATGGAGTTCGATGATGTTGTGGGTGACTATATGCAAAGAGTGCAAGAAATTGTTAGAAATTAGTGCTCCATTAGAAGATAATGTAGTTATTGGAATAATATGTAAAATAATGTATTTCGAACATTACAAATATAATTTATAATATTTAGAGCGAATTATGAGTTGTTAGAATAATTTGAATTTGGTCAGTAGAATTTTTATAGGAGTATCTCATACGATTTGTAGTAGTTAGGTATGATTTCTATAATTTAAAAGTCTACTTACCTATATATTGTATTGTGATGAGTTGAAATAATAATTAAAAAATGATTATTGCGTGAACAAATTTTTGCAATATATAAATTCTGAACCAAAATTATATCAGTGTCAACGCAATATTAATATTGTAAAGAACACGGTGGGGAAACAGTCTTTAATATCCATGTATAGTTGGTATTCACCATATTTGAGTTCCCACTAAAACATGGAAAAATTGAGTCCACTCGTGTTGTTGTCTGCCTTGCCAGTTGCCAATGCTGTAAAATGTATAGACTTTGATTCAGATGTTTTAAATTCCTATTCTACATGGTATTACATGTTTAACTTTAAAAGTATAAATAGAGTCGAATATATTAGTTAATGTGTCAAAGTTTTTAACTAGTTTTGTGGTCATATTCAAAGTATGTGATACTTTTGTTATGAACTTTAAGTTTTCCACGAGTGTTAAGTTTTGGTTACATATTCACGTGCCCCGAAAGTTTGATAGAGTCCAGAGTTATTTTGTAATAATTAAAGTCAATAAAGAGTCCATGTCTAAGGTTACAATGTTTGTGTCATGTTTTATTTAAATACATTATTTGTCTATAATCAATAAAGGAGTCCACGTCTAAGGTTTTTTTATTGTGTCATGTTTTATTTAAATAAATTATTTGTCTATTTTTATTATATATTGTCGTAGTCAGATAATTTTTATATATTGTTATATAAAATTATTGTGTCGTTTTTGTTATTAAAAATCATAATTTAAGTCTTTCTTTGAAAATGGATGTATTATTAGATGAACATGATGTCATCTTTGTAATATGTATGTCATTCTTGTGTGTGTATATGTAGAGATATTTGATTCAAAATGACATAAAAATAAGATTCAATTCCTATGTTTATGAATAAACATCTTACTTGGAGGATGGAGACAATGAAGGAAGGATGTTAGTCAATGATCTCTTGCCATCCACTAACAATGGGGCTACACAAATGAAATAGTAGAAATTCAAAGGCTCCAAAACCAATATCGTCAAGAGAGACTTCTAGTAGTATTAGATGTTTCCTATGTTATGCATGATTGAGTGACAATGATCATACACAATGTATAAATATTCATTTTTTCACTTTTTATATAATTTCAATATTTCCCCCTAATGTACACAAATGTAATAGAGAATCAAATCAAAGTACTATATCATAATAATACTTGAGAAGAAGTTGTTTGTCATCTAGTGTAAAACCATTTGTATATGTCAGATGAAAAGATGTGTGTATGATCCTATTCATACCTAGGTTATTTTTACGGTCTCATTAAAAACCATAAGTGAAATACGTGGAGGATGAACATACGAGTCATTGCATGTTCATACCTGGGTGGCTGTTATATCCATCGATGAAAGTCGTATTTGAGAATATATATTTGTTGAGTATGTGTGCAAGCTCGATGTGGTGCATGTACGAGTAAAGATCATGAGTGCTCCATGACGACAAGTTGTAGTTCCAGTGTGGTGATTTATCCCATGTTTTCCTAAGGTGCCACTAAGGAGGGGATCTTTAGGAATTAGTGCCCCATTTTATGATAATACATTTATTAGAATAATGTGTGAAGTAATATATTTGGAATATTACAAATATAATTTGTAATATTTGGAGTGAGTTGTGAGTTGTTTGAAAATCTCATCTATGTTAAGTAGAATTATTGTAGGAGTACCTCAATTTTTAGTTGTTAGGCATGAATCCTAACATTTAGGACTCATCTTGCCTATAATTATATTGTGATGAGTTGAAAAGATATATGAATAGAAGATTATTACTGAATGAATTATTGTATTGTGTAAATTCTAAACCAAATTTATAGAAATAAAGGTCGAGGATCTATTTTTATGTGTCTATATTAACCCCAATACAAGGTACATGCTTAGCAAAAAAGTGGGTGGATTAAGTACTAATGAAAAGGATACAAAATTATTATTATTAATATGAGTCTTTTTCGTTGAGTGTTAGTGTATTATGACCTAAAAACTTTTGTATATTTTAAGATGCACTTTATGTTGGATTATGTTCACATGTGTATGTATTATCCTCATCTTATTATTAGAGTTTATAATCATAATAACATGTCGTTTAAGATTTTTGGGAATTTGTATGATGGGGAACCGTGCGCCTTAAAGCGACAAACGAGCGTGGGAATCTACAGTAACTCTTTCACGCGTACCCGACCTCTCGAGGTCGTCTTTGAGACACATTTGTGGGGGATGGAATATGCGTGGGATGCGGACAAACTAGTTAGGCAATCTAATGTCATCAATACGCACTAGTGGAATTTGCGAATCTAAGGCAAATAAGGCCCTTCTAACTTGAATGGGTGTGATAGATCGATCGGCAAGGATGACTACTCGAAGGCTCCAATCAATATCGAGCTCTGGCATGATTCGATCTATGGGTTGTGGAATACGTGGAAAATGACCTGGATAGTTTCGTGTATGTCTCCGGATAAGGTCATATGGTGGGTGATGAATACAATCGACTTACTGGACGATTCTCGGCCTAGTCCGAATTCTCTAGCTTTGTTAGCGTATATCTAGTAAGGATAAGCTGTCGACGATGGTGGGTGGAAGTGGGGTAGATCTTTTTGTCCACCCAAAATTCCCCTGCTCTTAAGAAAGTGAATTTCAAAATTTTGAGTTTAAGTGTCTTCTCTCATAGTCAGTCTTTGAAAGTGTTAAAAGTCGTGAAATTGAGAAAATCAGTATTTTTGGGTCATTTCATGTGTTTTTCGGGCCTGTCGGACATTTTTGTCCCGCGTGTCCCAAGTTCAAAAGTGCGCTCTGTTCCCAATCGGCCGATCTCCCCGAAGTTTGTCTTTTTCGGGCCCGTCAGACATTTTTGTCCCAAATGTCCCAAGTCAAATTGTGCAAGTTGTTCCATTTTCGGCCGAAACACCCGAACCGCGTACTTCGCACATTTTTGTCCCAAGTGTCCCAGGTTCAATCGGGCAAGTTGTTCCATTTTCGGCCGATTCGCCCGAACCGCGTACTTCGCGCTTTCACGTCCCAAATGTCCCAAGCTCTTCCGGACCCATTGTCACCTTTTCGTCCGATCCGGCCGAGTCGCGTGTTTCGCGCATTCGCGTCTCACATGTCCCAAATGAACCAAGTGCCATTCGTGCTTATTTTTCCCGCTCTACCCGAATATCATGCTTATTCAAATTGGTAGGTATGTATTAAATGCGCATTCATTGTCTTTCTCTCTCCTAATCGGCTATATAACGGGCATCCCCCTTTGCATTTTTCACACTGCTTCCACGCTATCCTTTGCTCGAACCCTTGCAATATAATTTCCTGCGCGTGTATCCTTTCCCTCTGTAATTCCTTCCCGAAGTCAAGCTCGCGTCTCTGTCCTCCGAATTACTGTCAATATGAAGATCAAATTTCAGGGACAGGAGCAAATCTCGCCACTAGAATCTGCCGTTCACAATATTGGGGACAGTGAAGCTCGTCATCTTGATTTCAGCGATTTTTGGGCAAGGATGGCGGATGCAAACCCTACACCTATGGCGCAGATGATTCACGACAGTGGTTTGGCTTTCGCTGGAGGTTTCCCGATCTTGTACAGGTGTCGCAGGCCGACATAAAGCTTTCATGTGGAGCTCACTTCGACCCTGATTCGAGTGAATTAACCAATGTACACGGGGAACTCATCGCCAAGCTAGATGTTGCCGCCATTAGCACTGCTTTGAGGATCCCAGAGATGGATAATGCCATAGTTGTTTCCCGGATCAAGCACAGGCCCTGTTTAACCAAGACAGTGACAAATACAAGGCGCGGGTGGCGAAGTCATGGCTTAAAAACCCTAAGAAGGGAGCGTCTCGCCTATCCAAGACTCTCTTCCGAGCAGATTTCAATGAAGAGTTGTCAGATTTCATAATCCTACTGGCTCGGGTGATGGGCTTACCTTCTACTAACGAGTTCCATTTCTGGATGTGCCCACTCATCAGCATGGTGTGCGAGGGAACTCAAAATATCAACTGGGCGGAAATCATCAGCATGAATTTGGCGGAGCAGCTGTCCAATGTACAACAAACGAAGAAGTTCTACATGACTTCGTACCTGATGTATACCCTGGCGGCATCAAGACAATGGTTTGGTTTTTCTTACATTGATGCCCACAAGGATGACCCTATATATGCCTACGCCCAGTTCACCCTAGAGACCAGCAATCGCAATTTCAGAAGAGTAAATGATGCTTTCACCATGTACGTGGTCAGGCTGCTCGAGGGTGACACTGCTAGAAGGTTTTCAGACGAAGCCATGAACCTGATATCGCACTACGGTGCCTATTTTATTCAATTTAGAAAATTCTCTTATATCAAAGCTTCACAAGCTAGAGCACCCTCTGAGGCTTCCCATGTTCTGCAATGATAAGATGGATTTGATTGAAGTATGCAGGCAATTAGACAAATTGCACAGAACCTGCAGAGACAAGAAGATTTCTGGTTTGCACTTTCCCATCTCTTTGGGAAATTACACTTGTAAAACAGCCCTGGACGCACAGAACATAGAGAGAGCCCTGGTCCCTATCACCGTTCATTTCTTTAAGCCAAGAACTTGCTTCGACTTGAAGAAGTTCATTGAGCAGAACATCAAGATAATCTATCATCATAGGGCAGATACAGAGGACTATTGGGCTGACTGTGCAGATGATTTTGAAGCTAGAAGGAGGCACTGTGGCAGGTTCTCTCTGCAATTGATCCAAGAACTCGGCTTGTACCAAGTTCCTGAAGGACTCCAGGATGACAATTCTGATCTATACTCCTATGAGTATGACAATGTGATTAAGCACACCCCTCGAGGACTTGGATTGGAACAGAAAGAAAAAGATGATCCGGCCGAGATCCTTGCTCCAGGTCTTAGTCGACTAAGGTTTGGTTTCACAGAAAGTTTGAGAGCTCAGAAGGCACTCAGGAGATTCCTCTTCCAAGGATGTTACAACACCAAGGAGGGAAGCATCGACTCCCATATCAGACACACCTGTGCAAACCCCTCCTGCCTCATCAACGCAAGGACCTGCAGCTTCCACTCCTTCTTCATCCACTCAAGTGTACCAGAAGAAACTTAAAGAGGTTAAGAAGGAGCCTGTGGAAAAAGATCCTCAAAGTAAATAGGTAGAAGTGCCTTTGGGACCAGAGAACATCATTGTTCTCAGTGAAAGTGAAGAGAGTGAAGTGCCAACCCCTGCAAATGCTCCTGAAGATCCAACGAGATAAAGATAAGGAAGTCTAGAGCACTGAACTTCCAAGTGCTATTGATTCTTCAGCAGCAATTGTATCCAACGCCCTACTCACATCTCAACTTGAGACCATAGCTGTGTAAACCTTGAGCTTCATGAGCTCTATGTCTCTTGGTCCTCTTGCCCCTCCTCTGCTGCTTCCTCTCTCCTCTTTTGCATGGGTTCAACCTCTTGTTGACAGTGAGAAGAGGAAATCTTCCTCTCGGAGCTCGGGGCCAAATTTTGATGTTGTCGCGCACCTTGTTGGGCACTACTCCTTCTCGTGCCAAGAAAGCTAAAATCACCTCCCGAATAGTGTCGATGCTCAAGGTCAGCAATTCTGAGATTGCTAAGCTTACAAAGGGGACAAATCGGAGCAGACTTGCAGGGCATTTGACTTAGAGCTCTCAAGAATTCCAATGGGAGAGTCTACTCCCGAGGGTGAGATCCACAACCTCCGGAAACGGTCCACAAGAGTCATTGGGAGGGTAGAGAAAGGGCAGCAAACTATTGAACAGTTGGAGGAACAGCCCGATTCTCACAAGTTTTATCAAATCTCTTTTGTCTAAGGACAAATTTTTGACCCTACCCCATTGACTACTCTTCCACCTCCTCGTAATTTTGAGCCAAGATGAAATACAGAGTATCAAAGACATGCACAAGTATTCTATCTACGGCAGAGCTATGGAGGCCATGGTAGAAGATATGCTTGTTGCAGGATTGAATTTCATCGATGAAGCTTTTAAACTCCACGGAAAGGTGAACAATTTGCAATAGAAGCTCTCCTCCACTATCGGGGTCATGGATAAAGAGTTCAAACTCTGGAGCAGTTGCATAGTAGACCTCCGTCTCATGGGACAGACAGATGAGAACATTTTATTGGCGAATAAGGTTTTTGATGATGCAAAGGATAATCTGTCAAAGTCCTGGGTTTACAGCGTGGAGTGGAAGATCAAAGTCCTGGAGGAGGCTTTGGGAGAGCTGAAGAATAGCTGGCAGAAAGGTGAGGCTTTCAAGACACTGGTGGTATCTGCTTTCAAAGATATACACTATCATCTTCAAGATGAAACTTCTGGTGTGCCCCTTTCCTTGCAAGAAATCAAAGCTCAATTCAGAGCTTTTGTCAAAGATAATTTATTCAAGGAAAGTTCCATCTCCAAAGAGAAAATGAAGGAGATTTGCTCTCTTCAATCTACCATCGAAGAAGCAAATAAAGATTATCATACTCATGTCGAGTTTGATAAAGAAATGGAGAAGTGTCTCGGATTTTGGGGTCAGTCTACAGCCAACATGTCAGTCCCTCGTGGCAGAGACATAGCCGAGGCGTTGAAAAGATTCAGGCAATGGATTTTGAAGTCAGTGGGTCCCTCCCAGTAACTGACCACCTGTCTTCTTCTCCTTATTCTTTTCTCTTCTTCCCATTCTTTTTCCGTTTTCTTTGTAAAAGTTGAGGTATTGCGGTTGGCAGTCCTTAACTATTCTTGGTTAAAAGAAGCGGTTACGAAGAGTAACTGATTTGTAAGCTATATAATGGCCTCTCTACGCCATTCTTAAAGAAGGAAGAACTGGGTTTATTTTCTGAAAGTGTAAATAGATCATAAAGAAATCAATACAGAAGGGCTTTCCATTCTTTGTCTATCTGATCTCTGTTATCCCTAAGCTTTCATTTAAATTTTGTGAAGATCATTTGTCTCCAGTTTGTTAGTCTTGCCGATTGCATACTCTTCAACTTTGCAAGCATGGTGATCTTGTATAACCAAGAAGGAACTTTGTGTCCTTGATTAATGAATCTGTGTTACGTTAAGAAACTTTGTGTTCTGGCAGATGTTATTTACAGAACTTTGTGTCTTTAAATTCCATCTTATTTATATGATACAAATGATCTTGTTTTCAATTCACTATAATTTCGCATACATAAAGAATTACTCTGTTATCTATAATTCTGCATGTTGCCTTTCTGCTCATTCTCGTACTCTCATTCCTCAGTCCTTTTGTAATTGATGATCTTTATAGTAAACACTTTCATAATATCCAAGTTCAACAAGAAAATCATGTTTTGTATATTTGTAAATAGGTTCGTTTCTGAATAAGGGAACCTCTCCCACTAAAGAGGAGGGACTTCTTGTCCCCTGACTATTTCTCTTCATAAAGTCCTATTTGACGACCAACGATCTCGAATACTAATATGCATAGGCCAGTTGTCTATTTCTCGATTGACTTATGGTTTCGTTAGGTTGCGGGATTTGTGGATCACAACCGTAGACTCTTGGTTGTTGCGGTCCTGCTATGGTCATGTACGAAATCAAGTCCTAATCCCTAGTATCCAATAATCATATGCTTTCTCAGCTTCTATATTTAGGATCAATAACTGCGCGATCTTCTCAGAGTACCTCACAAGCGTTCTTGCAACCTGGATTCTTAGGCCGGTATCTATATCTAGAAGAGTGTCTCCTACATCTGGTTGTGGGACCAAAGGATCACAACCAAAGGTTTGTTCTCTTTCAAACCCTTCTACAGTCATGTGTATGTTTGCCTAGGGTAATCTATAGTTCGGTTGATTTGACCAAAACGTGTGTGCTTGGTCGTCTTCTATATTTAATCCCCTCGTTGACCGAGAGCTGATCTGTCAGAAATCTGTTGTTGTTTGGAAGATTTGTATTCTAAGGTTCTGTTCTATGTCAACTATTTCCGTGACGAGATTGGGTTGAGGCACAATTGGCTCAAATACGTATTCCCTGGGCTCCCTGGGTCCCGTGATTGTCATACAAAACAATAATGTAAATCTAACTGCAACAAAGCGAATTTTAACTACGTGGAATAAATCTAGAACATATATATAATTTCTATTTTTTATTTTATGAGAAACCTTAAGAATTTAAGAAAGCATTTATATTTAAATGTATCTAGAATTTGACAACTAAGATAAAACTTAAAACAAACAAAATAACCGAGTGTAGTTATTTGTCTGTAATTTGTAGATCTATTCTAAATAATGAAATAACTTGCTTAATCTATTTGCCAGACTCTTGATCCTACCTCGAAGTGAGGAATGAATCATAGTTTCTCGAAACTATCAATCCTCACACTTCCCTGCAATATCGAAAGTAAACTTAACGAAAAGAAGTGATTATCTACTTTATCGATATATTTCTAACTTTAGAGCTTTGAAAGCTAGAACACGGATTCTCGCAGGTGTGACAATCCAATGGTGTGTGTGATCTTGTCCCCTCGGTGCAGGTGTGATCTCCTCGTTCCTTTGTGTTCACGTGAATCTAGAAAAGTGTGTAATGCTATCATCAGCAGTAGATATTGGGACAAAGGCAACTCAGAATGCAGATTGATATAATGCGAGTAGGAGAGGGATAGCGCAAGAGTACAGAGCTTGGCTTATGTAATTCCTAGCGGGATTTATTGCGAGTCATGCAACATAAAGCGTCCAGAACCTGAAACTATCCTGTTTTGAGGAGAAAAACCTGCAACTTTAATGGCTTCCTAAGCTATTTTACTCCAATGGATTGGGTGAAATAACAACACTGCCTGCACAAGATGGATATGTGGCTTACCAACAGCTGAACAATGCTAACTAAACATGCAAAGAATTGAAACTATGGCTTCTAAGCAAAAATAATAGACTGAACTATTGAAAATGAGAGCATGAAAAGTGAATGAGGGGCAGACCATTTGTTTGAGCACAAGCCATTTATTTATAGCTTTTCATTCACCCAAAGATCAAAACCAAACTGAACTCTAAAACTATAAACAATGGCCAAACACTATTCCAGGGGACCAAAAACATAAATGCAAGCCCAAGTCGGCAAAAAAAGCTGGTGAATCGTTGATTTTTACGTGAGTCGTGTTAAAAACGTTTTAAATCACGTAAAGGACCGCCGCTCTGAGTAGGGCGGCGGTTCAAGGTGGACTGCGCCACCCCGATCGGGCAGCGGTCACTAGACTGCCGCCCCTGCGCAAGGCGGCGGTTTCGTCACTGAAGAGCAAAAGGCCAAGAAAAGAGGGGAAAAGGGAAAAACAAAGCACGCGGGGCTAAGCGGGATGTTAACGCACACTTGGAGATCTTTTACGGATCCCGAACACCTTGCGAGGAGACTGTATCATCATTGGGGCACTTGTTACGTTGTTCGACAAATGATCATGCAAGACCTTTTACAATTTTGGGTATGTACAGGAACTTTGAGGTGAATTTTCACTAATGTAAATTTTTATTTCAATATTAATACATATGGTTCTTATTTAGAAAAATCTTCTTTTAACTAGAAATTGCACCAAAAGTGTGCAATGGAAATGCCCAAGACCGACATGTCAAGGGATGTAATTGATTTTTCTAATTTTATTTTAAGAATGATAGCTCATGGATAAAGAGAGAAAGAAGTAACATAAATAGATCATGACAACCTCTATATTTACTACAATTGATTTGATTTCTCATTCAAACTAATTGGATTTTTTTATTAATTTTTGTGAGTACCACAAGTATGTTGATAATAGCTTGTGTATACTAATAACTATATGCAACTATCATACTAAAATAAAAATTAGTCTATGAACAATGAAAATTAAAGTAATGTCACAAATTATACTACGATGTTTATCTTTTGGATTAAAATAAATGAGCTTGTCTACTTATAGAAATGAATAAATAAGAATCGACATTTAGATTGCAAACATCCATAGAAAACCATTCATGGATGGAAATAAAACCTTCAACTTTTATGTGTTTTAGTTTGATAGATAACCTATTAGCTCAAAGAATATTAATATGTTAATTAGGACATATAATTTGTTCTTAGAGTATGAACATGCTTGTAGGTGTTGTCATACCAAAAGTATCTGCATATACTTGCATTCTAATGCAAACCAATCTACTAACTATTAGAGTAGGTATTTACCTTAACTCATGTTCACCTAGGTACTTTATTTACCTTTATTTATTTATCCTCACTCACTTATGTGTGTGGATATTTATTTTATTTTATTTAGATATTAGGGATATATTATCTAGTTGTGTCTTCACTAGTTATTTGATGACTAGTTCTTTCCTTGATTTATGGTTTGATCTACGAACTTGATTGGCTCATATATACTCATTGAAATCCTTAGCCCCTGGTCATATGGTATGGTCATATGAGGGCTTAAGTTTGTGATTTCTACTAGTAGGTGCTTAACTACAACCCCCTTTCATTTTATTTGTGGTGGTGAATGCAAAAACATTTTATTTTGTTTTAGTGACAACTAAAATAAATAGCAGAGCATAAAATTGTAAAGCTTGTATCTTTTGATCGGTAACTCGGTTTTGAGTGTCATTTTTGCAAAGTGTTTGTTTTTTCGTGTTCTTTCCATTGGAAATATTTATTTTGAGAATCACACTATAATTATAAAGTGTCATATTGTAACACACACTCATTATAAAGTGCCAACGTCTCGTGGGCTCTTATTGCATTGCGTGGGGCTCTTGTTGCATTGTTTGGTTCTTGCATTTCTTTTGGTGATTTTTTTAGAATGATTTTTTATCTACTTCTGCATTAGATCATGTTGAGCCATTAACAACACATAATTACCACACATGGAAACCAAGAATGGAAATAATAATTAAGCGGAAAGTATTATGGACTTTAACTTCTTCAGAACAACCAGTGTTCACTAGAGAATATGAGAAATTTCAGCACCAAAGTGCAAATTTGATGAGTGTATGGGTTTGATAGGAACTTATGTAAGTGACAGTCTTTTATTTCATTTAGAAAATTGTGACTCTCCTTTCAAAATATGGGAGAAATTGGATGATTTATTTGATAAGGTGGATCATATGAGAGCCATACAACTTGAAATTAAGACCACCTCTCTTAAACCCGAAGATTTTTCAACAATTATAGACTATCTTACCAAGTTCAATTTTTTTGACATAATTGAAGGGGAGTTGAAGAGATAAGAAAGATGAAAAGTGTGTTTACTTAATTCTATCTAAGTTGAGAGGACCATTCCAAATTTTTGCTTATACCTTTTCTCTAGCATGGATGCCTTAGGTGACACACTCAAAATGCTTGACTTATAATTTTTTTGTGAAAGACTTATTAGGGAAGAATCCAAATTTTCTAACCTTGAGTCTTCCACTTCTCAAAAGGTATTAGTTGCATCTAATCCTAAGGGAAAGGGAAAACCAAAAATTAAAACCAAATCCACCCCTTTTCCATCTCAAAATTCTCCTAAACCCAAAGAAAACAACTTAAAACCCAAGGAGTCTTCTAAATCCAAGAATAATTATAGCCTTTCATGCTCTTTTGTGGGGGTATTGGTCATGAAGAACATAGGTGTTATAAGAGAATGCAAGCCTTAGAGGATTTTGTTAAGAAACACACAATTTCTATCTCCACTCCACCTCCTTCTAATCAACATGGCAAAGCACTTGAGGTTGTTGGGAGATCTCATTCACCACTTGCAGACAGTTGGGTTATAGATCCCGGTGCTTCTCATCACATGACTTCTTCGAAGGAGTCTTTTGTATCTCTAGGTTTGAGTTCTACTTCCAAAATTGAGGTGGAGATTCTTCCTTTCTTTTTGTTAAAGGAAAAGGTGAAAAACACCTTGATGATGGTAGTATCCAAGATGCACTATATGTTCCTAACATCACCACAAATTTTCTTTATATATCAAATTTTTCATTCTGGTCAAGGAAAAATAGTGACTTTTACACCACATGGGGTAGAAGTACGAAATTTGTTAGAGCCTCATTCACTTGTTGCTCAAGGTATTGTTGATCATAGTTCTAGACTATATCACTTTGAGGGTTTTGATGACACTTCCTTTATAGGGACAAGATTGGTTTCTCATGCAGATTCAGAGAGTAAGATTTGGCATGAAAGATTTGGACATCTCAATTACATATATTTAAAGGAGTTGAGCACTCATGGTATGGTAGATGGTCTTCCTAGAATTTCTTGTCTTGAGGGAGTTTGTCATGGTTGTGCTTTAGGGAAACAACACCAAGATCCTTTTCCTAAGAATTTATATAAGAGATATTCTTCACCACTTGAGCTTGTGCATAGTGACTTGATGGTTTTTCCTATTGCCTCTTTCAATGGAGCTAAGTATGCACTTACATTTATTGATAATTTCTCGAGGCATACTTGGGTTTATTTTCTCAAGTACAAAAATTATTTTTTTCACACTTCAAATTCTTCAAGGCTTTGGTCGAGAAATAATCTTCTAGTTGCATAAAGAACCTTTGTACTGATAATGGGGGTACTTCAACAATGAGTTTTCTAAATTTTTGGCAACTTAAGGCATTATTCACCAACATTTTGTTCCTCATACTCCACAAAAGAATGGCTTAGTAGAATAGAAGAATATAAATTTGAAGGAAATGGCTAAATGTATGATGCATTCTAGAGATTTACCTCCTATCTACTTTGGGAAAAAGCAGATTAATTGTGCTAACTAAATTCAAAATTGCACACCACACAGAGTACTTGAGAATTTGACTCCAGAGGAAGCTTGGTCCAACTCTAAGCCGATGCCTCATTTTTTCCAGTGTTTGGGATCCATGCTTGGACCTTTATGCCAAAGAAGAAAAGGAAAGCCTTAGATAATAAGAGAAAACCCTTGATCTTTGTAGGGTATTGTGAGGACATGAGAGCTTATCGACTTTTAGATCCTAATACTCATGACGTTCTTTTTTGAGCACATGTTCACTTTGATGAGCGCTTCACTCCTCATGATTCTTCATCTTCTTCATTGCATATATCCTTTTGGAATTCACACTTTGGGGCATCTTAATTCCCCACACCACCCGATGATGCACTCTTGTTCTGGTTCATACTTGACTATTGAGGGCATTCTTATATGGACCTCACTTTACACACACACACACCATGGGTCATCCTTATTCCTCCCTTCTAGTTGTTCTCTTTCACATATTTGTAATTAAAAATCCAAAAACATGTTTGCTTAGATCTTGATTGGATGTACTCTTGCTTCCTTATACTATTATATGTTGTACCTTTTCTTATCATGTTACTATGGTTCCTAATATGTTTTATCATACACACACGCGTGTTTACATATTATCTTGAGGTGAATGCTGATCACTTACAAGTTGTTACACATTATATGATGATTGGCCGTATCCATTACAAGTTCCAATGAGGCTCCTAGGGAATGTACCTTTTCCCACTTACTATCAGGTTCTATCATTGTAATATTTCATATTTTCCTTTCTATATTCAAGATCTTACATTGTGGCATACTATTTATCTTTCCTAACATGCTAACGAGTGCTTCATGTGTAACATTTACCTTGTAGGACTCCTACAAATCATGGTTGTCTGATTTTTTTGTATCTTGATTGCTATTGTTTGCGAACTATGCCCTATATTTGTTTGTTTCATTTCCTGCACAATCCTTGATGAATTCGATTTTCTTGTGAAAGCTTGAGTGGTGTCCCATGTATGCAACTAACTCCTTGTTGTGTCTTTGTTTGTTATTTTCCTATATGCTTTTACTAGTTTCTATTTTCATGTGCATTACTTTTTTATCACTAACACTTGTATGCTAGCATGTTCCAATTGTTTTTTTTGCACCATGGTAACTATCATGTGTAATCCCTATTCCCTTGTAGGAATCCCTATATTAGATATGCATATCAATTTCAGCCTTCCTCGTTTGGGCTCCATTCACTTTTGTTCATCTCATACACCCCAAATGAGTGGGGAAAACATTGGGTGAACCTTTTCACCCTCCCAATAGTTACAAAATCACAATCAACATATCGAGAGCGGGAATCGATTCAAAATAGGGCCACCACAAAACTCATTCCTGAAAGAACCGCTAAGTATAGACATGAGCGGTGGGTGCTAGTGTCCCACTTGGGAACTCTGTCTTGGGGGCAAAAACAACTATAGAGCAGATTATCAACATTCTGATCTTCTCTAGTTTCAACAATTACACAATTTGTTTTAGATTACAATCAGTTACTAACATGAACTAAATAAGGAACTAATTATTTCCTCGGTAACCAAAGTATGAAAAAATAACGAAGTGGCCCCTAGGGCATATGCAAGGAAAATGATATGCTTGGAATAATGTGTCACCCGAGTCAAGTTACAAATTGAGTTTTGATCATCTATAGTGGAACTTATCCATGGAGAAGCATTGAAATTTTGAGGGTAAAGCCTATGAGTTCTCCCAATACACTTTCCCTTAGCGAGGATGGGATGCCCGTATTCGAAGATTACTTGTCGAGACACTTAAATCCTAGTTTATGCAATGATGATGCCCAAATAATTCATATTATTCAAACCAAATCCCAAGCAACAAGTCTATAAGAAGGAACAAATTTCTACCCCTTTCCCTTTCATAATTTTAGATGTACTCTAACCCCTTGGTTTAGATTTTTCCATTATGCATTTCCATTTTACATACTTTTCAAGTTAAAGTTCAATTGCATTTACCATGATCATTGACTACACTTGTTTTCTTTTGCAGGTCTTATCCTATCCCAATGAAGGCAAAGAACACAAACAACCATGAAGAAAATCTCAAGAACTCTTTGGCAAAGACAATATTCCAAGGAACTATACACACATATCATTATCACTCCACACAAGAAAAGGTCAGCACTAGGATCCTTAGACTTCCCTTCCCTTAGAATTTAATGGTACACATTTTACACTATTCCATTTGGCATGCTATAACATTCATTCGACATGCTACTTGGGCACAATCTTTTTTTCGAATCCTCGAGGTACACTTTTATTTTCTACTTTATACTATCGAATCCTTATTCACTAACATAAAGTAGGGTAAAATGTAGTCACAAAATCACACAATTACTATGTACATCTAACCTCTACATATTTCATTTAAATGCATGATTCATAAGCAAGGGAACTAGTCATTAACAATACTTGGTTTTCTTTTACATTACTTTTATCCTTTTACGGACTACACCTTATAGTTTTTACATGCTAGCCGATACCCTACTATGTGATGCCCGCTAAAACAACCCACTTGAGACCCAAGAACAACCTAGGATTAGTTAGGAAAAATTATGGAATATTTTTTTGTTTAAAAGAGTCTACAACCAGGTTACAAAACAACAGTTGTCACTAACAGTTCTAGATCAATTCTAATCCACTAGAATATATTTTTCTTTTATTAACAATTATTAGAGGTCACAAGGTCCCAAAATTTATGGTTAGAAAGTTCGATTAGGGTCATATGGTAATTCCTTACCATACCCACTCTCTAACAGGATTTAAATATTCAACTTGATTTTTCTCAAAATTTCCCTAAATCATTCCCAATGGATAAGAAATTTCCTCACCTTTCTAGTGATATAAAAAGTCCTAACTCCTCATATTGCTCAAGTTATGGGCCGGTGGGCCTTGGGGTGAAAATTTTCCCCAAGAGCGGGCCTACGGGCCCAGGGGAGAAAATTTTCCCTAAGGGCGGTCGGCGGGCCACGGGAGGAAAATTTTCCCATGGGCGGAGTCTGTGGTCAGGCTGCGGGAGAAAAATTTCCCAAGGGGCAGAAAACCACCTTTGCACCTGCGCTCCCGCAAGTCTGCAAGTGACATGTGGCCTCTCCTAAGTGAATGCGGGAAAGCGGGGCGGCGGGGAGAAAATTTGTTTAACACCCCAAAGGGAAAAAAAGTAACATTCACCCGTGCCTCCACCAAAGACCTCGTGATGCCACATGGCGCTCCCGATTGGTTGCGGCCGGCCGAGGCGGCGAGGAAAATTTGAAAAAATTTCCCAAACTTTTCTGAAACGCAAAAGGAAAAAAGGGACCCACTCCTCCACTATTGCCTCGTGATGCCACGTGGCAACTCTTGATTGGCTATGGGCTGGTGGGGAAAATATGGAAATTTTTCTCAAAATTTTCCTCGAAGCGCTAAGTTAAAGGGATCCACCCTTCCGTTAACACCTTGTGGTGCCATGTGGCAACCTCTGATTGGCTGTGGGCTGGCGGGGCGGATGGGAAAATTAGGAAAATTTTCTCAAAAAAATTCTGAAGTGCTAAGGGAAAAATTCGGGCCCACGGGCCTGCCAAGAAAATTTTCCCAATTTTTTTTTACGCCAAGTGAAGAAAAACTTCAAAAGGCCATAACTTTTGATAGAGAGCTCGGTTTTAGGCAAACGAGGACTTTCTGGAAAGCTCTCAACATCCTCTTTCCACAAAAATTATTAAATTTTTATTTTCATAAAATTTAAGGAGTCAATTTCATGAAAATGTTTTGCAGGATTTTACAGTGCGAACTGTAATTTTAACTTATAAAATTTTGTTCAAATTTGTCATTCTTTCTCCTTCAACATGTCAAACAGACATGGAGGTTTCCATTAGGAAAGTGTTAGGATATATAGCAAGTGTAAAATTGTTGGTTTGATCTGCATTTCAAAATTACAAGTTTCTTGTTTTTTATACAAAAAAACCTGTAGATTTGCCTTGGCTCGATTGGAAGATTTTCAAGACATTTCCTTAAGTGTTTTTAGTTTGGTTTGGGATCATTTTTTCCTCGTTAATTCCAATTGATTATTTCATTTGCCTCTTATCTATTTGTAGGGTTATTTGAACATTTGATAAAGGAATTTTACAAAGTATACAGTGAATTGAAAGAAGTGTATACATTTACAGAACATAAATTACTATCTCTTTTGCCATGAAATAAAACATTGAATTCATTCCATGTTGGTCATAAATAGTTTTCTTTCTTTCAATCAAAAATTAAAACAAGAATACGGTTTCTATTATTTCTAAAATCATATATTATAAATAAGGCGAATAACACATTTTCTCCTCATGTGTTTCACTTTTCCACTTTCCGAAGCAGGGGATTTCATAGTGCATGTCAAACACAAATTTCCAATGGAAATAATATTATATGGACAAGGCAAACACTTCCATTAATTCAAATGAAACTCTTACAACTTCCTTTCCATTTGATTTCAAAATACAACATACAAAATAAGTATCATTCTTTCACATTCTTTCCAAAAAATAGAATACAGAGTATAACTCTTTTACATTTCGAATTTCAACTTTCATTGTCAATACAAAGTAACTTTCCATTACAATTAATATATAGATCATCCACCTTAAAGTGGGGAAAGGGCTATAATAAGATTTCATTTCACAAGGGATTGTCAAACTATATTTTTTCTCACTCTAGAACAACATGCGTATTTCTCATTCTTTCAAATTGTGATCGTAACAAGAGTAGGGAAAAGGCAACACTCTCCACCCAACCAAGACATCCAATGAAGAGGAGAAACCATCCTTCTTCATTGGCCTTTGAGCTCCAACCATAATGCAATAAAAGATGTGATTCAACTCATGACAACAACAAGCTTCCACAAACACACAAGCAACATTTTCACAACAAAACACAATCCAAAACAAAATGTAGTTTACAACTACATTAAAGCATGCCAAACATTATTAAGGCTTCATCAACAAGCCAAAGGAGCAAGAAACTATGGGGGTTGCTTCT
Organism: Taxus wallichiana var. yunnanensis; assembly: GCA_018340775.1. Classification (NCBI taxonomy): domain Eukaryota; kingdom Viridiplantae; phylum Streptophyta; class Pinopsida; order Cupressales; family Taxaceae; genus Taxus; species Taxus wallichiana. Next base: position 350,430,942 of record CM031244.1, on the reverse strand, counting down.
TATGCCTCCCAAAAGGGGAAATGGGTATCACCACCTAAATTAGAAACTGCGCTTGAAAATATAGTATATCAAAATCTTGACATTCTTTATGTCTCCCCAAGTACCTTTTATTCCTCACATTTCCTCATGCCTCCCAACCTCTTTTGGCACCCCATAACAAGTAAAAAATGCAAGCTATTTCTTTGTAAGGTGGAACCCAAATCCCAACTCCCTCCTCCCTTATACCTCCTTAAAACACACTTGTGCCTCCCACAAAATAAACCCTATAGTCTTCTCCTACACCATTTATAGGCCATCTACCCAATAGCCCACAAACATGCCAAAACATTCGCACATTAACATTTTCATAAACAAAAAAAAGCATTTCAAGAGCCAAGCTTCTACCTCTCCATGATGGAGTTGTTCCAAGTTTCAAAACAACAAGATTTATCCCAATGCAAGCAATCCAAATCAGCGAAGCACAAGCATGCAACAATCTTCCAAAAACTTCTTCAAAGAAAGAGCTCCAAAACAACAAAAGAATTCACCCAAGAATGAAGTCTCCAAAGTGAAGCAACCCAAAACAAGGCAAGGAATTTGAATTTTATAGAAGAGGGAAGGGAAGATGATGAGGTGGATCCATGTAGGATGCCACATCACACATCCTCAACCCCAACCCCAAAATTCAACTTCATTCTCCAATGCATAATAAATAGGTGGGTGAATAAAATGACAGTTTACTTACACACTCAAATCCAACCCACACCCCAAAGGACTGAAATTAAATCATGTAAGAAAAGTGCAATTAAAACCTACAAATTACCTTCTCAAAAAGTATTATAAAAGTCAAATTTCAACTCTCCAACCATAGGTATGGTTGGTAAATAAATTTAAGAGGTATGGGACAAGTTTAACTTGTCGCACAAGTCTCCAAAATTAGCCTCCAAGGACGAGAATCAAATTTCCAAGAAAGTGGAGTGTTTCACACTCAAAAGTTAACTTACACATCACTTACACATCTCTTACAACACTTTATATCAAGACCAACAAATCTATTAATTACTTTATCATGATATCTTTTAATTAATTAATATTAACAACATGTTTACCCACAATATTAATACAACATTTAATAAATAAAGAAAGGGGCAAATGCATCACAAAATAAACACATGAAACATTAAACAAAATGGTCAAATAAATAAATACACATAACCCCTTGGTCACATTTAAAGGTGGTTCCCCCCATGGGAACCCCTAACAAAACAACCACACACAAACAATACAAGTTGCCATGGTGACCTTGTTGAATTCATCTAGAATTCCAATGTGGTTGGTCTCTAATCCCCCGATGTTTGTTGTGATATTTTAACCTGCAAAACACAAATACCTCCTTCGGCCTCATGGCCATATCAAAACATCCAAAATAATATAAATATAATTCCCAAAATCATCTAGATATATGAATCACAACAACATCAACGCAATCTAACAATATCATTTATAGTTTTATCAACAACTATATCATCATCCAATAATTTCTATTTCTAGGTCTACTCACAATATCCAAATATCACATGTCCGAACAACATCCATAATATAACCATGTTAAATAGTATATCAACATCAATATCTAAAATGTCTCTAATAATCATCATGCATCATAACTGAATCAAGTCAACAATAATCCATGATCTAACATCTAACATCATACTATAATAAGGTCCATAATCATGTCCATAATATAATCAGTAGTATCATGATCAATATCAAAATGTGTCAAAGGGAAGTGGGCACTACATACTCGATCATGATTCCACTTTGTTTATCTTTCTAACATCATGTACAAAACTTCCCATATTCGATAGGATCACTTGGCGTTCTTATCCCCTATGGGCACTTTTGTCGTCTTTTTTTTTTTTTTGATTTTTCGGATGTTACTTCTTTCATATCTTTTTTTTTTCACCATGGGTCGGCCTTTCACTTGTTAATGACGAAACTTAAACAAAGGAATCATATATATACATGTATTATTTAACCTCATTAGGGGAAGGTATTCAAGAAGCGAAGCTAATATTTTCTATCTACTACATTAAGGACCGCATTTTGGGACTGTATAGGAGGTTTATTTTGAATTCCATAACACACATTTCATATTGGGACAAAGTACTTGTAGCCCACTATTCTTTGTGCGACTAACACTAGGGCATCCTAGCTCAAGGGACACTATTCCAATCACACACACACACACACACACAAGAACTATATTGAGTCTAAAATGTAGTGTAGTGATTGGTGACAATCACATTGGGGTGACCGCTAAGGTCAGTCCGACTTAAGCATATGCATTATTTATTCATATAATGTGTGCTTTAGTGTTGTGAAAGTAGTTAGGGTTTCTTTTGTAGGTATAAGTACGACAAAGAAGTACATAAAATCGATGCGACCTCTGACAACGAACTAAAGGTGATACGAACCGACACAAGAAGAACCAAAATTAAAACTATTATGCAGACACTAACACCTAGAACAAACGCTAGCACCTAGGTGGCCCTGTCTCATTCCAAGTGCTCATGTCCCCGAGATTGTCACATTCTATAATCGAGACGAGCTTGCAGACACCAGGATTCACCTTTCTAGCCTTGTTCATTAGTCCAAAATCGGTCCTGCACCTACGATTACAAGATGAGTTGTTTTTATCTCATATCTTTCACTCTTGCTTGTATTTCGTAGCTAGATCTTGCTTGAATACCGTTATACTTATTTGATCAATAATGTCATTACAATAGATTTAAATTATATTAAATCAATTGGTTTTACTTGAAACCCTTTGAAGGTCATTATTTTTACCAAGTAGAGTATTACACAAATTTACAAATCCGACAACAATATTCAACAAAAATGCTCATCTAACAACAAAATAATAATAAAGAAGCCACTATATTATTGATTGCAATAAGTGATATTGAGCTTAGACATACATTTGCATCCTTTCTTCATGTAGACAACCCCTATATAAGATTGATAAAATAGAATCTAGACTTAATGAAGAAATATCTAAGCATTTTTTCGTAATAAGATTAATGTTAAACCACTATACAACAAATCTCAAAATTACATGCATCTCAATATGTGTATTAATGAGTTCTTCACATTTCCTTGATTATGCAACTTGTGTATGAGGTGATGGAGAGCATATTCAACCTTATCAATTTATATTTTCTAGCATACTCCCAACAAATACCAAATTACGAGCTTTGAAATGGGGTATGGAGATCCACCAAAGTATATTTGGAGACAAGAGTTGTTGTTATAGGGTGTAGACAGGCACCCCAAGAGATATGGATGTTGATTGGTTATTTGTTAAAACTTTATTATTATAGTTATATAGTCTTCACACTAACAAATATTCACTTTGACAAGAACCAATCAAATAATACCATGTGTGTTTAGATGACATTCAACTATGAAATAAATTTAATCTTTTGCTTCATTTTATCAATTTGTACCCTTTATTCCTCACTATGGAAATAAAAAATAGTTTCGTTATCTTGTTTTTTCCTAGGAGTTGTTTTGACATGGCTTGAGGGTATATTGTGCTGAAAATTTTATTGCATGTCCAACGGTGGAAATAGATCTCAAGAAATCGGAACAAAGCCTTGAGATCCCCATCACTCTCCTAAATTATTTCTCTTTGAAAAGTTTTGTATTGTCATCAGGTTTTAAGTGAAATATGGCTCCAAAACTTCCTGTATTAGTGGCAGGAGACAAATATTACGTGAATGGCATGGTAGTCTTGGATATTACATGAATGTCATGGTAGGACTAGTGGGGGGCATGAGAAAGGTAAAAATTGTTTATCCTTTGGAACACCTTGCAGTTTTTTTTTTTCTTTTTGTGATATTGTTGTTTTTTGCTTTTAGTTTTTATTGACGAAGTCCAAATTTGTAGACCCTGTAGGTTACCCCTTCCAAGCCTTTTGTAGAGCACAAATTCTTAAACATGTTTTTACACAAAAGATATATAGGCCGATTCCTCGTTGTTTGGTGTTTCTTTGCTATGTTATGGTGGTACCAAGAAAATGTGGACCTAGATAAAGTCAAATTCATCCATTGTTGCGCACTTGTAAGCATTTTAGGCTGTATGGTATTATTCCTAATTGATTAGAATTGCATGTGTTTTTCTTACTTTGGATCATAGTTACCAAATATGGTGGTTAATAATTATGATATTATTGTAAATGAATTGTTGAATTATTAATAATTATTATATTTTTAATAAGTCCTTTTTTTTTTTTCATATTTTATGTCTACTTTATGCGAAAGTTACTACCTTGTTTTAGATTATGTTGATGAAGGGATTGAAGCCGTGGAGGTACTTGTTGAAGGAGGAGAACATGGACAGAGAGGACATAAAGATGTTGGTGAAGGGGATAATGACTTGTCGTTGGACTTCAAAGGGAAGAACATAATTACGAATGGGAAGAATATGTTTGCTTAGCAACAAGTGATTGAAAAATCATTGTTATTTTGCCATGCCATGATTTTTCCTTTCTTCACACCTCTTCCGCCAACAATTTACAATGGTAGTCATACGATGTACATGGCATGCAACAACACAATTTTATTTTATCTTCTCCATACCATAAATAATGGAATAAAATGGTTGAATTATATTTGTATATGTCTACTCTCTACCACATATTGTTCTCGGAAATGGAGTGGAGGATGAGATTTCTTCTTATCAAATATTTCTTTTAATGTGCCAATCTTCTGAGTATATTTTAGTGGATTTGATTTAAATTACATTCCTTCCCTCAACTATCTTCATATGTCATCCTATTGGTGGCTAATGGTGCCTATGGTCTTTTTCCCCTGGTAGATAAGTAAAATACAAATAAGTTTTGCATTTTCACAAATTACAAATATATTTACTAAGACATTAAAAAAATACGGTTTGTGAATTCTTTGGTTTGAAATTAACAACATTTGCCTACATTTTCACCATTTATATATTCTAAAAACCATAAAAAAACAACTTCAACAGTACCAATTTTAAGGACTAAAATAACTAAAGTCACTCATGCATCTATTTAGACACTATTTAACATGTCATGGTCTTGTTTCATAATATCATGGAGATATATGTTAACATTCAATTGTTTTCTAATCTTTACATTTTGTCCCATGTATTCTTCTTTATACATCAATATTCAATTATTCTCATTATAAAATGAAAACAAGATAACATTAACAAATATAATACATAACTATCACATCAAAATAAAATTCTAAACTAACTTTAAATTGATATCCTTGCTAACACAATTTGCAAATCTCATACAATTCCTAATTTAATGCAACACACCATGTGAAGTCATTTGATTCCTCATAAAAATACTTACCAAATAATTGTAAAAGGGAGTGTGTCCTCATACACAATTCCTCATTAAACACGCCACATTTGATTCCTTGTAAAAATGCCTACAAAAGGAAGCGTGCCGTTGTACTGAAATGGAATGTATACCTACAACAAATAGAGCCAAAAGTGGGTCAGGCGAGCAGCTAATGAAATGTTGAAATGTTTGTCCGTGCTAAACAAGCAAGGGCGGCAGTGGCAGTAGGAGTGGGCACCCTGTCACAGCGGGGTCCATGGTTGGTAGGTTACCTACTCCCGATCAAACCAATCCCGATCCCGATCCCGATCCCGAACCCGAACCACTACGTTTCGCCTATATTACCTACCTGCACACATAGCCTTTGCCAGGGTACTTACAGTACCACATTCATCAATTCTTGGCCGCCATGACTGCAAAGGGGACTCCTCCCAATTTCTGGGGAGACATGCCAGAGGACGATTACTACGCTTCGCAGGCGGTGAAAAACACAAAGGATTACTTCAAAACCCCCCACGGCAACCTCTTCACGCAGTCCTTCGTACCCCTGGAAGCCCCTGTTCTGAAAGGGATCGTCTGCATGACACACGGCTATGACAGCGACACCAGCTGGATGTTCCAGAAAATCGCCATCGCCTACGCACAGTGGGGCTACGCAGTCTTCGCCGCGGATCTGCTCGGCCATGGCCGATCCGACGGCATCCGCTGCTACATGGGCGACATGGACAAAATCGCCGCGGCCTCGCTCTGTTTCTTTAAATCCGTGCGAGACAACGAACCCTACAGAGGCCTCCCGAGGTATCTCTTCGGCGAATCGATGGGCTGCGCCGTCACGCTGCTCATGTATTTCCAGGATCCCGATGGCTGGGACGGCCTATTTTCTCCGCGCCGCTCTTCATCATGCCGGAGCCGATGAAACCCTCGTGGTGGCGGCTCACGGCCTACGGGCTCCTCTTCGGCCTGGCGGACACCTGGGCTGTGATGCACGACAATAAAATGGTGAAGAAGGCCATCAAGGACTCGGAGAAGCTCAAGATGATCGCCAACAACCCTAGGAGATACACGGGGAAACACCGAGTCGGAACCATGCGGGAGCTTTGTAGGGTTTGTGCATTTTTCCAGGAGAATTTTGAGAAGGTGAGCACGCCGTTTCTGACGTGTCATGGCACGTCAGAGGAAGTTACGGCCCCCGAGTCGAACACGGCGCTGTATGAGAGGGCTAAAAGCTCCGACAAGACGCTGAAATTGTATGATGACATGCATCATTCTCTCATTCAGGGGGAGCCCGATGACAACGCTCAGATCGTTCTCAAAGACATGAGAGAGTGGCTCGATGCCAGGGCCGAGAAATTGCTCGCTAGCCGAGCTGCATCTTGAATATTTTGCCCAGGTATTATGGATGAAAGAAATTTTCTGTATGCAATTTGACAGGCCATGATTAAGGCAATTGTATGGGATTCCATCGCTGAAATCGATGTAGAACCAATAACGCTTTAATTTTTTTCATTGAAATAGAATTATACTGTTTTCAAAAACCTATTTAGCCGAATTGTTACGATCTGCCTCTGCGTTTAAATTTGGACTCGCATACGTCTTTAAATTTGATGGCCGTTTAAACGTCTTTTCTGTACTCGAGATGCGACGGGAGTCTCGGACTCAGGGATAAATTTGACGCCCGTTTAGACGTTTTAAAGATTTTAACCGTAAAAAACAGTCGCTTTTATTTTCATCCCGTACCAAAGGACGGGCAATTTTCCCTGCTGTCTGTCAGTTTGACGTGCACTCCATAAATTCAACCGTTTCAAATTTATATGTATAAATCTAAAATAAATAGTTGTCTTCACCTAGGCACCAGTCCGACTTGGAATGATATTTCACTCATGTCGTCAGCATCCAAGATTAACATTTCTTACTTGTGGACTTGCAAGATGTGGTTGAACTTTGTTAACAATGGGAAGAAGATATGAGCATTTATCATGAAAACTAGAAGAGAAGGTCAGGGAACCCTATTTCTGAATTCAAAATTCTAATGAGAGAATTTTGCATCGTGTGGGAAGGATAAAACCTTTGGAAACTGTCTTTGCATTTGGTGAGGTTGTGTGCACTGGGCATTTGCTGAGTTGAGACATGAGAGTTTGGGAAATTGAGTTTTAATGGTGGGGTTTGAGACATCTTGCAAGGATCTCATGTGCTCACAGAGTTGCAAAAATCTGACGAAAACCTTCACTCAATTCTTCCTTCATTTGTTATCTGGTAAGAAGTGCTAAGTTTGTTTCCTTTCTCTATTTTATTAACATGTATCCGCCTAAAGTTTAAATTAATGCATTATTTTTATTTATTTATTAATCTCCTCATATTTGAGTGCAATGTTTTCTTCAGAGTCATAGATTGAATTTCCCAAGTAGAGGATCTTGTTTGTAACTTGTTTTCTCGAAATGCTTCTATAAATCTCTCAATGACAGTTAAATAATGTCTTCTAATCAATAAATAAAAATAGCAATTTAGTTTTAAAATATAAGAGTTTTATAATATTTTTTTACATATTTTTGTTTGTAAAATTTTGTACAACTTGCCATATTTTACAAAAAAATGTATCAAAAAAAAAACTAAAATATATATGCCCATAAAAATTATCAACATTGTAAGGATTTACATCTCTTATTTGGTTTATAATTTGGTATTTATATGAAAACCATGAAAGGCAAAATTGAAAAATAAACGTCATATACAAGGTTGTGTTAATTTAAAAACCGTCACAAAAAAATTTCTTGACAGGTAAGGCTGACCGTCAAATTTAACCCCAAAGATGAGTCGGCCGATATAAACCCAGTGAATGTATATACATTTCTCCAACAACAAAGAAGTGGTTGTATTATTTTCTTTCGTTTTTTAGTAGAAAATATAACATTTTTCCACTCTGTTTGGAGTTAAATGTGGTGTCGAGCGCTATTTCAGATTTTTATAGCGCTATTTCATTGTATCTTGCACGGCATCCAAATCAGATCGGAACTTTGTGCTTTTGGCTTGGCGAGCGAGCTGTGGGAAGAGTTCGTTTGTTTGTAAATGAAAGTTGAGTTTCATATTGCCTCTGCGAGACCTACAAAAACATCCATGAAAGCATTAAGAATTGTCAGTTTAGTTGCAGGTACCCCTGGTAGATTTGTATGCAAAGACCTCCAATAATTGAAATTGTTTTCTGGAAGGGTATGCACAAATGGCCTTGTTGGAAAGGCCTTCGAAACTATGAAGTAAATGCAATTGGAAGGGGTAAACCGAGTTTCCACAACCTTTGAACCTCAACCTTTACCAAAGATACTCCCGACTGCGGGAAAGTAGGTTTGAATCTCAACCTTTACCATTATGCTTTAGAGCAAGCTATGGACGACAAATTATGATGGAAAGGAGATTATTCTTAGATGCCGAAGTTGCAAATGAAACGAAAGCCTCTTCCAAGCATAGATTAGGCATTACATTTCTGTTGAGATTTGATCCGGGGGGTCTTGTAAATATAAATTACATCCATCCCGCATCAAAATAATACACACAGGGTGCTTGTTAAGAAATTTAGGCCATGGTTTTGAGGAGGGATTACGAACGGATGATGTTGAAAAAAATAGGATAAACCTAAGTTTGTATAATTTATGTTTACCAACCAAAGAGTATTTTCCATTAATTATTATTTTATTGTCGTCAATTTTGACAAAAAAATGTAACAATATAATATGTTACATTTTTTTGTCAAATGTTGTTAGTACTTTGTTAAAAGAACATGCACCAAATTTAAACAAAAAAGAATGTGTGGGTGGATGGTTAGACATGGATTGGGATGAAGAGGTTGCAAGTTAGGTTAGGTGGCATGGTCAAATCTTTACGTAGGTTCGCAATATGGTCTATGTGATGGATAGGCACCACATATAAAATATAGGAGCATTTTAACAAATTTAAGGTGTCATTTTTAAAATTAATTTCTTCAATAATATCTGTTGAGATATTTTAAAATCCCATTGCAAAATACGATTAATCGCATAAATTAACTTAATTTATAGAGGGAACTTCTAACACCCCCTCCAATCACCTCTTAAATTTAACGGGCAAAAAGGTAGAATTGTTATTTTTCAAGATAAGATTCTATTATTCCTTGTAGTTGCCTACAAAAACTTCATGAGACCTATTGTTATACAAAATAGGAGTGGAAACCCCTCCATGGGACCATGCTCTTACAAAATGTTAACTTGTTATAGTCTCTCTCAAGTAGAGATTTAAGCTTGGTTGGCATAGACATGCAATTCCCGTTGCGATTTGATCTCGGGTCAATTAACTCATAAATGAAAGTCCACACAAAAAATACTAAACTTTGGTGTCTAGCAAGGCACTTACAATTTTTAACCATTATAGTCTCTATCAACAACGATTTATGCTTTGCATGCATTTCTTGAATTGGGTGACACTAGAATGGAAGTGCTCTCTCACTAACATACTCTAAAAATCTGCATTCAATCGAAAGTTAAACCACGTATTAGTTGGTTGGCTTACCTGCAATAATATATAAACAACGATATATCAAGATTCTTATGTCAATAAGGGTGACACTTCAATAGAAATGACTCTCTTACCAATATAATAGTTGATTGGTTTCGAGATCGGTATGTTTGTTTCCTCAACTTTCCTTTCAATAATTCCAAAAAAACTAAAAACATTTTCAACAATTGTCTCTTGATATATACCTTTATATCCAAATTAAATATATCTTTAATGTATCTTAAAATTATTTCTATAATTCAAAATCCTCATTCAATAAAGAAAACAATCCCACACTAACTTTTTTTTTTTTATGAGTAGTGCACTCATTGGGCACTAGATTACATAGATTGTCGACATCTCTGCTCATACTTTAGAGGAAGTATATAGCATTTACAATTACGAGTAAGCGTACAACTAAACTAGTGATCACCTTCAGCCTAAGCAACTACGAGTAAGGGGCATCCACGCTGTCAAAGTCACCTAGGGCACGATCCTAGCCTTAACCATTTTGACTCTCCGGTCGGTATCTCCAGGCCTTGCACTCAACAAGACTTGATCCCTGGTGGGCTATATCAAAGCCAAACAACTTCACCATTGAACCAAGAGCCCTTCGATACACACTAAATATTTGACTTGGTTACTAGTATCATAATCTTTACATTAATATTAATAAATGAAAATGAGTACCTCATAAGATGTCATAATATGACAATAGGTCACACGCTCCCATCACACCTCATCATGTTTTTGGCTTAAAAATAGGTTACATATCGTGATTACCATCCACCATGATAGAAAATATATATATTGGATTGTAACTTTTCTTATATATCCTAAGATATTGAGAATATTCGTTTACAACACTTTTTGTATATATTTGTTTTTCCTCCACTTAAGACAATTTGAGAATATTTGTTTACAACATTTTTTTTTTTGAATTATTGGTTTTTCCATTTTTTTTTTTAATATATATATATATTTTCCTCCACTTAAGACATGGATTTTTTTTTTTTTCAAAGCAGGTCGGTTAAATTTAATGGTTGTATTTTTTTTTGGTTGAACATTTCGAGGGTGTTGTAATTGGTCGTTGAATTACATAGTTTAATGGCATCTCTACCTAAGTTCCTGAGGTAATATATTTTCAGCAATACAAAGTAAGTGAAGAAACTAAACTAGTGATCACCTTCAGCTAAGCAAAAGTAAGGGCCATCCACATCGTCAAAATCACCCAGGACACTATCCTGACTTTAAGTGTTTGACTCTTCATATTAGGTGTCTCTAACTCAACAAAACTTAATCCGTGATAGATTTAATGAGTGTATTTTTGAATATGCACATTGGTAAAAAAATACGTCATTTTCACGTTATATGTGTGTGCGAATACGATGGCTTACACTGAATTACAAATAAGTAATCATGTCAACATTTTACTTAACTAGTAATATCAACCATCACATTTAGTCGGATTATTAACAAACTATTTTTAATACTTTTTCAGCCACGTACTATTAATTTTTAATACTTTATTATGCATTCATTAGCAGCTTTCAACAATTTATTAATTTTTAATAGTTTACTTTATATTTCACACGATCCTTAACGAACAAGGGGTTTTAAACACCCGAGAACTATTATATCACATATTTGAAATGTAATTTATTAATATTTTAGAAGAAGTGGGGATTATAAAAGGATTCATTAAAATTTAATTTTTTTCGTAGAGAGAGAGGATTTCAACATTGAAAAATATTTAAATTTAGGATTGTACTTAAATAAATTTGATGGAATAGATATCACTCACTACTTAACGCTAAATCAAAGAATATAGTTATTTTGTATACTTTATTCATGATGAACTAAAATATGATATATTCCAGTTAATTTAATGTCATGCAAAGCAAGAAATAACTGATTAAATAAATAAAGGAAAATGACTCAAGCAACTAAGTAAATGGAAATATGAAACCCTAATGTGCAAAAGGGGTTAGGAAATCCTTAGCTGATTTGACAAAGGTGCATGACTATGTCGCAGTACCAACTAGATGAACATGAGTAGGAAACGATCCCACAAAAACTTGAGAAAACACAAATCCGAGCTCTCTGCCTGGACTAGGGCGCCTTGAAAGGGGTAGGGGCGCCTATGGGCACCCTGGTCTAAGAACTGGGTGCCTTGGTATGCGGAAATGACCCAAAACCCTCCTCTCAGGTGTCGCTGGATGTTCTCCTATGTGTTTTTCTTGTCGCACTAACTTCGTTGAACTACGCCAGATGTCGCTGTAAATCAAAGATGAAGGAGAAACCTATAAAACTCTAGACAAAACATCAAAACCCTAAAAAGAAAGATGCATATGAAGGGGTCAAACTATCCTCAACAATCACAATGGTGGATTTACTAACTGAGCAATGCACTACATCTTAGACCTAATGTAGTTCTAGGTGTGTGTGTGCAAATCGTGCCCTAGGTTGCTCTTGTGCCAGTCACACTTTGTGAAGTAGTGAGCAATAACTAGATGTAGAATGTAATAAATGTGTGTATGGAAATAATAGACTACGCTCATATGAAGTGTGATGTAGATGAACCAGCCTTGTGTGCCTTGTGATGGAGCTAGATGGATGCACATGTAACTTTAGATGCCTTTGATGGATGCAACCTAGATGTGTGATAGTAAGTGCTTAGTGTTTGGTCCATCATTATGAAATATCCCTAATGGGATACCACTTAAAAATGCATAAAATATTGAAAACTTGCACCAAATAAAATATTGATTTATGTAGATTTTTACAAATGGGACAATGGATTAAAGAAACTTAATATTTGTCAAAATGTTCACCCAAAATACTTGAAAATACAAAGAGGGCTTGATATTATTATAAATGACAAAGGAAATCTGCTTTACGGACTTTTACAAAGATTAAATCTGCCGAAAAAAAATACACAAGTATGCCCTAGGCAAAGTAAAACTTCAAAGGTTTGTGTCCCTCTAATACAAGAGCAAAAATAAGGGTCTTTGGAAATAACAATAATAGATATAGGCTATAACATTTCCACCTTCGGATCTGAAACGACCGACTGAAAACCCCAAATAAATGTTGCAGGTCGCCACGCTTGGGACAGGGGTCGGAATATGATGGATGCGCCTCAGCGTGCTGCCACGCCCAACCCAAAAGGATGCCATTAATTTGATCTGGTCCCCTCTGCTTGTCTTCCCCAAACGCCCCAAAACCCGCGAGATCCTTAACGAGATGCCTCCAACGAATGACCACGCTCGCCCAAATGGCTATCGTGGATCCGATCGATTGCCATGGATCCGATCGATCGCCGTGGATCCGATCTCGGATTCGGGATTCAATTATGGATCCCACTGATTATCCACTCCCAATGCCGCCAAATATCTACAAAATCCTTTCTCTAAGACCTCTGATATTGTCTCTGCCACAAAACCTTGAAAATGGATCTGAAATGAAAACTAGGGTAGATCTCTCACTATCGAAGAATGCCCTGCTAGCTAGGGACGGGTCTCTCACCACCGAAGCTAGGGTCCCTGTGGGATTTGACTCCACAAGTTGTAGATGTGCGTGACAACAGCAACTACACGTGAAGGGGTCAATAAAATGTATATAAAAAAGTCTCTCCTTTCTCTCCCAACTCCTTATATACATTCCAAGGCAAAAGAGCCCCAATAGACCAAGACACGTTTCATTCCATGGAGGGGTCAATAAAATAAAAGTAACTAAAGTTACTTTTTCCCGTTTAAGTCGCCAAGGTCCAAAGTGACCCCCAAACACCAAACATGACTATTAGTATCATGTGGCCCCTTCTCAATAGCCCCAAAGCGTCCCCAGCCCCTTGGATATGACCACGGCTTGGACTCGCTTGACACTTAGGCCTTTGGCATAGAAAAGGGGACATTACAGTCCTCCCTTCCCGAGAAATGCTTGACCCCAAGCATTATCCTGTCATGCGGCAGAGGCTGAATACCAAGCCGTAAGTTTCTCCACCTCACTCTGCAGTCAACCAAGGATCGGTGTAATCCGAAGTAACCAAGAAACCCCATGCTAGTCATCATGACCTCCATATGGTGTCGAGAGCAATGGTGTCCGTGAAGTAGAATGATACTCAAACCGACTCTCCACTGGTACCCACACCGTAATTTCCAATCTATCCAATCCCTGCCAATGCAAGGTATGCCATCATGTGATCACTCCTTGCCTCTCCAATCAACTCTTAGGTAGGAAAGTCCACTCTGAATCCTGTAGAATTCCTGGATCAACCTGTGAAATAACCTGTATACGCACCAAGTGTGCCCACTCTCCCATATGACCCACATTGGTGTGAGAGTACAACTCCTCATGATGTATCTCGATGTGTCCCGTGGGGGAAAAATCCCAAGATTCCAGTACATGGTCAACCGAAAATGTCAACTCCACGTAGTTCACCTCTGCGATGAGTGATAACCTACTGAAAAACCAAGTGACTGAGTCGACTCCATCCTTCCACTGACTAGCACATGGGTGAAATGCCCACCGTGCCTAGAAGCAACAGAATACATAGGAGTGTTATCCCCTGTTGACTCAGAACATGTTGAACCTGTAAGCTCTAATTTGTTATAACGAAAAACTATACATCCCTGTATGAAGTTGGGGATATCCTCCTTCAACCCATGCCTTCTAAACCTCTCTGATATGAGCCTATAGGTCTCATCGAAGCTCATGTGTCCGGTCACGAAAAACAATGCACATGTCACAATATCTCCACCCTCAACCCTGAGTCTGACACAAGGTATAATCTACCATAATAGAATATCATCTCATCCTCCAATTTTTAGGTGTCATCCTGTATGTGACCATCCATAATCTCGTAAGTGTGTCGGTTCTTGGAGTACTCAACAAGCAAAATGAGATCTCCAGTCTACCGAACCCTTAGATAACCAACATGATGATAAACTCAGAGGATCTGAGCCTGTAACCCCAATCTCTGTAACTGTCTCATGTGCAACATTGCTGGTCACCTCCACATCCATCCTACTCAGCATCGATCCGCTATTATAAAATTCCTCACCATGCCGAAACGTTCTCTCCATCCCCTCAGCTGTAACCACCCTAGGTGCTTCTATAGATAATCCCCTAAAAATCACATTCCTGCCCTCGGATTTAAACTTCAGCTCCATCATCTGAAAGTTAGTCCGAAACTCCCCAGAGAGCGAAGCCACTGCACTCCCAGCACTATGTTGGTCACTCCCATACCAACGATGTGAAGATCATCGGTAACTGTGTAGTTACCCATCGTGATGCTCATTTGGGGAACCCGCCGTGTGCACCTCATAGACTCTCCATTGGCTACAACCCCATTGAGGCCCTCAAAATCCTTTGTCTGTAGTCCTCGCCTCTCAACCAATGAGGCATCAATACAGTTGTGGGTTTCCCCACTATCAATAAGTACCCCAACTCGCTGACCTTGCATAACTCCTCTAATCCTAAATGCCTTGTACATCAGAGTACTAGGCAATGTGGCTATAATCTCCCAAGGAAAAGTCTTCTCCTACCCCGCATCAACACTATCCAACCCCATCTCCATCATCCACCTCGTGGGTCTCTATCTCCTCACCTTTGTCACCCTTGCTCTCCTCGAAGACCTCAATGAATTTGGCCTTTCCTCTACCTCTGCAACCACGTTCTAGAATCCAAGGCGTGTGGCAATCGAAACATAGTTTCTCTTGCCTCGACTCATCTCTAGTCCTCTCGGGAAGTGATTGGCTTCTTAGCCACCTCCTGCCTCGGTGGAGGCTCCCTCTATTGAAGTTCGTATGATCCAGATGGAGGTTCCCTTTGTTGTACGCATGGTGGATCCCTCGACTTTGGAGTGGATAACTCCAAGTCCCGAGCTTTCCTAATAGCCTCGTGCAAAGAGGAAGGCTCGGATGCCTTTACAAACCCAACGAGAGCATCTGTCAAACCTACTGTGAACAGTGAAATCAACCTCATCTCCGTGACTTTGGGTACCATGATCGACAATCTTTGATATACTCGTGATATACTTATCCAAGGGGGCAGTTTGTCTCAAAATGGTGAACTCCTGAAATACTTGTCAAGGTCCGTTCTATCAATTTTTCTCATCTCTCGCGTGAGCTCTACATAAGTAGTAATGCATATGTGTCCCTGTGTAATCAACCCATGATGCCCCTAATCATGAGCGTCTCCCTTGAGATGTAAGATTGCAAACTTAATTACATCTTCCTCACGCGTAGGGTTCAAGCTAGAGTATGTCTTCAACTTCTAAACCGAAGACTGTGCAGTACGCTTCTTAGAGCCATCGAGGTGTGGAAGGGAAATTTGTCCCAATCTCCTCTATAACTCTGGTACCTGTGTCTCATGATCTCTCTTGGGTCTACTGCCAATCTTCATTTTGCAATATTCCTGGTATGGCATGTTGTTACGAAGGCCCTCACTCAAGGTTTGGTACCTCTCCCAACAAGACTCCTCATCCAAAATATCTGCTGGTTGTTATACCCTGCCTTGAAACTCTCTCTTTGAAGCGCCAAGACTCCTCACCCAAAATATCCACGGTATGGCGGAAACTTTCGAAGAATGGGAAGGCCGGCCGCCAGGCTGGTGCCTGGGGAGGCGAAATGTCCACTCTCACCTCTTTGACCCGGTTGTCCCATATTGTTATTTTCTCCTCTCATTATGACTCTGTTATACACAGTCCAGTAGGCTGAAGATGATTAAAGAATATTCTCTTACCCTTCTTAGCAATCATAGAACCAACTCTAGTACCTTGAGAGGTACTCTCCCTTCTTGCACCAGAGTCTCCAATGAAGCAATCATGCTTGCCAACACTTGTAATCCCAAAAGACACATTGGAATTCCTTCTTTTGCTTATGAAATCAGTCACAAAATTTTCAAAAACAGAATCAAAAGTTTTGGATAATGGCCACATATTACCAGGATCCCATAGCTTATAATGCCCATGAGCCCTTGTATCAGTTAAGTGAGCTAAAACTTGCCACCATATATCATCCACAAGATGCTCATATACACATAGTTGGAGCATCGGTCCAACAAACTCCATGATGAAGACTTCATCATCTACCATACCATGCATCTCATGATGGAAATAAATTGGAATAGGCAACAATAAATAAGACACCTTAGTGTGCTCTTCATACCTTTCAAGGCCAACAATGTCCTCCGTGTGTTCAAGATAGACATATGTTGAGTTGCCCCCAACATTGTTGCCTAAGTGCCTGTTGAAAGTATCTGAAAGTTGTTCAACAGTTGCTGGTTTGGAAATTACAGCAGGCTGCAATTTTACACAAGTGTCCATGTGAGGCTCCTCCTCATGTGTCAGCTGCTCCATAGAGTCTTCTTTCGTGGGTGTAAAATTTCTTGCATCAATTGCCCCCATCATTTCCTTGAACTCTTGTATGTGTTGTCTTGCTTGAGTCGCTATCAACCTAACAAGCTCTAGCTCTGCTATTCCCTTCCTCACACCTTTTAAGAGTTTCCATTACATCCTCCCTACTTGCATAAACAAGTTTCTTCTCCTGAGCTAGAATAATTTCTCTAACAAGCAAAGTTTCACTAATGCCATTATTTTGCTCAATGGAAATCATACCCTTTGGTTTAGGAGCTTCTTCTACAAACGAGTTCTTTTGTGATTCAAGTACCGGCATATGATGACCTCGTTTGGGCTTGCTACCAATCTTCATCATGCAATAATATGGAAATGCCATATTATCTCTGAAACCCCTACTCAAAGATTGGTACTTCCTCCAACAAGAATCCTCATCAATCACCTCTATTGGCCGCCCTCTATCACTGTTCTCACCATGTTCCTTATTGTCCCTAGGTCTACTTTGATTCACATTCTGAGTGAGCTGACTCAAATAAAGGTTAGTGGCTTCCTGCTATTTCACCATGTTGGTGAACATTTCCTTCATAAAACCCCCTTTTAGATCTTTCCAAACTACCATATTTAACCAACACAGGCTGGAGGAACAACAACTCTGATACCACTGAAATATCCCTAATGGGATACCACTTAAAAATGCATAAAATATTGAAAACTTGCAGCCAAATAAAATATTGATTTATGCAGATTTTTACAGTTGGGACAACGAATTAAAGAAACTTAATATTTGCCAAAATGTCCACCCGAAATACTTGAAAATACAAAGAGGGCTTGATATTATTATAAATGACAAAGGGAAACTGTTTCTGAATTTTACAGAGATTAAACTGCTGCCAGAAAAAGTACAGAATGCCCTAGGCGGCTGTAAAACTTCAGAGGTTCGTGTCCCTCTAATACAAGAGCAAAAATAAGGGTCTTTGGAAATAACAGTAATAGATACATGCTATAACGTTTCCACCTTCGGATCTGAAACGGCCGACCGGAAAAACCCCAAATAAAGGTTGCAGGTCGCCACACTTGGGACAGGGGTCGGAATATGATGGACACGCCTCAGCGTGCTACCACACCCAGCCCAAAAGGCTGCCATGAATTTGATCTGGATCCCTCTGCTTGTCTTCCCCAAATGCCCCAAAACCCACGAGATCCTCAATGAGATGCCTCCAACGAACGGCCACGCTCTGCCCAAATGGCTTCTCGTGGATCTGATCTGCTGCCGAGATTCGGATCTGGAGCCCACTGATTATCCACTCCCAATGCCACCAAATATCTATGAAATCCTTTCTCTGAGACCTTTGATATTGTATCTGCCACACAACCCTGAAAACGGATCCGAAATGACAGACTAGGGTAGATGTCTCATTACCGAAGAATGCCCTGCTAGCTAGGGATGGGTATCTCACCACTAAAGCTAGGGTCCCTATGGGATTTGACTCCACAAGCTCTAGATGTGTGACAACAACAACTGCATGTGAAGGGGTCAAAAAATGTATATAAAAAAAGTCTCTCCTTTCTCTCCTAGCTCCTTATATACATTCCAAGGAAAAAGAGCCCCAATAGACCAAGACACATTTCATTCCATGGAGGGGTCGATAAAATAAAAGTAACTAAAGTTGCTTTTTCCTGTTTAAGTCGCCAAGGTCCAAAGTGACCCCCAAACACAAAACATGACTATTAGTATCATGTGACCCCTTCTCAATAGCCCTCAACGTCCCCACCCCTTGGATATGACCATGACTTGGACTCGCTTGACACTTAGGTCTCTCGGTGTAGAAAAAGGGGACATTACACATTATGGTCACATAGATTTATATTTATATAGTTCTCTTGTTCTAATTTCATAATTAACCCCTGAAAAGGCCAAGCACTAAAAAGATAGAAAACTCAAACGGCTAGAAAGTGCCCAAAAGATGCAAGTAAAGTGTAAAGAGGATCAGGGTGCCCCGAATGGGACCAAGGTGCATGGGGCACTCCAGGTCCTTGGTTGGGTGCCATAGTCTAAGGTAGAAAAACACAGAATGATAAAATAGACTGTGTGAGTGCAGGTGTAAGATATGAAAATACGACAACAAACAATGTAAAAATGGCCAAAGACATGGGTTAATTATTACTCTTTTCACTCTAGAACCATATGAATAGTAGTATGAGACCAAAACTAAATATTGACTCAAATTGCATGATTTAGTAACTATAATTGCCCCACTTTATGTTGGTGAGTGGAAAGCTTGGTAACATAAATTAGATAGAGATGCATACCTGATAATCCATGTAGAGTGATGTAGAATCATGCTAAAGGACTAGACAAAGCGTGGAATGACAAAAATATGGAGCGTGGAGACTAAAGATACAAAAATGTGTAAAAAGTGATGAGAGTGAACCTTGGGCACAAACATGTATGGAAGCAAATATCCTTGCATAAAAATGTTGCACATGAAGCACCCGTTAGCATGATAGAAAAATAACATGTATGTCAAAGTGTGTAGAACATGATAATAGAAAGTGTTAAGTACAAAATGAAACAATAGCACATGTAGTGTACAAATGTGGATGCCCCTAGTTGGTAGTGTATGAATCATCGATACTACATGTATAAGCTTTGTGTCTGTGATAAAAAATAGAAAAGGATGTGAACATGCATGTGTGTATGGTAAATATAATGACATACAAGAGATCTATCTAACATGTGTAGTAAAGTGAACATGTAAAAACAAGTGTAAGTAAGAGTAAATGCAACCATAAAATGTAGTATGTTGTGGATGGATGGAATGGAATGCAGTATGGATGATAAGAGCCACGTGCCCCTCTCGAGTGAATGGAGTTGTATGCAGTGAGGTTCATTTAGTATGCCCCCTCAATAGTTAAGAATGAACCAACAGATAAGAGTGCATCATTGGGAAATGATTGAACTATGTGAGGTGTGTACTGCACTATGATGAGTGTGTGGTGATGAGATGCGACATAGTGATGAACTATGTGTGACCCTATAACGTAAGCATATATCATGACTAGATGAATAGAAAGGAGGTGGTGATTTAGCCTAAAGCATATACCACTAAACAATGTAAGCGAAAGTGATGATGTAGCCTATCACAAGATGATGCTAGGAGAAGTGACCCTATAACCTAAGGCGTATATCACTAATCCTAGGAATGTCACATGAAAAGATCAAATGATGAACATGTTAGCGTGATATGGTCCATTTGTGTTGTATACCCTCAACAGTCTAGTATGGATCATGAGACTACAGTGCGTCATCAGGTAATGAGTGCAACATGTAAGAGAAGATGTAGTATGGGCGATGAGAAGAGATGCCCATATGATGAGAAAAATATATAAAGTTTGTTAGGAAATAAGGGATAAAATATGTGGAACAATCCCTCACAGAATCACAACAGTAGAAACTAATATGCAGAAAATATTATAGATCTCAAATAAAATTGCAGAATAAAATAACACAACACAAAGAGATAGTATTTAATGTGGTTCACCCAATTTGGGCTACGTCCACCAAGAATCACTTGCTCAGATTTTATTACAAGCCACCACTCTCTCAATACAATACCCAGATCTATTTGGAGCTATGCTCAACAAACTCTACAATTCACACCCGAATTCAAAACACATCTACAATGTTTTTATGTTACCTACCATATGCACAAAACCATATAAATAGACAACTACTTAAGTAATTTTACAAAACCGTGGGCATCAAAATCATGGACCAAAACCATCCCATAAACCTATGGGTCAAAATCTGCCCATATGAGAAAAGCACGTTTCCCGATATATTGGCCACATTTTAAAGCCAAAAATAAATTTCTCCGTGGTTGCACCCACGAACCTCTGCTACCGGGGCTGCTGGCCCGACCTCGAACCTCGGTGAGACAACTGTGGAAAGTGTACAATACTCTTAGTGTACAGTCTTCAACACTTTCTCGCATGAAAATAGGCTCCACAACCTAACAAAGTTGTGATGTATAGAATGCAATGCAAGGTGTGTAGATAACCTAAGAGTGTGAAATGTGCACTATATAGTATGTATGATAGGTAGTATGCATTGCTAAACTTGTAAATAATAGGAGTGTGATACATGTGTGATGTACACTAGTATTGTGTGTAGATGTACAACTGTCGAAATACAAATGATGTAGAGAAACTTGAAAATGTAGTATGCAAGATGCGAGATGTATTGTAAGATATGTGAAGAAAAAAATGTGTAGCACCTATAGTGCAGTGTGTGAGGTTCATGTGTAGTATGCCCTCAACATTCAAGTGTGAACCAAAGCACGAGAGTGCGTCATAGGGTAATGACGATGGTGATGTGTAGATGATAATGTATGTAAGGTAGATGACTTTGCGAATGCGATGATATGGATATATGTAAATGTAAATATGAGATATTTTTTGATACTAGGATGGGTGGGATGTGTGAATGTTATGCCCCCAAGTGTGTGAGTGAGTGAACTAACCGATTAATGTGAAGGACGAAGGTCCTTCATCTGATGTGAGTGGTGGTGAAAGTGTATGACCATGTCCTAATAAGCGGTGGAATAGTAGATAATTATTGTGTGGATGAGTGAAGTCTATAAGCATGTGATAGATGAGTGTGTGATAAACGTATAGGTGTGGAAAAATGTGTAGAAAATGGAAATCGAATGGAATAAAATGAGGTGGTATTCATGCAAGGATGTGGTAACCGTGCGAGGAATAGACCTATGCCGATATGTAGGACTAACAGAGCAATGAGGTCGTGTGGATGGTGTGCAAGTAGGTGAACTAGGAGTAGATTGTGCTTTGAATAACATGGATGATGATGTACTATATGAAGAAGGATGTGCACCATCCAATGCTTGAGGAAATGAAGACCATGGAGTAGATGGAGGAACACCATCGATAGAAACAACTTGATTGTTATGAATGAACTTGAGTCACAAATGATTCATAGAGATGATGGAATTGGACCTACGAATCCAATTGAGTCCTAAAAGAATGTCACAACCATCGTCTTTTTGGCCCATAAGGAAGGGTACCAATATAGTAAGGTGACCAAGCGTAACATGTAACTTAATAACACCATATGAGTTGTTCATCGGATAGGATATTTGTGAACGCGGTTAACCGATAACATCTAGAAGTGGTAGAGAATACGCACTAATAGACCATGATGGATCAACCTTAGTATTATTGATGGGGGCTATTTCGATAAAGGCATTGATGTGTAAATGATTAGAAGTAAAATTTACTTGATAGTCACGATCGAGAGAGAAACATGATCGGTGGAGAAGTGTCAGTATGTGCTACCAAAAATTCAAGAGCCCTTGATGCAGGTAAAGGCATTGCTTGATAAACATAGTTAGTGGAAGATTCAGCTACTTTTGTATCATGTTTGGGTAAAGGGTTGTTAAATATCTTGAGCTTATGATTTTCATTGACAAGTGGAGAAACTGTAGGTTATGGAAGCTCAATTTTACCACTATCGATCAAGCCCTGAATGAGAAATCAAAGTCAGAAGCAACAATTAGTGGAGTGTTTGACACATTGATGATAGCCACAATGAGAATTTTCATCAAAATTATGCCCTTTCGGTTGAGAGGGATATACTTGTAGCAGAGAAGGAAACGTGATGAGGTTACTATCGACAAGTTGCGGTAGTAAAATATGTGGAGGCTCACTTAAGTTATTGAAGATATACCAATGCGATTGTGATTGAAGCTCTTTAGTAGAAGAAACTATTATTATCCCTATTTTGCCCCTGGAAAAATTAATCAAACATGACCCCGTGCAAGAAGAAATTCAAGAAACGGTTCCGTCGAACGAACCCATGCTTCAAATCCAACAAATAGGTTGTAGGCGGGCTCTAAAATGGAATAGTAGGGTTGGGGAAGAGAAGATAGTGTCAAAGAAACTAGAGGCTCAAAGGAAAAGAAACAGAAAAGGTTCGAAGTCTTTGAGCTCTGCAAATAATTCAGAACGAACCCCAAAATTGGCTAAGTATGGAAGAAACATTAGAAGATACCAAGTGTCTCAATGACGCATCTTCAAAGGTTAAATCTAAAAGTAGAGACTCAAACAAGTGCCAAGCCTCCACGTGTCCAGATCTTCAAAAGTTGGATCGGCCGTTGAAAAGTCTAAGAGTCGGCAGAGGGTGCTAAGTGTCTCAACAACGCACATTCAAAAGCGGGATCCTGGGTGGAGACTCAAACTTGCGCCACCATCCATGTGGCCAATGGTTAATAGAGGTCAATGATCCAAAACCGAGGGGTTTCAGACTTAAGGAATAGATTAACAAATGTGCCAAATGAATTGCAAAACAACTATCTCTGAAAAGAGATGTAAATTACTCAAAGACTTCAAAATACATCAATTATCTCTGCCAAGAGATGTCTATCTCTTCTTTCGGTTACATATGTATTTATAATAATTTTATAAATACGAAAGGACACCTAGAAAGATGTGGAAGGTCACTGGTCTCGAGGGAGATGAGGTGTTTCATCTTCCAAGACTTACATGTGCACTAATTTTGTGAAACATACTATTTTTAGAATTTACTATTTTTAGACAGCACTACAAAAATCACAATTTGGGCCCCTTAAACATGGATTTTGGGGTCAAACATTGCTGAACAGAGTTTGGCACCTTCTCATCACATTCTACGCATTCCAAGCTTTCCGTTTCCTTTTAAATGGAGTCAATCGGAGCTACGGTGCAAAAGTTATGGTCTCTGGAAGTTGCGCCACTAGAATTGCTGCCTGGATCAGTCAAAAAGGAAAGTGGGCCTAAATTGGTTAAGTATAAGAGTGCAGGTGGAAGGTGCCACGTGTCTTAACGACACTCCTTCAAAGGTAAAATCCTGAGCGGGTTTTCAAATGAGTACAGGCCTTCCATGTGTCCAAGGTCCAAACAAAGGGACAAAGTTGGGGGGTGAATAGTCAAAGCAGAGGCAAGCCGGTGGAAGGCACCACGTGTCTTAACGACACTACTTCACAAGCAAACCGAGGGGCAATTTCTATACAAGGACCGGGCCTCCATGTGTCTAGGGTAATACTTTTAGCCCTGCCAAGCAAAGGACTATGGAAAAATACCGGGGGACACTATGGAGCTTACGGAAGCCACCATGTGTCAATCTGACGTAATTTCAGAAGTTAAAGGAAGGATTTGAATATCCAAGATGCGTGAGGCTGCCATGTGGACCCGGTACGAATAAAATCTTTCAAATATTGTGCCCCATGACTTTCATCTTTAGATGGCCATATCTTTTGACTGGAAATTTAGATTTGGGAGAGAGAAGAATTTTTGGAAACATCTCAACACCCTATATGCCATGGAAACCTAAAATATCATTCTTAACATGATTTGGTGGGTAAAAAATGGGAAAATGTTTTGTGACATTAATATAAGATCTGTTTGCTCCAACAACCAGATTGGATTTGATCTGATCCACCGTTTTTCCTCCTTCAACATGCCGAACAAGTAATCGAGGAAGAATTGATAGATTGTAGGTGGATTTGAGAGGGGCATTGATTGATGGTGGTTGAGCTTTCAAAGTAGGATTCAATACATATCTCAAGGTGGTTGAAGCAGGATTCAAATTCTTCCCTCCTCTCTCTCTTATTCTTCCTATATATTGTAATGAAGGGGCATATTCAAAGGTTGGTTGGTCATTGTTTCTCCTCTGCCCCCCCTCTCTTTCTTCCTTAGGGTAGAATGCAGAGTCTAAGCCTCCTCCCATGGCTCTGTAATGGCATTTTCTTGCCTCTTGCCCACTGATGATGTACCGTGTAACATTTTGGAGTAATAAAATCTATTTCGTGATGCATCTGTCCATCCTTGGCTTATTTTGTTGTCTCTTCTTACCTCTCATCGTTGCAGGGTATACTTGTGCATACTATGATGTTTGTTGTAGGTTTTGGGAGCTATGATTAATGGGTTTTTAAGTGGTGTTCCATGTGAAAACTATCTTTAGTCTGTGGTGCATCTTGTCCACCCTCTCCTCTGCTCACCTCTCTCCACTTCAGGTAGTTAGATCTGTGAGATATTTGACCCCCTCTCTCTCTCTCTATCCCCTTGGAATGGTTAGATTAGGATTAGTTAGATTCTACTTGCATTGGAGTAGCTTATGGTAGGTAGATTAGGAAGCAAGAATCGACTTTCTCTAGAGGTCCATCTCAATTTTTACAAGTCCCACAGCTTGAGAGATGGTCCCATGTTGTGCAATCACACCGAATGCCCCACTTCACAACCGGGCCATTCGGGGTGCTGTGATTCTACACTAACAATTTTGGCACGCCCGGTGGGCATAAGTGCACCAACTGGGGCCATAGGGGTCTTAAGTGAACACATTTTTATAAAAAAAAACTTCAACTTGTACAAGTTTTTCGAAATAGTTAACCTCAAAATTGGAAGATGTTGTAGATATATGAATCGTACAATTTTGAGTCTAGTTTCTAAGATACTAAATTTTATTAAAAAGGATAAGTTTAAGTGGGTCAAACTACTAAAATAGCGACAGATGCTCCTATTTTTGTTAAAAAAATAATAGAGTGACTTTTGTGCCCACCACCATTTTTGAGCACCATTTAGTATTTTTGAAAACCCTTTAGTAAAAAGACAAATAGGAGCATCTAGTTTGGGCTCCATTTTTTAAAAGATTTTTGTAGTGAATATTTTTTTATTTATGATTTTTCTAGTACATAAGTTTTATGTTTTGAAAAATAACGAGACTCCGACCGTGCCCTCCCAACTACCTCAAAAATATCAAAAATTAGATTTTTTTTTGAATATGTATAGAATTATGCCTAGTTTGGGCTAGTATAATTTTTTAAAATTTCGATCATAAAAAAAAAAGATACACCATGAAAGATAGATATATTTACACTTCAAAAAATAGCTCTAAAAAGGCATAGTTAGAAAATAAATAATATGGAAACCTTATATTAGTCAAAAAAATTGAAAAATATATTTTTAGAAAGAAAAGACTCTGCTCTACGTCGTGGTATAACTTTTTAAAAATGGATCGATTGTTTTATTTTGATTTATCATAAAGGAAGTGTCATTTTTACATTTTCTTGTAAAAACTTGCTTGTTTGTTGTGTTTGTGCAGGTCCATGCCTCAGGCTTGGGGATCCAAACCGGATCCCAAGCCTTGAGGCATGGCTTGGGAAAAGAGAAAATGTAAAATGCGTATGCATTACAAAATGCATATGCGTTACGTAACGCGTACGTGTTCTGTGTAGTATAAACATAACGCGTACGCGTTACATAACAGGTACACGTTCTATGTAGTATAAGCATTATATATGCTTTTGACATGCTTCTATTTACATAAATAAATAAATTTTTCATTTATTATTATTTATATTTTATTATTTATTATTTTATTAATTTATTATTATTTCTTATACTTTAAATTTATTTATGTAAATATAAGAAATTAGGGTCACTCGACACCTTATGGAATTAGTCTCACAGCTCCATGAGTCATGGTTTAGGAGATAGTTTTTCAAAGTATAATCTAGTCAGTACATAGGTAATTTTTAGGATTTCAGCATTCAGCCTAAATCTTTCAAATTCACCTAAATCTTTCAAAGATTTAACTTCTACATCGAAACTCTAAACCATAGGCCATAAACGTAAACACTAAACCGTATACCTTGAGTCCCGAACCCTAAACCCTAAACCTTTAACCATGGTCCATGTAACCTAAAACCTAAACCCTAAACCCTAAATGTTAAACATTTAGCCCTTACCCGTGAGCCCTAAACCTTGAGCCTTAAGCCCTAAGCCCTAAGCCCTAAGCCCTAAACCATAAACCATGAGCCCTAAATGCTAAACCCTAAACCCTGAACCGTAAAAACTAAATCC
The DNA here is from genome assembly GCA_018340775.1 of Taxus wallichiana var. yunnanensis. Taxonomy (NCBI): domain Eukaryota; kingdom Viridiplantae; phylum Streptophyta; class Pinopsida; order Cupressales; family Taxaceae; genus Taxus; species Taxus wallichiana. The sequence continues at coordinate 350,403,778 of CM031244.1, read as the reverse complement.
TAAACCCTAAACCCTGACCCCTAAACCCTAAACCTTAAACATTGAATCTTAAACCCTAAACCCTAAGCCTTGAACCCTACACCCTTATCCCTGAGCCCTAAAATCTAAACCCTAAACCCTAGACCATATACCCTAAGCCCTAAGCCCTAAGCCCTAAACCTTAAACCCTAAACCTTAAACCCTAAACCATGATCCCTAAACCATAAACCCTAAACATTAAATCCTAAACCCTAAACCTTGAACCCTAAACCATAAACCCTAAAACTTGAACCGTAAACCATAAACCCTTATCCCTAAACACTAAATCCTTAACCCAAAACCCTAAACCCTAAACCTTAAACCCTAAATCCTTAACCTCGATCCATAAACCCTAACCATAAACACTAAACCCTAAACCCTAAACCTAAATCCTAAACCTTGAACCCTAAATCCTAAACCCTAAACCTTAAACCCTGAACCATGAGCCCTAAACCCTAAACCCTAAACCCCAAACCTTAAACCCTAAATCCTTAACCTTGATCTATAAACCCTAACCATAAACACTAAACCCTAAACCTAAAACCTAAATCCTAAACCATAACCCTAAACCTTGAACCCTAAACCTTAAACCCTAAACCTTAAACCCTGAACCATGAGCCCTAAACCCTAAACCTCAAACCTTAAACCCTAAATCCTTAACCTCGATCCGTAAACCCTAACCATAAACACTAAACCCTAAACCTAAAACCTAAATCCTAAACCATAACCCTAAACCTTGAACCATGAACCCTAACCCCTAAACCTTAAACCCTGAACCATGAGCCCTAAACCCTAAACCCTAAACCAAAAACCATATTTCTTCAATATTTCCTAGTCTCATGTGTAGAACCATCATTGAGTCCAACATAGAACTACCTTGTTTATGAGAGGTGGGACAAGTAACTAAATGAATATGACATCTACCTTATGCCTTGTAATGCATATATTACACATCTCTTCCAAACTTGTTTCTCCCCACATATACTTGCGCTCTTGAATGTAAATTTATTCACACTCAAACAAATTTCACATTTCTCATATTTCCACGTATGGTATTATGCAAGTCGGGATGACCCATTGGAAGTTGGAAAAAATAACCATCACAAAAAAAATTAATCTTAAAGGAAACAAAAGAAACAAAGAGAATCTATCAATGCAGAGGTGTAGGATCATAATTGAATTTCTTTGTAGTATCCTTTTCTCCGAAGAAAGATAAAGTTCAAGTGTTCTACTAGAATGGATAGTAAATTTGTGAAACTTCCTAAAGTGTTCAAAATAAGCATAGAAATAGGGGAATGGCTAAGAACACTAAGGGGTTATCAATCACCTAGTAAATATTTCTTGTTTAGTTCTAAATAGGAGTTACCTGGCCTACGACTTAGTGACCTTCCATTCATTGATAATTCCTTATATAATAAACCCATGGATGTTTTCAAAATCTCCTGAACTAAAAGATAGGGGTAGTCATCAATCCTAGTGAAGGGTGTGATGTGATTTCCAAGCAACTTGAAATTCATATAGATTTAGAGGTCATAACACGAATTTACAAATATCTTCATCATATAAATGGAAGCCAAGTAATAGTGTCTCCCTGTACATCCAAGGATTGAGGACTACTGGGGTCTTTGGAAGGATTGGACAGTTAGGAATATGACATTTCCCTCCTTCAAAATATCAACAGATGAAAAACATCAAATTTTGATGACTCTCTTTGAATGTTACCTTTATAAATTTGATGAACCTTGAACTCTGTGACCTAAACCCTTAACCCTCAACCATGAGACCTAAACCCTAAACTATAAACCATAAACCCTAAAACCAAAATAATAAATCCTAAACCCTAAACACTAAATATTAAACCCTAAAACCTAAATTCATAACCTTAAACCCTTGACCCTGGACCCTAAACCCTAAGCCCTAAGCCCTAAACCCTAAATACTAAATCCAGAGCCCCAAGCTCTAACCCCCAAACCTTAAACTAGTAAATCTAAACCCCGAACCTTAAGCCATAAAACATGAACCATGAACCCTAAACCCTAATCCCTAAACCATAAACCCTAAACCTTAAGCCTTGAACCCTACACCCTAATCCTTGAGCCCTAAACCCTAAACCCTAAATCTAGAGCCCTGATCTCTAACTCCTAAACCTAAAACCCATAACGAACCCCTAAACCTTAAACCCATAACTTTGAACCTCGAACCCTGAGTCATAAACCTTAAACCATGCACCCTAACCCCTAAACCCTAAACCTTGAGCCATGAGCCCTAAATCATAAACCCTAAACCTTAAGGCCTAAATGTTAAATCCTAAAGGTCCCTAAATCCTAAACCCTAAACCCTAAAAAATAAATCATAAATCCTAAACCCTGACCCCTAAACCCTAAACTCTAAACCCCAAGCACTAAACCCTAAACCCTAAGCCCTAAGCCCTAAACCCTAAACCCTAAACCCTAAGCCCTAAACACTAAACCCTAAACCCTAAACTCTACGACCTAAACCCTTAACCCTAAACCTCAAGCCTTAAACCCTAAACCCTAAACCCTTTACCCTAAACCTTGAACCCTGACCTTTAAACCTTAAACCCTAACTCCTAAACCCTAAACTATAAACCCTAAATCCTCAACCCTAAACCTTAAACCCTGAGCCCTAAACCTTGAACCCTCAACTCTCAACCCTAAACCCTGAACCCTTTCCCTAAACCCTGAACCCTGACCTTTAAACCTTAAACCATAACTCTTAAACCCTAAACCGTAAACCCTAAATCCTCAACCCTAAACCTTAAACCCTAACTCCTAAACCTTAAACCGTAAACCCTAAATCCTCAACCCTAAACCTTAAACCCTAAGCCCTAAACCATAAAACCTAAACCCTAAACCTAAACCCTAAACCCTAAACCTTGAGCCCTAAACCCTAAACCCTAAGCCCTGAACCCTAGGCCCTAAGCCATAAGCCCTAAGCTAAAACCCTAAACCTTGAACCCTCAAACATAAACCCTTAACCCTAAACCCTAAAAACTAAACCTTAAACCCTAAACCCTGAACCCTCAACTCTCAACCCTAAACCCTCAACCTTGATCCCTAAACCCTAAACCCTGAACCTTGAGCCATAAACCCTAAACCCTCAACCTTGACCCCTAAACCCTCGGCCTTGACCCCTAAACCCTAAACCTTGAAACTTGAGCCCTAAACCATAAACCCTCAACCCTTAACCCTGAACCATAAGCCCAAAACTTTAAACCCTAAACCATAAAACCTAAACCATGAACCCTAAGCCTTGAGCGCTAAACCCTAAACCCTAAAATTTGAACTATGAGCCTTAAACACTAAACCTTAAACCCTAAACTCTAAACCTTGAGTCATAAACCCATAGCCCTAAATCCTAAACCCCGAGCCCTAAACCCTAAACCCTAAATCATAAATCCTCACGCAAAGGAAAGTCCTAAAAGATCATTTAGCATGTTTCAAAGTGTAGGGAATAATGTTTAAGGTGATTTATTGACTCATTTAATTTTTATGAGAGACTACTTCCTTTGAAGGCCTAAAAAGGCATTTTTGGCCATTTTGTAGTTAATTGAACACCCTTCAGAACAAGCTAAAATGAGCTAGTCATGTCACTAAGTTATGAAGGACCATTATTTGTGAAGTATTAAGGCATCGTTTGTCTCCATAAGAGACATATGAGCAAAATAATGTATGGGAATCATGAATTTGATTCCATGAAAGGATGCTTTTAGAGCTAGGAAAGGTGAGGGGATGATATTTATATGGAGCACCATGTTTCTAAGAATGAACAATTATTTGAGTTCACTTGATGCAATTCACTTGGTACTATTCATAACAAATCATTCAACACCTAGTAGTGTTATCACACCTTAAGGAGGAGGCTTATTACAATCACCTCATTTTAGCCATAGGACATGAATCCCATTAAGGGAACAATCCTTTATCTACAAAGTGAGGATCTCTTTTTAGTAAGAAGTAGACAAACATCATAGAGTTAATTCATGGTCACTAAAGTGAATTATGGACCAAATTTAAAAATTAGTACCAATTCAAGCAATGGTAGGGCCAAAATCAATTTTAGAAGGTCAAAAACCTAAAAATGACTATATGCTTTCCCAAAACAAAGACCAACTACAATATATATGCCCTGAAAGTTTTAGGTCGTTTCTTTGAAATGTTTGAAAATGAGTAAATCTTGCATTAGATTTTGAAAATCTATCTTCTAGATTATAACTATTGGAACTATGAGACCACTTCCATAAGGTGTAAAGTGACCCTAATTTCTTATAATTACTAAAATAAACTTAAACATTTATTTTTGTAAGGGTACCCCACCAAAACACATATGCATGGTCCATACTACACAAAACGCGTGCACTTTTTCACTTGCTTAAAACGCGTACACGGTATGGTTCGGTGATTCCCAAGCCAAACATATTAAAATGGGTGCGCATTTTAGAAAAACACCTACGCGTTTTGGTTTTTTGGATTCTTGTCCACTTTTTGGCCCCCCAACTTCGTGCACTTACCCGTGGATAGGTCCAAGCACCTTACCACTTCATCTTAGTAGGTTGGTGTGTTCCTGTTAAGGTTTAGCCTTTTGAGGCACATTCAAATCACATCCGGTGATTCCATCCGGTCAAAAACCCCATCTCTAAAGTTGCAGACCTTTTCCATCAATTTCCACCCATCTTCATTCACTTTTCTTTCCATATCTCCCATTTTTCTTCCATTTCATGAAGTTGTGAAATCACGACTTCATTCCCTTCATGGAATTCAAACCTATAGCGATGCAATCCACCTCCAATTCACTTCTCAACTCCTTCGAGATCAACATTATGATCAAATCCAGAACCATTATGCTTACCCATATGAGCGGTGGTCAAAACCAGTTTGGCCATGGAACTTATCAAGAATAAGGGGACACATACAATGGTGACAACTATGTGGAGAATACTTGTTTTGTTGGAGAAGATTCAAAGAATGGAGGCTAACATGGTGCAATCCATGGGTACAAAACAGATGAAGGCATTCAGGATTGGTTGTTGGGAACCTTGTCCATGGGAACGCCCTTTTCCAAGACACTACTGACCCTCGGGAGTAGCTTGACTTCATGGTTGAAGTGCTACCTCAACTTACATAGTGGATTGAGGATATTGAGGCTTATGAGCTAGACACAAGACAACCTTGTCAATGGGTAAGTCCAGTACCTCCTAACTCTTCTTTTCCTCTTTCTCAAACTTTATCATTTCAGCATGATCAAGAGTCAAACCCCTCACTTGTTGCCCCAAGTGTTGATTTCATTTCTCCATCTCCTAGTCTTAAATATTATTTCAATTCTTACGCCATTTTCCCTTCCAAGCAGTCATTCCCTCCAAATAAACAAGAAGTTCCACTTCCCTTACCACCAAAAATAACTGCAAAGCTAGTTGAAACCCCATCCACCCCTCCTCTTGCCTTCCCAATTCCATGTGGGGAAGATATTCCCAAGACCAGTCAAGAAGAACAACAAGAAGAGGAACCCAACCGAAAAGAAATGACAAACAATCTAAAGAGTTGGGCTGCTAAATTTGGGTTTACAAAGATACCCTTGATGGTCAAGCCAATAGAGGAGGTCAGAGTTGTAGAACTAGTGGAGGATGAGGCTGAGTTTGTAGTAGAGAAAGAACAAAAAAACAAGAAGAAGATCAGCAGTATGTTTGCTCAGACCGAATGCGAGTCTCCATGATGGCACTTTGTCTGAAGAGGATGTTGATTTGATCCAAGCTGCATAACCAGTTAAGGAGGAGGAACAATCATCTCCAAGACCCATTGAAGAGGAGCAACTGGGATAGATCAAATCAGAGTTGAAGCCACTCAATGAAGAAAGCATCATTGAAGATTCTTTGCTTTCATTTCAAGGGCCTGATTTGATTGATGAACCCATGATGGAGGAGGACCATACAGTTTCAGAGGCTCCAAGTGTGGAGCAGGCTATAGAATAACCTTCAGTTCTTCCTCCCACTTCATCCCCTTTAATCTCTAATGTTGAAGAGGAGTTTGAGATTTCAAACTTCATGTTGGAGGATGAAGGGAACCATGGTGAGCAAGTTGCAGATCAGGAGGACACCATGGAGGAGGTCGAGCACATGCAACAGGACAACAAGGAGAAAAATTATCTGTCTAACTTGGAGGATTGCTTTGATAGAGAGGAGCCTAAGGAAATTACATCATTTACTCCTCTATCACCCACCTTCCAAGCATATGAGCTTGCTGCCATAAAGGAGGGCATTCAAGAACAACAACCTATGTCTCACAACATCCCTCTGGAACCAAGGTTGGAAGATATGAGTCTTCCATGTTCTTCACAAGAGAAGGAAGAGAAAAGGCAAGAGGATGTCATCATCCCTCTTGCACCATCCATCTAAGAAGGTCCACAAAAGACTCCATTTTTGGAGTTAAATTTTAGATCAAAGGGCATATTCAAAGGATCAGACCATGCCCAATCAGGTACTTGGATTCATTAGAGCCAAGGGAGAAGCCACAACCAATCATGCTTGCTTCTAAGCATGAGGATGAGTTTCAAAGTGCTAAGGGTCACCATCAACACCTCCAGGATTCCAATGCAAATCAGCTTGAGGAGGTATTTCTCATTGATGTTGATATCTTGATGATTTGGGTGGAGGACCGGCTTATTGTTAGTTTTTCACTCATCCAGCAGCCATATTCAGTGACAAACCATTTACATGGCTTCCCCTTTTTAAAAAAGGAAGCTATTTCTCCCTGCTTGTGGTAGGATTTGTTTAAGCTTTTCTTTCTCTCTGGTTAGTATAGGAGTAGAAGTAGATTTTGTTTTCAGTAGAAGAAGTGCTTGTGCACACTCTACATGTCTCATTTGAGGCATGTATGATTTTCTTTGTACATAAGTTTTGTTCGCATTGCTCTAGAGTTACCAAGGCTAGGCCCTTCAGTATTCATGGCAGAAAGACCCATAGCTATCTCTAATAGTTTCTAGTTTCAAATAAAACACAAATATAGAGCAACTAAAAATGGGTTTTGAGGCAGTCCATTTCCAAGGCAAGTTCAGGGTTTCCAAGTGCAAACAGGTCGGGCTCGCGGGTCGAGAGACAAGATCAATATCAGGCTATCATTCTTGATTCCATGCCCAATGGATGCTTCAAGGCCATTTGTCTCTTCATCTAGCAGTGGTTTTCCTTGAGTCTCCAAATTGTTATCTCAATTTTGGCCCTTGATAAAATTGATCAAACACACGACATTGTGCGAAGAAATTCAAGAAACGGTTCCGTCGAATGAACCCATGCTTCAAATCCAAAAATAGGTTATAGGTGGGCTCTAAAATGGAATAGTAGGGTTGGGGAAGAGAAGACAATGTCAAAGGAACTAGAGGCTCAAAGGAAAAGAAACGGAAAAGGCTCAAAGTCTTCGGGCTCTGCAAATAATTCAGAACGAGCCCCAAAATTGGCTAAGTATGGAAGAAATAGTGGAAGCTACCAAGTGTCTCAATGATGCATCTTCAAAGGTTAAATCCAAAAGTGGAGACTCAAACAAGTACCAAGCCTCCACGTGTCCAGAGCCCCAAAAGTTACACTGGCCTCTGAAAAGTCTAAGAGTCAGCGGAGGGTGCCAAGTGTCTTAATGACGCACATTCAAAAGCGGGATCCTAGGTAGAGACTCAAACTTGCACCAGCCCTTCACATTCACAATGGTCAACAGAGGTCAAAAAGGAAAGTGGACCTAAATTGGTTAAGTATAAGAGTGCAATCGGAAGGTGCCACGTGTCTTAACAATGCTCCTTCAAAGGTAAAACCCTGAGTGGGTTTTCAAATGAGCGCGAGCCTTCCACTTGTCCCAGGTCCAAAAAGGGACAGTCGGGGTTAAATAGTCAAAGTAGAGGCAAGACGGAGGAAGGTGCCACGTGTCTTAACGATGCTACTTCACAAGTGAAACGGGGAAATTTCCAAATAAGCGCCGGCCTCCACGTGTCCAGGGTTAGACTTTTGGTCCTGCCAAGAAAACGACTTAGGAAAAATACAAGGGAGACCGTGGAGCCCGTGAAAGCCATCACATGTCAATCAAAGCAATTTTATAAGCTAAAGGAAGGATCCAAATCTCCAAGATGTGTGAGGCTGCCACGTGGACCCGTACGTACATACTCTTTCAAATATTGCACACGTGTGACTCTAATCTTCAGATGGCCATATCTTTTGACTGGAAACTCAGATTTTGGCGGGAGAAGACTTTTTGGAAATGTCTCTGACACCCTCTACACCATGGAAACACAAAATATCATTCTTAATAGGATTTTGTGGGTAAAAAATGGGAAAATGTCTTCGTGCCATTAATATAAGATCTGTTTGCTCCAACAACTGATTGGATTTGATCGATCCGCTATTTTTCCTCCCTTCAACGCGTCGAACAAGTAATCGAGGTAGAATCGACAGATTGTAGGTGGATTTGAGAGGGGAATTGATTGATGGTGGTTGAGCTTTCAAATCATGATTCAATGCATATCTCAAGGTGGTTGAAGTAGGATTCGAATTCTTCCCTCCTATGTCTCTTATTCTTCCTATATATTGTAATGAAGGGACATATTCAAAGGTTGGTTGGTCGTTATTTCTCCTCTGCCCCCTCTCTCTTTCTTCCTTAGGGTATAATGTGAAGTCTAAGCCTCTTGCCATGGATATGTAATGGCATTTTCTTTCCTCTTGCCCACTGATGATGTACAGTGTAACATTTTGGAGTAATAAAATCATGTTTCGTGATGCATCTGTCCATCCTTGGCTTATTTTGTTGTCTCTTCTTACCTCTCATCATTACAGGTATACTGTGCATACTATGATGTTTGTTACAGGTTCTGGGAGCTGTGCTTAATGGGTTTTGAAGTGGTGTTCCATGTGAAAACTATCTCTGGTCTGTGGTGCATCTTGTCCACCCTCTCCTCTGCTCACCTCTCTCCACTTCAGGCGGTCGGATCTATGATCTAACCACTTCCTTTTCTAGTGTATCACCACTTAGTGTAGGCTATTTCACCCTCTCTCTCTTTGTCCCCTTGGAATGGTTAGATTAGGATTAGTTAGATTCTGCTTGCACTGGAGTAGCTTGTGGCAGGTAGATTAGGAAGAAAGAACTAGATTTCTCTGGAGGTCCATCTCAAGTTTTGCAAGTCCCACACTTAAGAGATGGTCCCATGTTGTGCAATCACACCAAATGCCCCACTTCACAATTGGGCCATTTGGGGGTGCTATGATTCTGCACTAACAACTATGTTGGCGATAAATTTTATGTCTGTTGGTCTCGTTATAGGTGGTTTAAATATTGTCTTGTTTGAAAACGAGCTAAAGACGATGCTTCTTATTGGTATTTAAGCTTACCTATATCTAAGATCTTGGTTTCATGAAGCTTAAGAGTATGGAAAAGTTGATCGAAAGAAGGATAGGTCTTAAAGAGAACACTCTCCTGGAGAGGCGGTAGGAGAACATGAATGAACAAGTCATAGAGCTCGGCGTCCATAAGCACAATTGACATTTTGGCTAAGTTATTCTTGTAACACAAAACATAATCTGCTAAATGTTCACTAGATCCATGTTTAAGTTGCACAATTTGGGCATAAGAGATCTTAGAGCTGATGTTAATAGAGAAGTGAGTGAGAAAGACATCAACTAGATGCATGAAAGAGATTACCAAATGGATAGGTAGGTCATAAAACCAACGCATCACATAATCTTGTAAACTACAAGGAAAGATCTTAGCAAGTATGGTATGATCATCCACATAGTCCAAACATGCTACATGAAAAGCTCGAAGATGCTCTTGTGGGTCACCATGACCTTTAAAGATAGGAAACTTGGGAGAGATGAAATTAGGTGGCAATGGATAGGAAGATATATTAGGTGTAAAAGGAGTATGTAGTAGTGAAGTAGAGTCTAAAGATGGCGAGGCATGAGAAGCGGTTGGTGAATTTGGGTTTGCAAGTCTTGATATAAAGATTTTAAATTGGGAGTATTTGAAGAAGAGCCAAGCTGCATATTAGGTGTGCTAGGGTGAATGACAGGAGTGATAGTAGATAGAATGGAAGGCGAGGCATAAATGGGTGGGGAAGATACTATGGTAGTTGAAGAAGGAGAAACTATGGAGGCAAATGCATCACACACATTCTTAACATCAATCAAAGCAAGTAGGACATGCGAAAGATGAGTGGGATTATCATGCAAAGCTTTCTAAAAAGTAATAAGCGTATTGAGTTGGTCTTGGTCAATATTGGTATCTTCATCGTAAGATTTTTCACTTCTAGAGGATTCTATTTCATGAAGAGGAACTCGATGAGATGAATCCAAAGGATTCACGATTATATATACAATAGTAACAATATCATCCATTGTCTTAAAACCCTATGGGTGAGCGAACAAATCTCACAAGTATTGAAAAGTCCTTAAACGATCACTATGAGTGACAAGCATACGAAGAAAAGAACCAAAGAGGAAGTGCATTCGAATATCGGGTTCACCAAAATGATTAACTAAAATATGATATATTCTAGGTTAATCTAATGTTATGCAAAGTGTAAACACCTATAATTTAGTCTACATGATCTTTATTACTAAGATCATACTAACTATCCTAGTCTCATATTCATTTACTACACTACGCTAGTAAATCACCATTTTTAACCCCTTATAAACCCCTAAATCTACTAATCCTTCCCTAACCAGCCTTCTATAAGATTTTTCTCCCATTAATTAACCTTGTTTAAGTCAATTAACCCTCTTATTGAATTTCTAACGAGAATTTGAATTTATAAACAAATATCTCACCTTTTCGAACAACCACTTGGCTTTCAATCCAGGTTCACACCTTCCATGTGATTTTCTAAAAATCACCTTTTTGACACCTTTTTAGTCCCACATGCATCCAAAACACCCTTTTCTCCAAACCAAAAACTATAAATAGAAGGGTACCCCTCCCACCTTTTCCTAAGAACTCTCTCTCTCTCTCATCTCATTTCTAATTTAGGTTATGCTTTAGTCTTTTTAGAGTCATTTCATTTCATATTTGAGATATTTACTTGTTATTTTCTAATCCTTCCAAAGCTTCAAGTAAATGGGAGAAGCCATTAATGGTGAGCTTCCATTCTTAATATTTTGAGACATCAATAAACACATAACTGATTGCTAGAGCTTTAATAGGTTATTTTATAGATAGCTTTCATAGAGTAGAGAATTAATATAGTCATGTTTAAAAGTTGATTGTTTGTTTCAAGCTTTATGTATGCATGCAAATAGGTAGCTCTTGTTTATCTCTAATCTAATGGTCATTGAGTTGTTTGTTTCAAAGCTTTTGGGGATTCTTTAGATATTCTTACCCCATGTTCATAGCTTTAAACAAACCTTTCATTGCACACATTTAGAACGCCTGGTGGAACACTCTCCATTATCCTCTAGGGGCCTTTTCCAAGATTTTGAAGTTTACTTTCATGCTTTCTAGGAGAAACAACTTGTTATTTACTTGATTTCATTTTTTAAGTAAGCTAAATCATCCTTATTCATGCATATTTTGTGGGTTTAAACTGAAATAGGTTTCTTTGACTAACAATTAACCTATTTGACTATTGAAAATTTTCATTTCCGTGACTTTTGTAGGTTTTTTAGGGGTACGTGTAGGTGTTTTGGAGGAGAAAGTTTATGTTGAAACCCTAGTGAACCCTTCAAACTGGACACACACCCATCTAGTCATACTTTTCATTGACAATTCATTTAAAAATGGCCGCGTATCCTTGAACCATAAGCGTCTCCGTTGGTTGTCAGCGTACTCGTGCCTTTGGGCACGCGATGGTGTATTTATGCATGTTGTGTTGATTTTCATTTTGGTCCAAGCGTATCCATCAAACCATAGGCATCTCCATTGGTCATCGGGCGTACCTATGCCTCTAGATGTGTTGGTGTATTTTGGCATACTGTGTTGATTTTCATTTTGTCTGCAAGTGTGTCCATCAAACTAGAAGCGTGTAGCAAATTAAGAGACTCAAGAACAACCTAGGTTTAGTTAGAAAAATTATGGAATTTTTTTTTTGAAAGGCGTGCCCTCAAACAGGCTTCGAAACTATAGTTGTCACCTTAATGCTTTAAGGTCCATTAAATTTAATTAATAATTTTTTTCTGTTATAACAAATTAGTCATCCCGCATTAAAACTAATTGTAAAATTAGCCCAATCATGGTTAAATTCTCTCTAAGTGTTAAATTAATAAACAATTAAATTCCTACAATAGTTAAATATTCCATAGTTACATTTAGAGGGTTAAGGGGCCAAAAAAAATGATTAAATACCCAAGGTATTTACTCCTACAAGGTTTAATTAATAACCAAGGTCCCCATTTACATGGGGTTAGAATAAACACTCCCTTACCCCATAAAATGACCCCTTAAAAGTCAACCCATGTTTTGAAATTAAAACATTTAAATTAAAAAGGGCAATTTCCATTCACCCACTCTCCACCTACTTTTTGTAGGGATGAATCTCATCCCTTGGATGGATTCAATTTGGTCCCTTGATGTGGAAAAAGGGTAACCAACCCTAAAACATCCTTATGAAGTCTTCTTTCTCTTTTCATTTGTCTCATTTCTTTCTTTTGTTTTGCAGGTTGATTGGAGGAGGGAGAGAAGCCATTGGAGACACTCTTAAGCTTTTGGAAGTGGCCTACAAACTCCATTATTCTCCTCATTTTTTACTTACACCTCTCTTGGGGTTTCAATACATTAATATATTTTATTTAGCATAGTTTTCTTTGATTTTGCCCAAATGGGCTTGTGGGTTTTGCCCCACTTTATTTTTATAGCTATATGTGAAAAGAGTTTTCATTTTGAGAGGGGTATATATACGTGTGTGTATATATATATATATATATATATATATATATATATATATATATTTTACATTGTTATTATTATTATTATTTTTCTTTTTATGGGTTAAGGAAACTTGAAAAAAAATAAAAATATATATATATATATATATATATATATATATATATATGTTGGGGTGTGGAGCCTATTGTTGGTCTTCTTGAATCAGTGTTGAAGTGTTTGGAGCTCGAACGGTTAAGTTTGGAGACTTTAGGAGCATTCTACAGTCATTTGTTGTGACGTTGTTGTGTAGTCATTGTGCCGTTGCTTTGCGATGTTGTTGTTAACATGTTGTTAATTGGCTGTTAATGTCGGGACAATTTTTTTCCAGCCATGGGAAGTTGAAAGATCGCAACTTTCAAACTTCTAGGGTCGGCTTTAGGACTTCTTAAGAGGATTTTAATCCTATAAATAGAGGTGTTAGGGTATCTTGAAGATATCTTGAGTGTTCAAGAGGTCTTGAGTCTTAATGATCAAGAGGTGATCAAGAGTGATCAAGGTTATGCAATTGGGTGTCAATTGTGGTTTAGATGTGGTTTAACATCTTTGGAATTCTGTTGTGAGTTCATAACTGAGAGAAGACTGTGAGAGTTGTTTTACTCTTGTTGATAATAAAATCTGAGCAAGTTCTTGGTGGACGTAGCCCACATTGGGTGAACCACGTTAAATCTTGTCTTGTCTTCTTTTGTGCATTATTCATTTATGTTGTTATATTTCTAAGTATAATTTTGTTATATAGTTTCCTACTGTTGTGGTTTGAGGAATTATTTCCGCATATTTGTTCTCTAATTCCTAACAATTGGTATAAGAGCTTTGGTGGTTTTTTGTTGAAGTTGTAAATCACAGGGAAAGTTTAGCTTGAGTGGGAGCTATGGTAGATGAGGGAAGATCGAGGGTTGAGAAGTTCAATGGGCAGAACTTTGGTTTGTGGAAGATGAAAATGGAGGATTACTTATATCAGAAGGACCTCCATGTTCCTTTGGCTGGAAAAGAAAAGAAACCTACAGCCATGTTGGATGAGGATTGGGAGTTACTGGATAGAAAAGTGCTTGGGGCAATTTGTTTATACCTTACATCTTCGGTTGCTTTCAACATATCGTAGGAGAAGACCACAGAAGGTCTCATGAGTGTGTTGGGGAAGTTATATGAAAAACCCTCTAGCCTCTAATAAAATATTTTGATGAAAAAGTTATTTAATATGAAGATGTATGAGAATGGTTCTATTGTTGATCATTTAAATGAATTTAATATGGTTGTGAGTATGTTAAACTCGGTAAAAATTGAATTTGATGATGAGGTCAGGGCTTTGTTGATTTTGTGCTCCTTGTTAGATAGTTGGGACAACTTGGTTATGGCTATAAGTAATTCAGTCTCTAATAACTCAAAGCTGAAGTTTGAGGATGTAATAGGTGTGATCCTAAGCGAGGAAATGCGAAGGAAGAGCACCAGAGATTCTTCTACTTCTGGAAACACTTTGACGGTGGAGAGCAGAGGGAGACAAAAGAACAGAGGGAAAGGTAATATGGGAAGTCGAATGATCGTGGAAGGTCAAAGTCCAAGAGTAAGTTAGAATGTTGGCACTGTGGGAAGGTTGGTCATGCTAAGAAAGATTGTTGGGCTCTTTAGGATAAGAAGAACAAGAAGGAGGAAACTAAAGAGGTAAATTTGGCAGTAGGTGATGTTTGTCAAGATGCCTTAATTATTTCTTTAGATAATATTGTTGAATCTTGGGTGTTAGATTCAGGGGCTTCTTTCCATGCCACCCCACATAGACATTACTTTACTAATTTTGTTCAAGGTGATTTTGGACATGTATATCTTAGTGATGATGAACCATGCAACATAGTAGGGAAAGGTTTTGTTCGGGTGAAAATACAGAATGGGAACACATGGCTACTTAAGGACATCATGCATGTGCCTAAGTTGAGGTGGAACTTGATATCAATGGGACAAGCTGGGTAGTGATGGTTGTACGGTCAGTTTTACAGTGGATTCTTGGAAGGTTACCAAGGGAGCTCTTGTGGTTGTAAGAGGTAAGAAAAATAGTACTTTGTATTTAACTAGTGGTGTTGATTATTGCAATTTAGTTGCTTAGATGGAGATGCAACTTTGTGGCACCAGAGACTCGGTCATATGAGTCATAAGGGCATGCATATTATAAAGGACAGGTTGCCCAAATTAAAGGAGTTAGATTTGGACTTCTGAGGACTTGTGTTTATGGGAAACAGAAGCGGGTGAGATTCCTCAAGGTTGGACCTACTAGGAAGGAGGGTAAGTTGGAGTTAGTGCATACAAATGTATGGGGGCCAGCTAAGGTAAACTCTATTGGTGGTTCATGTTATTACATCACTTTCATTGATGATGCAACTAGAAAAGTTTGGGTATATTGCATTAGAAAGAAATTTGATGTGTTTGAAACTTTCAAAAGATGGAAAGCCTTGGTTGAGAATGAAACAGGTCTCAAGTTGAAATGTCTCAGGTCGGATAATGGAGGGGAATATTGCAGCAATGAATTTCTTGATTACTTGTTCGGTAAATGGGATCCATGAGGCAAAGAATGGTTCTAAATACTCCACAAGAAAATGGAGTGTCAGAGAGAATGAACAGGACAATCATGGAGTGTGCTAGGTGCATGAGGTTACATGTGGGGCTGCCACTCATGTTTTGGGTGGAAGCAGTAAGCACAAATGTTTATCTGATTAACAGAGGACCCTCTATGGCCTTGGATGGAGGTATACCTAAGGAGGCTTGGTCTAGTAAGAAAATTGATTACTCATTTCTTAGAGTATTTGGATGTGAGGTATTTTTCACATTGATAAAGATGATAGGACCAAGTTAGAGGCTAAGTCTGAGAAATGCACCTTTGTTGGATATGGTGAAGATGATTTTGGTTTCCGTGTTTGGAGTCTTAAAGACAAGAAAATATTTCGGTCTAGAGATATTGTCTTTAATGAAAAAATCATGTATAAAGATCAATTGCAGGAACAAAAAGAGAATCAAAGAAAGAATACACAGTGTTAGAGGACATTGCGGACAATAAGGTGTCTAAGGGGCGGTTCAAGTACAACATGTTCCGGCATAGCTAGTTCAGTACCTACTCATCAAGAACCCCAAACTCCTGAGGTGAGAAGGTCTTCTAGGGTAAGAAGGGAACCTAAATGATTTACTCCATCTTTGAATTATTTATTACTCACTGATAGTGGAGAGCCAAAGTGCTTTGAGGAAGCAATGTAGGTGGATGCTAGAAGAAGTGGGAGCAGGCCATGGATGAAGAGCATAGATCTCTTATGGAAAACTAGACTTGGGATTTGGTGGAGCTACTCGAGGGCAAGAGAGCATTGCAGAAACAAGTGGGTGTATAGAATCAAAGAGGAAGATGGAGGTAGGAAATGATACAAGGCCCAGTTGGTGGTCAAAGGATTTGCTCAAAAGAAAGCTATAGACTTTGATGAAATTTTTTCTCCAGTTGTTAAAATGACTTCTATTAGGACTGTTCTTGGTTTAGTTGCAGTAGAAGACTTGCACTTAGAATAGTTGGATGTTAAGACTATATTCCTTCATGGTGAGTTAGAGGAGGAATTGTACATGCAGCTAGCCATAGGGTTATGAGGTCAAAGGGAAGGAGAGGTTAGTGTGCAAATTGAAGAAGAGCTTGTATGGCCTGAAACAAGCTCCACGGAAGTGGTACATGAAGTTTGATAATTTTATGCAGGAGAAGGGTTACTCCAGGTGTCACTCAGACCATTGCATGTACATCAAGAAGTTTCTTGATGGTAGTTATATTATTTTGTGCATGTATGTAGATGATATGCTTGTTGCAGGGAAGAACATGTAGGAAATAAAGGTACTCAAGAAGCAGCTAGGTGACTCCTTTGCTATGAAGGATTTGGGGGTAGCAAAACAAATCCTTGGTATGAGAATAAT
Source organism: Taxus wallichiana var. yunnanensis (assembly GCA_018340775.1). Classification (NCBI taxonomy): domain Eukaryota; kingdom Viridiplantae; phylum Streptophyta; class Pinopsida; order Cupressales; family Taxaceae; genus Taxus; species Taxus wallichiana. The sequence continues at coordinate 350,386,937 of CM031244.1, read as the reverse complement.
TCGAACAGAAGGAGAGGAAGCTGGTATTATCTCAAGAAGAGTACATAAAGAAGGTATTGGAGAGGTTTAGTATGTAGGATGCTAAACCGGTTGGTACTCCTTTGACAGGTCACTTTAAATTATCAAAGGAGCAAAGTCCCAAGACCGAGGAGGATAGAATACAGATGTCTAGGGTACCATACTCATCAGTAGTTGGTAGCTTGATGTATGCTATGATATGCACTAGGCCTGACATTTCCCATGCAGTGGGAGTAGTGAGCAGGTTTATGAGTGATCCAGGTAGAGAGCATTAGCAGGACAATAAAGTGGATCCTTCGGTATTTGAGAGGGACCATGGGAGCAACATTGTGTTTTGGTGGATCAAACACTACATTACGTGGATATGTAGATTTGTACATGGCAGGAGATTTGGATAGCAGGAGGAGCACGATAGGTTATGTATTTACGGTTGGTGATACAACGGTGAGTTGGATTTCACGGTTATAAAAGGTTGTGGCTTTGTCAACCACAGAGGTTGAGTATGTTGCTGCCACAGAGGCAAGCAAGGAGATGATTTGGCTACAACAGTTGCTTGATGAGTTGGGTCATAAGTAGGAAGTTGGGAGACTACACAGTGATAGTTAGAGTGCTATTCATTTGGCGAAGAACTCTGCTTTCCACTCTAGGACGAAGCACATTCAACTGAGATATCATTTCATCAGGAAAACTTTGGAAGAAGATAAGTTGAAGCTGGAAAAGATTCATACTAGTCAAAATCCTATAGATATGATGACCAAGGTGGTCACAAGGGAGAAGTTGAAGTTGTGTTCAACTTTGATTGGCCTTCATGGTTGATAATGAAGGGTTAAGAACTTTTCTCAGTGGAAACAATCTCCAAGTGGGAGATTGTTGGGGTGTGGAGCCTATTTTTGGTCTTCTTGAATCAATGTTAAAGTGTTGAGCTCGAAATGGTTAAGTTTGGAGACTTGAGAGCATTACGTAGTTGTTTCTTTGTGATGTTGTTGTGATGTCGTTGTGCCATTGCTGCGATGTTCTTTTGTTATTGGCTATTAACGTCGGGACAATTTTTTTCCAGCCGTGGGAAGTTGAAAGATCATGAATTTCAAACTTCTAGGGTCAGCTTTAGGAATTATTAAGAGGATTTTAATCCTATAAATAGAGGTGTTAGGGTATCTTGAAGATATCTTGAGTGTTCAAGAGGTCTTGAGTCTTAATGATCAAGAGGTGATCAAGAGTGATCAAGGTTATGCAATTGGGTGTCAATTGTGGTTTAGATGTGGTTTAACATCTTTGGAATTTTGTTGTGAGTTCATAATTGAGAGAAGACTGTGAGAGTTGTTTTACTCTTATTGATAATAAAATCTGAGAAAGTTCTTGGTGGACGTAGCCCACATTGGGTGAACCACGTTAAATCTTGTCTTGTCTTCTTTTGTGCATTATTCATTTATGTTGTTATATTTCTGCAAGTATAATTCTACTATATAGTTTCCTTCTTGCTATGGTTTGAGGAATTGTTTCTATATTTTGAACAAAGAGGTGTGTGTTTTCTGTGTGTGTAAAATGTGTGTGTCCCTGAACCCCTATCCTGTTTAAGGCTTAATAAAAATGTGTAGTGTTTCTTAATAGTTTTTTTTTGTGTGTGTGTGTGTGTGTATATATATATATATGTGTATATATATATATATATATATGTATATATATATATATATATATATATATATATATATACATAATATGGTTTAACTATGTATGTATGTATTTTAATCATAATATAGTCATTATTATATTTAGCAATGATAAAAAAGTATAAAGTAAGGTTAGTATTATTGTTATTATAAAAGAAAAATTTAAATAATAGAAGTTTTATCAATAGAAGCAATCTTATACTATGGATGACATTAAATATGCTAAGATTTTCACTTAAATTTTCTTTTGAATTTACTAAGTCTTAAAGGGGCAAGACATAACTTACTTCTTATGATGTTTGTTTACATGGTTTTGTAAGAAAATTTTAGAAGAAATTAATAATAGTTTTACACCTTTCAAGAGGTTGAATCCTAAGTTGTAAATGGTTAGTTTCTTCTCTCCGCATTGTATTTAGGAATTTAACTATTTGATTGACCAATGAAAAACAATTTAACATTTGAGCTTTTCCACCCACATGGATAAAGTTAAACTTTCTTTCACTACTATGAGAGAATAAAAATTGTAACCTTCTACAACTTAATAAATTTTCATGGAATAATAAGGGATTATTATTTCTCAATACAAAATTTCCAACACCCTTTTATTATCCAAGGAATAAGCAAGAGGCTTACTAACTATCAAATGCAAGTGTAATATGAAAATGAATCTTTCTTTCCCATTTCACAACTAATTCACACAAATATTTATTTCTCTTTTCAATATACAAATATTTGAATGTAAAATATTCTCCACAAGATTGTTACAAATTCATCCACTCAAGGTGGGAAATAATACAAGAATATAAATAAAGGAAACTACAATAATACAAGTTCCTCCACTCTAAGTGGGAATACAATAAATTTCTTCACAAAGATAAGTTCTCAAGGTCTCCAAAAACACTCTAAGCCCCACAACTCCAAGCAAGATAACTCTCTCAAGTTTGTTTCACTCACAAAAAAATGGGGGAGAGGCAACGCTCTCCACCTAACCAAGACATCCAATGAAGAGGAGAAGCCATCCTCTTCATTGGCCCCTGAGCCCCAACCACATCACAATGGAAGATGATTTCAACACATGGCAACAAAAAGCTTCCACAATACTTAACAAACATAGTTTCACAATCCATTCCATCCACATTCAAACACAACAACAACACAAGCAAGAAGAATCAACAAAACAACAATATAACAAGGCTTATCAAGAAAGCCAAAAGAGCAAGACCTATGGGAGGCCACTTATGCCTCCCAATGGGAATGGGTGCCCACCTTAAAGCCTCCAATGCATATATCAAATCCCCTACAAACTCTTATGCCTCCCTCAAGTACCCCTTATACCTCCATATACTCTTATGCCTCCCTCATAACAAGAACAAGAAGAAATGCAAGCATTCCTCATACAAGGTGGGGCACCCAACCCAAAATCCCTCCATAAGAAAGTAAACTCTTATGCCTCCCTACATGAAATATCCCCATAGTCTCCTCCTACTCCAAACTTAGGCAATCTACCCATACCCAACAAACATTCCAAGGAAGACAACACTCAACACAAAAATATAAACAAAAATAAAAATAAAAACATAATTTAAACAAAGGTGAAGTTCCTACCTCTCCATAGTAGAGCTTGTCCCAAGAATGAAATTCCAAGCTCCTCAAAACCAAGCAAGCATCCACAAAGCTCCAACAATCCACAAGCTTTCTCTAAAAATCCTCTAACTCTCCCCCAAAATACAACAACACTAAAATAATGAAGTAACCCCAAACAAGGAAAATGATTTCAATAAATAGAAAAAGGAGAGTGGAGGATGATGTGGCTCCAAGTAGGATGCCACCTCATTTCCTCTCCACTCCACATAACCTTAGTCAACCTCATATTCCAATGCACAATTAATAAGTGGTTGAAGGAATGACAAGTTACTTACACACACCATCTAAGCCCACACCTCCTAAGGACAAAATTAATTTCTTGAAAGAAAGTGCAATAAACATTTTACCTTTTTATCTTCCCAAAACACCTAATGGGGTCTAATTTTGACCCCCAACCCATAGGTAGGGTTGGCATAGTCATTTAAGAGGTGTGGGACAAGTTTTCCTTGTCCCACAAGCTTCCAAATTTGGCCTCTAAGGCCAAATTCGAGTTTCCCATGAAGGGTAGAGTGTACAACACTCAAGATCTTAAGCATTCAACACACAACACAAACTCCAAGGGAAAATCAAGTCTAATAAATGAAATCCTTTTGGTCACATCTTTAATTAGTTTAGGACAAGGTTAAATTAGCTTAATTAAGACACTACAACCCACTAATAATAAAGGGGTAACACATACATCAAAATCTAAATGATTAAAACAAGTAAATTACATTACTAAAGAAAAACATACTAACATTAATAAAAGAGACTAAAATAAAGGACAACACATGACCCCTTGGTCACAATTTTTCCCTAACCACTAATTCTAACACACACACAATTACATGTTGTCATGGTGACCCTTGTTGAATTCATCTAGAATTCCAATGTGGTTGGTCTCCAATCCCCCCGATGTTTGTTGTGAATATATATATATATATATATGTATATATATATATATATATATGTATATATGTATATATGTATATATATATATATATACATATATACATATATACATATATACATATATATATATATATATATATATATATATATATATATATATCGATGATTTTTAGATTTAAATTTCATATTTAATTTGAATGTTTAGATACGGTCATGAGGCCAAAGGATTTATATTGTATTTTTGCGGTATATATATATATACCTGCAAAAATACAATATACCTCCTTCGGCCTCATGGCCGTATCAAAACATTCAAATTAAATATGAAATTTAAATCTAAAATCATCGATATATATATATATATATATATATATATATATATAACAAATCATCATCTACCATTTCTAACATTTTATCTCTATTCTACATTTCATCCAAGTCAAAACGATCACAACATTATTTCAATTATCAAAGCCTACAAAGTGTGGTGAAAGATATCACATGTCAGAAGTGTATATATATATATATATAATAACCATGTCCACAACATCTCAACATCAAATATAACATATCTCTAATAATCCAAATGCATCGTATGTGAATCGAAACAACAACCATCCAGTATCTCTAGCATCTAGTATCAAGCTAAAACAAAAGTGACAACAATATCCATAAGTGTAGTGATAGTATCATAATCAATAATAAAAGGTGTCGAAGGGAAGTGGGAACTACATCCCCCTCCCCTTAAACTCGACTTCCTCCTGAAGTCACTAGAACAGGTGTGGAAACTGAACTCATAGTAAAGTAGCATCCTCCCATGTAGCTGTAGTCTCATCATATCTATCCCACTGGACTTGAACTTGGTCAATCTCTCTGCCATGAAGGCCCGGGGTCTTGCGCTCTATACTTTGGATGGGATCCACCATCACTTACCCCGATCCTACACCCGCAATGTGGTCCAATCTAGCACGCGAGAAGGATCGAAATATATCTCCTAAGTAGAGATACATGAAACACATCATGGGCGTGAGACAAGCTAGGTGGCAACGCTAGACGATAGGCCAAGGAACTGATGCACTCTAAGATCTCAAAGGGACCCACAAACCTAGGAGCAAGTTTATAACCTTTTCCATACCGATAGGGCTCTTATGTGGTCTAACACGAAGAAACACCTTTGTGCCCACCTCATAACTATGATCTATCCTATGCTTGTCTATCAGTATACTTCTTCCGCTATCATGCACCTCTTGCAATATCTGCGTCCGATCAAGGTAACCTGCTGCTCCATATCCTGTAATAATGTTGGCCCAAGAGAAACCCTGTCCTCTAAGCTTTCCCAACTAAGAGGTGTCCTGTACTCTCTGCCATATAATGCCTGAAAATGAGCCATGACTATCGAACTCTAAAAAACTATTATTGTAGGCAAACTCCACCAAGTACGAGATACTCCTACCATCTCGATCGATGATCCATAACATACATCATAAGCATGTCCTCTAGGATCGATTCACCCACTTAGTCTGTCCATCTGTCTCGGGGTGATATGCTTTGTACTAAAATTGATCTTTGTCCCGAGGGCATGCTACATGGTAGTCCAGAAGTGGGAAGTGTACAAAGGATCACGGTCACAAATGATTTTCTATGGAATCCAGTGTAACTCCGACGATCTCATCAAGATATACCCGTGCCACCGTACTTTTAGCTGTATAGGTGGTCTTAGGCGGAGAAAAATGAGCTACTTTCAATCAATTTATCCACCATGACCATGATGGCATCGTGGTGGTATCTTGGCGTCGATGAATCGAATGATGAAGTCCATGGATATGATGTCCCACTTCCACTGGGTATGGCCTGAGGAAAGAGAAGGCCAATTGGATGCCGGTGCTTAGCCTTCACCCTCGACACTTGTAAATAGTTTGCCACAAACCGAGCCACGTCTCTCCGAAGTCCTCTTCAATGGTACATTTTTCTCAAAGTGGTGTGCATCTTCTTCACCTCGGGATGGGCTGAATAAGGTGCATGACGAGCCTCTGTCAAAATGTCATGTCTCAAGTCTCCATCTCTAGGAACATATATCCAACCTCTGTGTTTGAGAAAGCCATTTGTCTCTAATGAAAAACCATCAAATATCCCCTCAAGGATTCTCTAGGACTCGATCTCTACTCAGGCTGCAAGATAGAAACTGTCATGAGGAAGGCTGCTGCAAAATCCTGCTCCGCAAATCTGTACCCACTGAAGTAGCCATAGCCACATGTCTTCGTCTACTTAAGGCGTATGCAACCAAATTCTTCTTCCCCTTCACATGCTCTATCTCCATATCATAGTCATAAAGCAAATCCATCCAATCCCGCTACCAAGCGTTGAGATTGGGCTACGTGAAGAGGTGGCAAAGAATCAAGTGATCATTCTTGAGTGTAAATCTCCGGCCAAGAAGAAAATGTCTCCATCAAACTAAAGCGTGAACAACTACCGCATGGTGAAGATCATGAGTCAGATAATTGAGCTCATAATCCTTGAGTTTTCAAAACTCAAAAGAAACTACTCTGCCCTCCTACATCAACACACCTCTAAGTCATGTCAAAGAAGCATATGTGCAAATGTAGAACTCACCTTGAGGATCCGACACCGCTAGGATAGGTTCTACCATGAGGCATTCCTTTAGTGTATTGACGGCCTTCTCGAGATCTATCTAACCAAAAATTCTTACCCTTCCGGAGGGAAGTGATGGGGTGTGTAATCCGAGAAAAGTCTTTGACAAATCTCCGATAATATCCTTCCAAACCCATGAAGTGCTGCACCTTTGGTCACACTGGTGGTGGGTGCCGACCAATCCATGATGACTCGAATCTTAAGCATTGAATGCGATACCTTCCCGAAATGATGTGGCCTAAATCTTTGCACCTCTATATGAAAGAACACATACTTCTCAGAGTTCCTATAAAGATGCCGCTCATGAAGACACTCAAGAACTTGGCGAAGGTGCTCCTCGCTCCTCACATGTACATGAGTAGATAAAAATTTCATCAAGTAACATGAGCACAAAGCAATCTAGAAAATTCCTAAATACCCCATTCATCAAACTCATAAACACTACAAGGGCATTCACAAACCAAAAGGCACCATTATGAACTCATAGTGGCCATATCTCATACGGAAGGTGGTCTTATGAATATTTTCCTCTATGATCCTGAGCTAATGATACCCCGACTTAAGATCTATCTTGGAAAATGGTGGCCCCCTTCATCCGATAAAACAAGTCATCTATGCATGAAAGGGGGTAACGATTCTTGATCGTTACTTTGTTTAGCTGACGATAATAAATACACAACCATAGAGATCCATCATTCTTCTTTACAAAGATCACTGGTGCACCCCAAGGGGATATGCTAGGACAGATTAGGCCTTTCTCTAGAAGGCCCTCAAGCTATAACTTGAGCTCATATAGCTCAGGAGTAGTCATCTGATAAGGTGCTTGTGAGATAGGCTTTGTGCCCGGAACCAAATCTATGTGGAAATCTATCTCACGTGGGGGAGGTAACCCCGTAGCTCCCCAGAAAAAATCAGAAAACTCTCTCGAGATGGTATGGTCATCAAGGGATGATCCACTGACTCATCCTCCGATCTTTCACTAACCATAACAACATACATTTGATAACCCCTTCGCACACACCGCTTAAGCTACATAGTAGAGATAGTGCGAATGGAAACATGCCTCTTAACTCCTGATATGACAGACTCCACTCCTAGATCATTTGTATAAGCAATAGTCTTATGGTAACAGTCCACTCTATCTCTGTGTATAGACAACCACCATGCCCAAGATGACTCCATAATAACCCAGAGGAAGGATGCAAAGATACGAGGTAGTGGTGAAGGGTCACTACACACTCCTTTACTAAGGAGTCTACGGAAATTTTAGTTCCATAAGCCATTTCAACGTCCCAACTAAGACCCTGCCTAACTGCCACTAGCTTGTAATGCTCTACTAAGGATGGTGCAATAAAAGAATTAGATGAACTGGAATCAAATAATATAGAGGTGGAAATACCACTAATACTACATGTCATCTCTATCACGGTACTCGGTGCTCAGCCTAGCGATTCTTGACCGCTACATAGATCTGATGGCTCTGTTCCATATCTCCAATAGTAGGCTCTGAGATCTGTGTCTTACCCTTATTGCTAGGGTTCTATGGGAAATCTCTCCAATGATTTCTAGCAACACCACAACCATAACAACTGCCTAGTCCTCTCTAGTGGGATGCGGTTGGACATCCAAGACTCTGCAGAGTCCGAGTCAGTGGATCCCGACAATCTAGATACGAACTACGATGTCTCTGTTGATGAGCTCCTGGCGACCGAGCTCTCGGTGCACCTTATGTCCTGATGGGACCTCTAGGATGGGGCCCCATATTCCGTCCTCTCTATGCATCAAATATCTAAGGAGGTTTGTAAGGTGGGTGTGTTTCTGCTTTGTTGAGGTGGTTGCGGTGGTGGCTTGAATGAATCCTATCTTGAACTCTATCCACCATGTGGAGGAGGAACCCGACCTCCTCAATCTGCTATCCCGCATCTACTAAATGCATATCTAAACTCTGTCTCTCTAGCCTCATTACGTCTTCCCCTGTGTCTCCTCTACAATATAGGCCTTCTCCATGGCCTCAGCTAATGTCTATAGGCAAAGTGAATGTGCACAACGCCACCCAAATCCAAATTCGGCCCCGATGAACCTATGAATATGTACCTTCTCATCCTACTACATACGAATCGACGTCGAGTAGATCTAGAAGTCGACTCTCATACTCACCTATGGTCATCGATGCGTGATGGAGGTCGTGAAACTCATCTATCCATTCTTTGAATAAACCTCCTAGGAAAATCTCTACTCTTGAAACGCTCCTTAAATAGCTCCCAGTAACCGTCTCTGCACAGACGACATGGAGCTTCGATCCTCGATCCTCCACTAGACTCCTGCTCCATCCCTCAGAAGATGGATCGCAACACGAACTTTTTGTTGCTAGTATAAGGGCAGATCTTGAAGCACCCGCTCAAGCTCACCAACCAGCCTTTTCCCGAAAACCTCTTCTATCACCTAAATAGTGAGATGGTCATAGCTTCATGATCTCCTTGATATGGTCTCAGGCACTGATGTCCGATGACCCCTAGGTCTTTCTACATGCTCTTCCCTTTGTCTAGGGCTCCGAGACCTATCTCTGTCCCTAAGATCCTGTCCTCATGTCCTCTCTCGTGGTGACTCGCCTAGCCGACTCTGCACAAAATTTCTCTACCCTAAACTCCTCACTTTGTGGAGGGGATACGTGGGCCTCCACCGACGACTCCATATCCACTTTACTTTACCCCCTTCGATACAATCCGCTTTACTATCCGTTCATTGAAATCATAGTTTAGGTTATAGTCTTGATGAACAACAAAGGTGAGTGAATTTTCATATGATTGTTCTTTGAATGAATAAAATGACTGCATAACATTACATCTAGAAAACACTGGGATATTTTAGCATTACATCAAATGAATTACACAACATACACCTACGTTTCATATGAAATTTAGACAAAACCTAGTATAACTTTGACTAGTAATGCCTAGAATCACGAAAATGGCATCTAAACCAAACGAGCATGACTTAGAAGAAAATCCTTTTGAATCCTTCCCATTTAGCGGAAATAACTTAGCACCTCTCTTTTCACAGTCAAAGACACAGAAGCTGTTGATTGATCATAGCAGAGAAGAATTTGATTCTTTTGAAGAACAACATAAGTTAGACCTAGGTCAATTTGATGAGCTCCTTTATTATAACATAGATCAAGTACTCAAGAGTCCTAGAGCTAGGGGCTAAGCTTCCACAAGAATGCAAAGTGGAGACTAAGATCATTAATTGTAAAATGGAAGAGTGACCATCCCTCTTAGACATGGATAACCCCTTTGACATAGGGTATGCCTCTACTTCTGGACAACATCACAAAACATCAAAGAAGACCTATCAAAGCCAATTGGCAATTCACGAAGACCTTATTATAAGGATTTACGTAAAGTAAAGATTGAGCATGAACACAAAGGCTCACCACCTCATAAATTTGACAAGGAAGATGATCCTTTAGTTGAAGAAGAGATCCTTCAAAATAAAATATTGAAACTAAGTAAAAATTAGGAAACTTAGGCTCTTCGAGTAGAAACGTGCATAAAGACAAACTCAAAACCAAATCTAGTGAGTTCCACTTTGATCCGTATGATGACACAAATTTTAAAGTTTCTAAGGTAAATAAACAATTCACCTACCAAAGAACAACTTATTCAACAAGAATTACAATCAATGAAAGACTAGATTACTACGCTACATGAAGGGAACACAGACACAATAGGAAGTACCTATATGAAGAACTATGACCTTATCCCTTCGATAAGGACATGTTGCGGAAACCCTTCCCAAATCAATTTTCCAATTCTAAGTTCGATAAATATAAAAGCAAAGGTGATCCTCGTGATCACATCAAGGAATTTTATATGACTTGTCAAGAGGTCACATAAATCAATAATTTCTTAATGCAACTCTTCCCTTGCAGCCTAGGCACACTGACATTAGAATGGTTATTTAATATACCCAAGGGCTCCATTAAAACATGGCCCATGCTAGCAGAAAAATTTGTGCAACATTATTCCTTCAACATGGAGAATGATATCACAATGAACGACCTTTGCAATGCAAAATAGAAGCCCAACGAGACCTTTGCAAGCTTCTTACAATGATGGCATGGGTTGGCAAGTCGTTTCCCATGTGCCTTGCTGGAAAAATAGATAATAAGAATATTCGTTGCTAACCTAAACCCAGAGATAGCCTTTCATTTACAAATGCATTGCGGATCTAACTTCGAAGAAGTAATAGAGAAGGGTAGTCAAATCGAAAAGTCTCTCATCGTGAAGGGTACACTTAAACTGATTGTTAAGGACAAACATGAAGCAAAATCCTTAGATAAACCAAAGTTCTTCAAAAAAACAAACATGTCATTGGTGATGGCATTACGGACTCCAAAAGAGTCCAAACTATACAAACCGGTCTCGCTTTTGAAGCTCTCACAAGGACCTCGCCCAAAATCACCCACAAAATACACGTTTACGCCTCTAACCAAACCACTTTAAACTATACTTAAATAATTAGATGTTGTGAACATGGTGCAATACTCAATTGTGACAGTACCATACCCAAAGGATGCTCCACAACCCGGTTGGTTCAAAGAGCATGAGTACTGTGATTTTCATCGTGTTAAGGGACACAAAACAGATAGATGCTTAAGACTACGTCATTATATACAAGACCTCATCGAAGAGGGAAAAATCACCGTAGATTCTTCCCCGACTCGGGACAAGTTCCAAATGAGAAAATGGGTATCTTTAAAGAGCCCTTTCCTAACCATGCGAGATAATAAGAACAAGAATCTAGATCACGGACAAACTTCCAATGACTATAGGACTGCTGCTTATATTTATCCAACTAATGACAGTCCCTTTGACTCCCTCATAGGATGTATCTATTCATCTGATGAATGGGTCAATACTATTAGGATCTTAGAAAAATGTTGTGCAGTAGGGACGCGACATGCTCATTTTATCATACTAGATCCCCTACCTGTCCCTTAGGAAGGTTAGTACAATTTGATAGAATAGTTAGAGAAGACACCCGCTAGGATATCGATTTTAGATCTCCTCAAAATCTCTACTGCCCATAAAAACATATTGTATAAAATGCTTTGCAGAGTTCAAGAGTCTCCACAGATGTAGATCCCGCGCACCTTCAAGCCATGATTACACACCTTGACTCAAATGATCATATCACTTTTGATTGCGATGTAACCCCGCATAATGACCCGAGAGCACAACTTACCCATATACTTAGAAGTGGTTATTACCCGCCGTAAGATCAAGAGGGTACTTGTGGACGGTTGATCTGGTTTAAATATTTGTACTTTGAAGTTGGTTAAGTAGCTAGGCCACTCAGAAATGGATCTAGGGGCTAAAACTATTACAATCACAACTTATGATAATGAGGAGCGAGAGTCAACAGTACTATAGTAGTTCCAATGGAAGTAGGGCTGACTTGTCATGATACAACGTTCCATGTCCTTGACTTAGATCTTCAATACAACATAATCTTGGGATGCCCATGGATCCATGCCATGTTGGCCATTCCTTCAAGTTTCCATCAGTATATCAAGATGTGCCATAAAGGACATATAGTCACCATTCAGGGTGACCCATAATCATTCACGCATTGTAGGGCATTGCACGCTTTTTCTCGTGCGCTTATGAATGTCCTTCGAATATATTATTATTCCTTTACAAATAGAAGCTATCAAGGAATGTGTGGATCCAAATTCACTTACTCCTCCGTAATCAAAAGTTTCCTTCACTAGTCAACCCTTTCACATCATGGGAGGAAACATTGGAAAAGTATGGCCCAGTGTGAGAAATTCACTCTTCAACAAGCCTTATTAATATCAGATCTATTAGTGTCACCCAGGACATGTGGTAAACCTTACTTTTAGTTCAAGAGCACTTGGGATAAGTGCCCTAAACCATTGGAAAAGTTCATCCCTACGGTCTCCTATCCGAGGAAAAGATGTTAGAAGATCCCACTAGCAGAGTACCTAAGGGTACCATGGCTTCATGCCATCAGGCCCCACAATATATCAAGGGCCACCGCATGATGTACGTCATGGGTTACAATGGGTTTGGATGTGGTATCAATGCATAAGGACGATTATAACCCACTCATATACCTCGTTTCAAATCTAATAGACATGGTCTTGGGATAAGACCTCATGATGATCCACCCTTTGAGATTGATGCCACCTCTTCTGAATGTGAGGATGACTCATCTCATTTGGATAATGACACAGATTCCCAATGTAGCCTCTACGAGGATCTTTCCTCCACTAACCTATTCCTTGATTAAGCTATCCTTACCTTATCTAGATCTAATATTGAAACCAATTACCAAGTAACCCATGTACATCCTGAAATTGTAGATTGGGATCAACAATTTCATGTGCCAATTGATTTATTTGAGAATGATGAAGCGTTTTTAGAATTCATGGGACTCGGGGATTCTATTCCGATTGGGATCACAAGAAATGTTTTGCTATAAAACTAGATGTCTGTGCATACTTTGGAGAAGAAGAAGAGATGTGTGGTCATTTGAATAGGAAGGTTGTAAGAAAGAGTAAGAACACTTTAGAGAAGCCTTGTGGAAAGAATAAACACAAGTCTCATAGCGACAAAATTTTTGAGGCACTAGTAGATAAACAAAACAAAGAACCTATAGATGAAATGGTATACCCATTCAAAGATGATGATGAGCCACCTAAGGAGGTTGATCTTACTCTTCCCCCTGATCCTACATGGATGGAAGATGCTTCTAAAATGTTGGTTGAAGAAACAATCAATGTCAACATTGGCTCGAAGAGGAACCTAGAATGATAAAGTTGGGAGCTTCACTCTCAGCTCAAGAACAAAAGGTTTTTGTGGAGATATTAAGAGAATATGCAGATATATTTGCATGGTCATACACAATATATGCCTGGTTTGGACCTAGAATTAGTCATGCACAACCTCGTTGTGCACCTAGATGCCAAACCCATCAAGCAGAAATTGAGAAAGATGCATCCCAAAATTACACTACTTGTCAAAGAAGAACTTGAAAAGTTATTAGCTACTGATTTCATTAAACCCATTGACTATTCGATTGAATATCCAACATAGTCCTATTTCAGAATAATCTAAATAGGCATAAGAATCTACAAAAACTTCCGTGACATCAATAAAACATGTCCCAAAGATGATTTCCCCTTACCCAATATTTATATGATTGTCAATTCTACTGCTGGTTATGAAATGTTATCATTAATGGATGGGTTTTTAGGTTATAATCAGATCTGAATTGTAGAGGAGGATCGAGAATAGGACAATGTTAATCACCCATTGGGGAAATTTTGTTATAATGTCATGCCTTTCAAAATCAATAATGTCGGGGATACCTATCAACGTCTGATGGCGATCATCTTCCATGACATGATGAATGACATAATGGAGGATTAAATCGATGATATCTTAGCAAAATATAAAAGTAGAGGAGAGCACCTAGAGGTATTAAGATGAATTTTTTAGTGTCTCCAAGATTATAAAGTATGCTTGAACCCTAAGAAATGTGTCTTTGGTGTTTTGTCAGGAAAGCTCCTAGGCTTCATTGTTTCACAAAGAGGAATAGAGGTGGATCCTGCAAAAGTTACAACTATCACAGAAATTCCTCCACCTACAAATCTCAAACAACTAAGAAGTTTACAAGGAAAGATATAGGAAATCCATCATTTTATTTCACACTTGCGGATAAGTTCCATCCCTTTACGCATCTATTGAAAAAAATATGTTACGTTTGATTTGGGGACCAGATTGTTAAAAGGTGTTTGCCCGCTTAAAAATATCTTGTCAACACGCCCGTACTCATGCCACCTACCCCATGCAAACCTCTTATGTTATTCATTTCAGCTACCTAGTTTGCTATTTGTTGCACCGCTTGCCCAATATGACCTAGACCATAGAGAAATAGTAGTTTAATACCTTCGTCGTACCTTGATTTCCTATGAACTGAATTACCCACATATTGAAAAGGCCTGCCTAGTAGTTGTCTTTACCTTTCAAAAACTTCACCATTCTCGCCTTAACAATAAGACCAACCTAATGTCCAAAGTTGACCCTCTCAAATACCTTTTATCCAAACCCGCCCTTACTGCAGACGAATGACTAATGGGATCATTTTCTTAAGTGAATTTGATATTGAGTTTGTAAACCATAAGTCATTAAAAGGAAAGGTATTGGCTGATTAGTTGGTAGAAGTTCCTCTACCAGGGATGAAACCTTTGTGTCTAGATCTGCTAGATGCATCCATGATGTATGTTGAAGAGTATGTAGAGTGGCAGTCCATTTTGATGGATCATTCACCTTCCACGGATCAGGAGTAGGAGTAGTGCTCATCACTCCCATAGGTGAGGTTATTCTAAGAGCATTCCATTTGGGATTCCCATGCACTAATAACATTACAGAATATGAGGCACTCATCATTGGCCTCAAGTTGGCTATCACTTGGAATATCAAACAACTATGAGTCATTGGGGACTCCCAACTTATTATTAAACAAGTTAATGATGAGTATAAGGTTAAAGATGAGAATCTTATTCCATAAAAAAATGGTTGAAACCTTGAAGGAATATTTTACACATTATCTTTGAGAAAAAACCAAGGTCACATAATAGATCAACAGATGTCATGGCTACAATTGGGTCTCTCTTATGCATTCCACCTCAGGAAAGTAAAATGCCCTTATTTATAGAGAATTTATGGTTACCCGCATACGACATGTCGAAATCTTGTTTGGCATGTGAAATTGTTGGTCCATCCTCCCCTTGGTATGACCCTATATTTAGATACCTACAAGATGACACATTTCCCTTGGGCATTACCCATTTTGAAAATAAAGCTCTTATTTTCCGCATAGCTTTGTTATACCTTCCTAGAGGTACCCTTTATCATCGTGGCTACGACAGGAATCTACTTCGTTGTTTGGATGTTATTGAATTGGTCCACGCTATTATGGAAGTACACATGGGTATTTGTGGAGAACACATAAGTGGTATGGTCTTGGCTAAGAAACTCTTAAGAGTGGGCTACTATTGGCCCGCCATGGAAGCAGGACCGTTGTAACTTCACAATAAGTGTGAACTATGCCAAAAATATGGCAAATTGATACATGCACCAACATAGGCTTTGTATCCTATAGCAATGCCTTGGCCATTTTTTAAATGGGTATTGGATATCATAGGAATCTCCATCCTTCTTCTTTAGATGGCCATAACCACATTATCACCGCCACCGAGTATTTTACTAAATGGGTAGAGGATGTACCTCTCACTTATGTCACTTTGGTTTGTAAATCTCCAAGTTCATTATGAATTGCCTCATTTTCTATTATGGTATCCCTTCCGCCATTATTACTAATAATGGTTAATACTTCAAGAATAAAATGGTCAAAGCATTATGTCAACGCTTCCATATTCAACTCACATGGTCTACCCCCTATTATCCCCAAGGTAATGGGAAATCCGAGGCTACCAATAAGACTCTTGTCCGGATTATGGAGAAAATGGTGAGTAAGACTGGCCATAATTGACACTTACAGATACATCCCACCCTCTATGCCTATCGAACTTCCATTCACACTCCTACCGGTGTGACCCCATATTCGCTAGTTTATGACACTAAAGCCATCATACCCTTGGAAGGGGAGCTTCCCTCCTTGAGAATATATCTCTGGACTATCTTGATAAGGATGAAGACTACAAAGTTGCTCGGCTAGCAGAGCTAGAGCTGTTGGATGAAAAGCGTATGAGAGCACTTAATCACCTGAAGGTTTACCATAATAGAGTGTCAAGAGGATATAATAAATAGATCATTCATCTTGAATTTTATGTCGGTGATCTAGTCCTAAAATAAAATCATAAGAACACTATCAAAGAAAAAAATAAAGGTAAATTTGAGGCTAACTGGTTAGGGCCTTATGTGGTGGTTGCTAAATATGGATTAAGAGCTAATAAGATGGCATACTCAAATGGTGAAGAGATAAGAATTATTGATGAAGAGAGTACAAGTGAATGGTGGGCATAATAAGCGGGGAGGATGATGGTGGAGATGATGGGATGAGATCTATAGATGGGACAGTCCCCAGTATGGCACAATAGTGGTAGTATTAACAGATGGTGGGGAAAAGACTGTGCTAAGCATACAAATTGTGGCTGCAAATGGCATCTTGTAGAGAAAAGAGGACATGGGAGGAATAGGAAAAGTAACCAAGTATTGTAGAGTAGGTGTGGTAATCGATATCAAAGCATTGGTAATAACATGAGAAAGGGGCAAAGTAGAAGGAACCATATCAACCATGCAAATGGTAGCAACTATGTCATGGGTAGTTGGTTGAGATTGAGAACCAATTGTGAGCAGAGAAGAAGATGTATAGAGAAGTGATGTAGTTCGAGATTTATTTATGTCCAATGTAGGAGAAGGGACTTGGGGTGTCGTAATGGTGGCGGGGAAACTATGGGATCATGAGGGAGAGCTTGGAATTTTGCTACAAGTTGAGTGAGGGCAGCAGGATTGATAGTGCATAAATAAACGGTAACAACATCTTGAATAGCATGAGGATCCATTCCAGAAGATGGAAGTTGAATAAACAAAGGACATGGGTTATAACCAGTAGTAGTAGGAGTATCAATGAAAGCATGACCACGACTATCAAATTGTAGAGTAGCTGAAGAATTAGAGAAAGAAGACTCTCTATGACGTTTACCCATGATGGGAGGTGCAAATGTAAAACCCTAGAAGGTGTGAGAAAGAGATGCTAGGTTCACCAAAATGATTAACTAAAATAGAGCTATATTTTGAGAAATAGTAACCCTAGTTAATATCATTATGAGGACTAACAACAAAGTGTAAATAAATACTAAAACAATATGAAATAAATGCAAGTAAACTATTCTAAGTAAAATGAAACCCTAAATGTGCAAGAGGAAGAAGAGAAACAACCTAGATGATTGAAAGTGACTTTCGCAGTTGTCGCAGATTGAGAAATGAAATCAAGAAGTGCAAACGAACACTCGGGGACCTGCGAAGGACAATTTTGGAGGATCTCGAGATGGCACTGGGCACTTGGGAGTGTAATTGGGCATCCTGGGCACCTTGGTTTGGAATCTGGGTTCTCCGAACACAACGTAAATGCTCAAAAGCTAGTTTTGGTATGGTTGCAAGCTATCTTTGAGTGCTTCTTATGCATCTCACTAGATCTTCCTGATGAGATAGAAAATGACCTACAATGCAAAAGGAAGTATCAAAACCTAAAAAATAAAAGATGGATATGAATGCGTCGACTAACCTCAACCGCCAAACTAGTGGACTTGTCACTTTGAGCACTACACTACATTTCGACCCACATGTAATTCTAGTGTGTGTATGTGCATGTCGTGCCCTAGGTTCTCTTGTGCCAGTCGTATTTTGTGAAGTAGTGAGCAATAGTAACTTTAGAAAATGTAAATAACATGTGTTCATGGAATAGAATAGAATCCCTCCCCCTATGTAGTGTGTGTGATGCATATTTGCTAGCTTTGATGTAAGTGATGTAATGGATGCAAATTTAGATGGAGTGATAGTAGTGATGTGGTGCAAAGACCTAGGACCCTCATTATGGTCTTATAGCTTTGTATTTATAGGGCTCTCAAGCTTAATTTCATAATTAATCTTGACAAGGCCAACTGGGCAAAATATAAAGACAACAAACGACTAGAAAGGACCCAAAAAAAAGAGAAAAAGGATGTGCATAGATATTGGAGCCTAGAGTGGGCAAGGGCACCCAAGATCTGAGGTTAGGGCACCTGGTTTTGGGCTAGAATGATGGGGAAATTGCGAAATGGATGGATAAGTGCTCAAAAATACATGAGAACTATGAAATAAAATTTAAAACAAAGATGGCCAAAATGTGGGATTAATTAGTACTTTATCCATTTGAGAACCTTGTAAATAGTAGTATAAAACTGGGCTAAATTATGTGTAAAGTGCATAATTTTGTGTCTACAACCAGAAAACCATTTTCATGGGCAATCTACACATGTAAATTTCAAATAAACTATCTTCTTACAAATCTAGCTAAAGTATGGAATAACCAATGCATGATAGAAACCCTATACAATGTGTAAGATACCAAGTTTTGTCCATTTTCCACCATGACTCCACATATGCACGAGTGCCCCTCATTTTGTTCCTACTTTGCAAGGCACACAATGGCAAAGTAGAAACAATAAATTTTCTTTTTCATGTCACTGCAATTCCAAAAAGACACAATTGACATACAATTTAGGGTTTTATTTATAAAAATCCAAGAAAAAATGTATTTTAAAAAATTTATACAACTTTGTAGCCTTCATGCAGTTTCTTGCTGATGAGACCAAAATATGTCTCATTATATCACCAAATAACACTCTTTTACGTATCTTAAAATTAATCTTTCAAGTGAATTTAGATGTAGTTTTAATTACGATAGCATATTTAAGGTAGAGTATAGGATTTATCTTATCATATCCTTAGAAATCTATTTGCAATCTAATTGTTATTATTTCCTGATATTTCTTCTAAAGTTAGAATGTAATAGTGTGTAGAAAACATGTCATAAGAAAATCTACTCCAAGTTCATAGATTGCAGCTACCGAAAGTCTTCATGCAGCTATTGAAAGGCTCAATTGTTCATAGTTCTTGTTAGATTTCAACTACCAAAATTCTTCACACAACTACCGAAACACACAACTAGTAAAAGTTTGTTGGTTTGTTCCAAAGTAATGTAAATGAACACTGGACTATTCATCTCACTCTTTGATTCCATTTCATCAACCAAGAATATGAATCCAAACATGTGGCAATCCAAAGTCATGCATGCATGTGGCGTTCAAAGAAGAATTCAAATTCATGGACTTAACACTCCTCCATTTTCTCTCCATGTTTCAAGGATGAGCAAGTGGAATAGTATTAGGAAAATTGAATAAGTACTCTCCCACTTTGTGTTCCTATATTAAAGGGATGAGTTATTAGGAATGTTGAATAAGTACTCTCCCACTTTGTGTTCCTAGATTCAAGGGATGAGTTGTAGAAATATTCTCCACAATAAGTGGATTGTTTTAGTTAAGTTTGTTTAGGGTTTATTGCTTTGAATAAATCTACCCAAGAATAAGTAATTAGTTCTTGGTGTGTGGACTAAGTAAATTAGAATAAAGAGAAGATCAAATTGTATTCCTCAAAAAGAGGAGTTGGTTGGATGCATGAACTATAAATGCAACCTTCCACACTCTTGTATGTAATATTTTACCAATCAATGAAAATCTATTCTTTCTCTCCAATATTCTAAGTAAAATTATTTTGCAGGTTTTGAATTAAAGTTTGCAAGTATGAATTAAGTCCTCTTCCAAGGAATGAGCTGGCCACTCATTCCAAGGAAGATGGATCAATGTTTTATGTTTATTTATTTATTCTGTAATTTTCCTTTTTGTTGTGAATTTATGATTTTATGTTATGTAATATTTCTTTCCGTATAATTTCTTTTGTGAACCTGCAGGTGTCTTATTTATTTTTCATTTGTTTTCAATTCAGCAATTTCTTTTGTCTGAAGTGTGATTTCTTTGTATGCAAGTGTGATTTTGATTTCTCCAAGTGTGATTTTAATTTATGTAAGTTTGGATTGTGTTTGAAGGAGTTATTTTCCAAAGACCTCTTTCTCCTATCGTGATCATTAGACACCAGCCCTAGATTGACATTATTAATGAAGAGGATTGATGACCCTCATCACCCGCCACTTCGATATGTCATTTTTATCTTTGGAGATATGAAACTGGTGAGTTCAAAACCATGTCATTTCTTTGTATGCAAGCCTCTAATGCGTCTAAAATGCACATCCTAAGATAAATACCATTGCAAGAATGAACAAATTTGGCTTGGATGTTGCATGAATTTCCAAATGCCCTTTGAACACGCGAACAATCACAACTCACTGCAACAAGTCAAACACGGAGGATCATTTCCATTTTCATATCGATGGTGGAGGTGTATCCATGTGATGTTGATGCACAACAAATTTCCGGCCGCCGATCTATCTCGCCATCGCGACCACAAGAGGCTCATTCTCACTTTAAGACACCTTTCGGCATAATAATTTCATGAATTTATATTTTATTTGTGTTACATATTTACGTACATGTTAAGCAGAGATAAATAATTTGACAAAATACATATTTAGAAATATCATAAGCATAAAATAGTTGCATATCCTATGAAGCCTATAATCATTCTATGAGGAATAATGTTGGAACATCTAGAGAAATGTGTTTGTTATTGCAAAATATGACATGACACAAATTTTATGAACAACAAAACAAATAAAGGTAAGGATGGAAGAGACTACTTAATATTAAAAAGGTAAATGTTGAAGATTTGTTAGGTGTGTCTCCTCTTCTTTCCTTCTTTTGAGATGAGGCCCAAGGGACATCTTAATGCTCGTAAGAGAAAGTAGGTGTTATGCAAAGGTGTTTAATAGATGGGACTCTAGATGTTGCGGTGAATGTCGGTATTGATTTTTCGGTATTGTCAATATTAACAAAGTGGCATTTGGCACTATAATTTCTTGGGATTTGTGGCTTGTCAATTCCTAGGAAATTTTAAGGGGTAGTTGCTTGTGGTTTCCTTTGGAGATGGGTGGAAGGGGAACATACGAAGGGTTATCTACATCCCGAGGAGGGCCTATGTATTTGTTACATTTGATGATAACAAAAAGGTAGATTTGGCAGTGTGATCATTGTAGACATTGTCAATGACCATGCTTATTGAACCATTGACAAGGCCAACTTCAACCCATAAATTAGTTGTAAGGTGGTTGTAAGCATACATTTTGGTTCTTTGAATATGAGAACTTTTTATTTTAATTATTCGTCATCATATTTGGTGAGTTCGATAACCTCTTAAGTTGTGCAATTGAAATAGCCATTGGCGCTCAAATGCTTCGGCACGTTGAGGTTGTGGTGGTCGACGTGTTCGTTTTTAATGAACAAATGAGTAGTAGAATGGAATGATGCAATTTTTTTAGGACATCCTTGCATCTATGCGAGACATAAGCATTTCCCAATACTCAATGTGGGGATTGACGTCATGAATGTTGAGAAATAGCCTTTGAAAAGAAACTTGAGTTTTATGTGACCATTGTTGCCGATAAACAATTTGTAATTTGACAGCCGTGGGAAAGCTAAACCATGGGTTTGTTCCATAGGAATGTTCTGTATATAGGGGACATCCTTGACAAGTGAAAAATGACGAAGGTCTCTGACGAGAATAATAGATCTGCCGCTGAAAAATGTTGTTTTAAAGTGGGGGGAAATCTCACGGAGGTGATAGTCCATGTTGGGTAGTAGTTTGGGACCAATAAATCCAATCTCAACAATGTGAATATACTCAACATGTTTGAGGCTATCTTGAAAAGATGATAGTGCTTGTCCTTCAAGTGGTTTTATATCCTTAATTGGAAACCACATAGAAGCATGTATAGTAGAGGAAGAAATGTTGAAGGCAACGAATCTAATTGGTACAAGCAATAAAAGAGGAAACTTATTTGAAGGGTTTGCAATTGAGAATGTTGTTCTGATAGTGTTTATGAGATATGATTTACATGTGTCTCAGTAGTACCATGAACTATCAATTTGAGTGGTGGAAATTGAGTTATGTAAGTGGTGGAGAACATTATCAAAATATTGTTTTTGTTTGGGAGACAATGGAATGAAGCCTAATGTGGAGTTAGCTTTATTGAAAGGGAATGAAACAAAACCCTTGCAAGCTTCAATAAAAGATGGACCAATACTGTGCAAAGAAATAGGAACATGATTTTTTGACCAACTATGATGTTTGTCAATGTCTCGATGACCCAACATGTTGATAAAGGGCCATGTGATTTGTAGGATGGAGTTGGGATAAAAGCTCCCGTTCACTTGATAGAGCAACATTGGCTACCATGTCATCTTCATTTTCTGAATCCTTATTGGAAGATGAGTATGGACTTGTAGAAACCCAGATGACATGCCAAGGTTAATAATTGTTTTGTAAACCTTCCCGATTAGAAATAATTTCCTAACTTATGCTCCTTATGAATGAAGAAATGTTATGGAATGGCTTGCATAGGAGTTCACTCGCGCAATAGTTCAAGTAGAAGTGTAGACCGGGGAGCAATCGATAAAATTTGGGGCCACTATTTATTTATGCTCTGTGGTTTCAAACTCTTCCTTCTCAACTTGAGGCCACTCTACTGTAATTATTTATTTCAACTTTATCAGTAACAATGCTATCTCTTTTATATGCAAATTTATACTTGGTAGGTGATCTACTTGATGACTCTATAGACTCTCTTTCTACTTGTAGGCACTTGACCATAGGAGTTTAATTTTTGGCTTTCTATGGTCAAATACTTGAACATATAAGTATATCCTCTTTCTAGTCTTGGAAAAGATTAGGATATCTGCTCATATATCACGACTCGATTTTCTTAATGCTATGTATTATTGTAGTTTTTGTGTTGTTAGGTTTTATAATTTTATGGTAATCCTAGTTTTGTTTTTATTTGTGTAATTTCTTTCTTATTTTCTATTTGTGCTTGGTGCTTTGGGCACCTAAAGTTTGTAGTTTCATATGTCCAACCCCAGTATAAGGGCACCCCTATCGCTCCATGTGTCCTCTGGGTCTAATTATGAGTTCTAATTTTTTTAATTAATCTGAAGCAAAACCATAGTGAAGGATATTAAACACTGTGAATGTTAGACAAGATCATATGATCAATTTCCTGTGAAAGAATTCTATCGTTTTAACGAGAAATTGCTCTAGTAATCCATTTTCAGAGGTTATTATGTATATTACACCATCCTAAAAGGGAAGGGGTTTAATAAAAGACAATTGTATATGTTTTAAAGAGATTCATGTATGTGTGTAGGCAATACGTGATCCATGAATTATAGAAAATCTTGAAGAAATTTCATTGGACATCACTCAAGTCTTGAGTGCATTGCATCTAGTTTCATTTCATATTTCGGATCAGTCATTGAAATCGGTAATCTGAATAACACTAATTGTCTTAGCACTATCTACTTCTATTAGTATTTTCCTCTAGAGGTGTAGTTTAAACTTTGAAGTCTTAGTTTCAATCTAATCTTTTATTTTCTAATATTTTAAGCCTTTAGGACATAAATTTTCATGCACAACTGAGATTCGAGAATATACTTATTATTTATTTATCATGTTCTAGGTTGAAACCTGGTGCATCATGGAGTTGCGAAGAGGTAGATGCACTTTCCATGAGAGAACAAAGGATATTAAAAATGCACTAAGAGATCTAAAAGAGAAATCTACAGTTTGCCATTCCAAAATAAGAAGCATTGCAGAGAAAATAGACTTTAAACAAACAAACAAGTGCTGAGGGAAGCATCTGCTAATTTTTGATGCTTCCCTCACGCAAAAACAGATTCAATTTGATATGATATCTACGTACTGTCATATGTGGGACGTATTTTACAATTTGATTTTCTACCAAACTGTCATCGAAAACGTTTATGTTTTTTCAAAACCTTAACAATGCAACTCATAGAGAATGATAAAACGTCAATTTTGCTTATAGTTACTTCATCTGTTTTCAACGAGTCTGTGGCAAACATAAAAATACATGTATGGCACACATGTACGGTTATGTTGGCGCCTTGATAGTTGACAGTTTGGTGGTGGCAGAGTCGCTGTAGAAATAATTATTGAGGCCAACAATTCCACTATCCTCTAATCCTAGTACGTTGTAAACTTATTGTAGTTAAAAGTTTTAACTAATGATTACATGGCAGTTTGGGAATTTCAAATTTGGAAAATATACAGAAGTGTATTGGATCCACCACAGACTGGAAGAAATAGCAGCGGGCAAGGAAACCAAGCAGCTCAGCTATGCTAAGTATTCACCGGCATTGACGAGCCCCAGAAACCTTAGATGAAAATCATGATTGCAGGCTGCAGTTTAAATGCGGTTCAGTAACCATTTAAACTGGTAAGTCACCATTTATTTATTTTATAAAAATTGGAAAAAAACAGGGGTCTTTCAGTTTATTATTTTCAAATTTTATTTCCAGCTATTTAGAATAGAGACTCTCCTGGCAGCCATTGTTTATTCCTTCATTTCAAAGCCATTATATGGAAAGGTTTATTATTTTTTATATGTTGAACTATTTTTTCTGCGAATAGATCTATGTCATCATCTTTAATTTCATTAAAGAATAAAAAAATTTCATCGGGTCTGCGGCAATAATATCCTCAGCGTAACTATTTTTCCCAATTTTGTGTGATTCAGCCTGCATAACATAGAAAAATTCATGATTCATTTAACACATTTACAAACTAAGAATAAACTATAATGTCCAGCATAAAATATGATGTTGGTAATAAATTTTGAAAAACGTAATAAGGCCTGTAAAACTACCAAACCATCATCAAAATTTTGGTTGACGGCTTAGACAGACGTCAAATCTCATCCCTGCACCTTTCGGCGTAAATATTATACTTCTCTTTTGTCAAGCAATTTATGTATTTTAAATTTCTTTCGACAGCCAATTTTTGATTTACACTTCTGTGACAGGTCTAAAGCCTTTGGACGGGTTGGGACGGGCTCAAATTTGATTGTGTTGCCAGTGTATGATGGCTGCAGTATGCAGATGTGTTTCAACACACTTATTTTGATTTCTTCGTAAACTGAGCATTTTGATTGGGCAAAAGAGGATCGCCTTTATTAACTGATGGCAGACTAATTAAGGTGATCTTTTTCTTCCCGATCAAAATGCTCAATTTACGAAGAAATCAAAATACATCTGCTGCAACGCATCTCACACTACAACCATCATGCGTTGGCAACAGAATCTGTGCTTTCCATTATTATATGAAGAATGCTCGAGAAGCAGATCGAAGCACTCTCGTTGGGGTTCTTTAGCAGCAGAACTGCCAAGGTTGCAAAGAGTAAAATTTGAGTTACCCCCATGAATTTTAAAGTGGATAAACCTTCTTGGTTTAGTCGATATAATGTGTATGTATATGTTTTAAGTTCTACATTACACAATTGAAACACCCATTCATTACCTTGGCTCTGTCATTTTTGCAGTGGTAGACATAACAGGAAATACCACTGCAAAAATGACAGAGCCAAGTAGGTAATGAATGGGTGTTTCAACTGTACCCAAATGTGCACCTATCTCTATAACACCCTCCTCATCATATCCACTAAACTAAGAAGGTTTATCCACTTTAAAAAAATTCTCCGTGTTCTTCAAATTCATAGAAAAGTTCTTTTCTAATTCTTTCCACATTTGTCGGGCTTCTTTAGCAGCAAAAGCTGCCTCAAGAGTAGCATCATTAAAATATGGAAACTCAAACTTTACTCTTTCTGCAACTTGGCAACTTTAGTTAGGTATATGCAAGAGAAAAAGTATATGCAGAGTTGTCCTAGTTTAAATTGTCTGCTCTTAATTTTTCTGAATCAAATGCCAATGAAGGGAAATCCATTTTAAAGTTGTATTGTTCGTGTTGCATGATAAAGTTTTTGGCTCAGTGTCTTGTGTTGAAGTGAGGTCATTTTCTTTGTCCATATCGAGAAATATTGTATGCATATCACCCCATGCATTTATGTAGTAAGTGAACCTAGCCTTAATAACCTATACGATAATGTCCATCTCAAGGGCATCTGCGCCATTGCAGGTGTGTATTCATCAATAAACTATTTAATTTCAATATTGGGAATTTGTTCCATAGATTGGTGCATTTTGGAACCAACCAATGGTCATGTGCATTGCATTTATTTTGGAATCTGGTTACACAATAGGAGTCTACAACGATTTGTCTTTGCAAAGCATCCAACACATTGCATAGATTCTATGCCTATAGTAGTGAGTGCATGCAATTATATCTTTTTTAATCAAGGAACCACTGTAAGTCGTTTATCATAGTTTCTGCTAGGGGTTTTTGACCTTGTCTCGCATATTGTGTGCAATATTTGTAACCCATTGTGAATGGCTCCTACCTTTGTTTTAATAGTGCTAAAACTCAAGAAGATTGTTGGCGGGCCGAGGTTGTCGTATCATTGCGAGATGATCTTGTAAGTAGTCGGGTGAGGAAGAGGCTACCCTTCACTCAATATGCACTCGGTCAATTGCGGTCAATGCATCATGACCGTCCAATTGCGGAATGGACGGTCATGATGCATTGATAGGGATTGACCGGGTGCATATTGAGTGAAAGATAATTGCTAGTGTTAGGTGATATTTTTATTTTTTAAAATCCATGTAACCAATGTTAGATTAAAGAATATTTTCCAAGTTTGGTTTTATTTAAAAAAACTAGCCAAAAGCCTCCTTTTCAACTATTCTTTTCTTATTCTTATTCACATGCACTGACGAATCTAGTTTATCGAATCTTGAATGTCTTGAAAAACTAAGTGGTTGTATGATATGCAAAGTGTCGGCTAGAATGTAAGAGTCCACCTTGTGCAATCTTTAGCCATTAGAAGCTTTCTATTATGTCATCATCGGGAGGCTTCTGGGAAAAAGTGTTGGGAAGTTCATTTTTATGCATATTTTTATGTGAAAATGCCTTGTGGATGTTTTTCTTTAGCTAGAGAAATATGTATGATTTTTTCTTCTGAATTTCGAATACATTGAAAATTTGTGAAGGTGTTGATCAAGGTGTCACCAAACACCTCATCATCTCATCTTTAGTTTAAATGGAAATTTCTCCTTCAATGTCTCTATCCAAGGCGACCTAGGTGACATGGTTTCATTGTCAAGGTTGTTTATCTTATTGGCATATTGTAGGGAATCTGATGGATGAACAAAAACACACCCGAATTTATTTTTTTGTAATCGAATTTTCAATCACCCTTGTCATTAGGAACAAAAAATAGATGCCACTCAATTTCTTAGTCCTACACATAACATTCAATCTACATATGCGGTATAAATACACATGATTTATTTAAAGTCATAACTAAGTTAAATTGTTTCATATTCTTGCTTCTTTAACATAAGGGTGGAATTAGTTGTTATCCATATTTTGCCCCTCGGGAAAAATATTGGATCAACCACGACCCCGCACGGAAAGAATAAGAGAAAACACGTTTAAATCTTGCAAAATGGTTGCAGAGGGACTCTACAATGGAATGCGGGGCCTGTGAAAGTTTAAACGACCCTGTGTGAGAAGAAAGAGAAGAAACGGCTCTGTCACATGAATATGTGTCTTAAATCTATTTGATAGACTCAGAAGACTCTAAAATAAAAAGGAAGGGTCGAGGAAGGAGGCCAAGCAGTGTTAGAAGAACCAGAGGCTCGAGAATAAGAAGCGGTGAAGATTCAAAGTCTTTGGGCTCAAAACAGTTCAGAAAGAGTCCAGAATCGACTAAGTATGGAAGAGCCAGCAGAGGGAACCACGTGTCCTAATGACGCTCCTCCAAAGATGAATCCATAAAGGGAGGCTCAAACAAGCCCCGCATCTCCACGTGTCCCAGGTCAAAGCGGGCCGTCGGGGTTTTCTGAGTTTTACATTTCACGAAAAGGGGGAAAAGGTAAATTACAGACCCGCAAACCTGATTTTTGCTCTAATCTGGCTGCCACGTGTCCCATATCAAAAGGGAAGCCCAAACGAGCACCAGGCTGGGAACCAAAATTAAGAAGAGTCTTCCAGGCCATTAATGAAGAATCCAATCTCTTCAACTACCAGTTCAATTCGATTTGATCCGCTAGGAACCAAAAGTGACATATTGTGGGCGGATTTGTAGAAGGCATTGATATTCGGTGGTTGAAATTTCAAAATGGGATTCGATGCATATCCCGGGGTGGTTGAAATAGGATTCAACTTTTCCCTCTTCTCTCTCTTTTCTTTCTATATATAATGTAACACTTCTCGTTTGAGAAGGAGAGACATTCTGGGCATAGAGAAACTTTGTCAAATTTGTTTCTCGACGCCATTTTTGAGCAACGAACCTTCTCCCACGCTTGGAAAATGTATTTGTGCCTCTATTCTAGAAATGTAATGGTCTGTGCACCTTTTAGAGCAATAAAAATGTGTTTTTGTGGTGTTCTTCAACCCTTTGCATCGTTTTGTTGTTTCTCCGTGCCTCTCCCTTTTAGTCTTGGTTTTATGTACGTATTTCACATTTGTAGGTGCAGGATGTGGTGTTTCATGGATTTTAATGGATGATTTGCAGATTTGGGCCATGTCACTTCTGTCTGACCTCCCTCATCTCCATTTTTTCTATTTCTTTCTCCCTCAATAGAATATCTCACTTCCTTTGCTGGTGTATCACCGCTTTAGTGTAGGCTCTATTTTTTCCCTCTTTCTCTCTCCTTGGTTCCTTGGAATGGTTATATTAGGTTAGATTTAGTTTGCCTGCACTGGAGTAGCTCGTGGTAGGTAGTTTAGGAAGAGGAACCAACCTTCTCTGGAGGATCATTCCCATTTGCAAGTCCCATAGCTTGGGGAATGATCTAATGTTATGTAAATCACACCAATGACCCTGCCTTAGAAAAATAGATCCATAACTCATTTGGGGGTCTTTGTGATTTTGCACTAACATTAGTTGTACAAAAATCGAAGTACCTATGTGTTTTTGCATATAAATTGTTCACCTATTTAACTAAGGCATTGCAAATTAATTCCTTAAGAATGTGAAACAAATATTCATTCACTACTTTTCCTTATAAACAAGAGCAATATATGAATGGAAAAGTAACAATTAATTCCTGATTTGTGTATTCATTATACATCCTATCTAAGTCACAAGGTTCATGTTCGTGTTCTACCATGATAAAATTTGAAAGAAATTCGCCAAAGGATAAAAATCGAGAGAAATTTTTCGTCATTAAATTCAATATAATTTAATAATAAAATAAATTTTAATAATTAATAATTTTAATTTAAAATGAAAACTAAATCTAATTAAAAAATTAAATCTTTTAATCTAATTAAAATAGTAGAAAATTTTATATCTAATATTAATATCTAAAATATTCATTAATTAAAATACCTAAAATATTCATTTAAAATCTAAGTAAGAGTTAAAATTTAATCCTAAATCGTATATGCTGCAAACTAATGTGCAATGCCTTAAAATAAATTAAAAAGCCTAAAAGTAAAAAAGTTAAAATATAATGTTTTATTAATTAAAAAATGTATTACCTAAAATCTTAAATGACCTAAAACATTTAATATTGTGTTACGATACATTGTAGAAGAAGTAAGACACGAGCACAAAAGAAAAAAATCGATGTTTGAAGTTGTGTTTCCCTCACGTGTCATTCTGGTCCTCCCCGTCACCATTGGTTAAGATTGAAGGCTCGTTCGGTTACATTTTGAAGCATCTAAGTAGCTAGAGCATAGAACCCTCGGTGCATTCCACATGTAGACAAAACACAAGTTACCTCATTTCTAGCTTGTGTGAAAATTGTGAGTTTTAGCCGAGAATGTCTAAAGGATTCTATCTTTGGCTTAGGGATTTTTAACGTTTTGTAGTAAAATTAAGGGAAAATAGATAGTGTTCGATTTTTTTGATGATTTTGGATAAATTTTGGTTGTTTTAATGGAATTCCCTGAATTTCAAACTTTCATATTGAAATTCAATGAACCATGTATGATGCAGAGAATCATTAAAACCATCAAACATACAATCACCTTCTCAAGATTTTTCAACTTCAACTATTCCTTATCTCGATTCTCTACATTGGAGGATCTTAGACTAGCCAAAATGGCTTATATTCTTTCTTGTTTCACCTAATTCACCCTCAAATGGCTTCACAAATTCCTCTTCCTGTTTTACAACTTTTGGATTTTGTCTTCTTCAATTCCTTTTAGCTCCTTTACCCTATTCCTACACCTAAAACAATGTTAGTTTGATCAAAAATGAACTTAAATAACCAAAACACAAAGCTCCTTTCTTTATTTGTCAAAATTGGCTCGCTTAAGCCCTTAAGACATAGTGCCTTCTTTTTTCATGTTCGAGTGATCTAGGAGGGCCCAATCACCCTCATTAGTGACCCATGACTATCCCTAAGGTGCGGGAAAAAATTGGTGCCCTAACTCTTAACCCTTTCCCTTCTATCTCACTTTTACTCTTCTTGCTCACAAGTTACTTACTAACCCTATCTCACCGTATTGTCAAGCATATATTCACCACCCTAAGGTTTCAAGGGCCAAGCCATGAATTTCGAGTACCCATTTTGATCTTCTACCACTTTGTATGAAATATCAAGTTTGAACTCTAAGGGAAAAAATACCTTCCTTTGTAAAGTACCCTCTCTAACTAGCCCTCAGTGACTTTGCATAAGCACTTATCTTATATTGTCGTGAAAAATGAAGATTTAACCCTTGATTAGAAAATTTTACATCTAATATTAATATCTAAATATTCATTGATTAAAATACATAAAATATTGATATAAAATCTAAGTAAGAGTTAAAACTTAATCCTAGATCGTATATGCTGAAAACTAATGTGCAATGCTTTAAAATGAATTAAAAAGCCTAAAACTTAAAAAGTTAAAATATAAATTTTTATTAATTAAAAAACGTATAACCTAAAATCTTAAATGAACCTAAAACATATAATATTGTGTGTTACAATATGTTGTAGAAGAAGTAAGACATGAGCACAAAAGCAAAAAATCGATGTCCAAGTTGTGTTTCCCTCACATGTCATTCGCGCCTTCCCAATCACCGTCGGTTAATATTGAAGGCTCTTTTAGGTTACATTTTGAAGCATCTGAGTGGCTAGGGCACAAAACCCTCAATGCATTCCACAGGTAGACAAAACACAAGTTACCTCATTTCTATCATGTGTGCAAATTGTGAGTTTTAACTTAGCATGTCTAAAGGATTCTATCTTTGGCGTAGCGATTTTTTAACGTTTTGTAGTAAAATTAAGGGAAAATAGATAGTGTTCGATTTTTTTGATGATTTTGGATAAATTTTGGTTGTTTTAATGGAATTCCCCAAATTTCAAACTTTCATATTGAAATTTAACGAACCATGTATGATGTAAAGAATCATTAAAACTATAAAACATACAATCACCTTCTCAAGAGTTTTCAACTTCAACTATTCCTTATCTCGATTCTCTATATTGGAGGATCTTAAACTAGCCAAAATGGCTTATATTCTTTCTTATTTTACCCAATTCACCCTTAAATGGCTTCACAAGTTCCTCTTCCTTATTTTACATCTTTTGGCTTTTTGTCTTCTTTAATTCCTTTCTAGCTCCTCTATCCTGCTCCTACACCTCAAACAATGTTAGTTTGATAAAAAATGAACTTAAACAACCAAAACACAAAGCTTCTTTCTTTGTTTGTCAAAACTAGCCTCCTTATGCCCTTAAGACATGGTGCCCTGGTTTGTTCATACTCATAGTGATCTAGGAGGGCCCAATCACCCTCATTAGTGACCCATGACTATCCCTAAGGTGCATGAAAAAATTGGTGCCCTAACTCTTAACCCTTTCCCTTCTTTCTCACTTTTACTCTTCTTAATCACAAGTTACTTACTAGCCCTATCTCACTTTATTGTCAATTGTATATTCACTATCCTAAGGTTTCAAGGGCCAAGCCATGCATTTCCAAGTACCCATTTTAATATTCTACCACTGTATGCAATATCAAGCTTGAACTCTAAGGGAAAAAGTAACTTCCTTTGTAAAGTACCCTCTCTAACTAGCCACGGTGATTGTGCACAACCACTTATCCTATACTGTCATGAAAAATGAAGATTTAACCCTTTATTTTTCATAATATCTTCAAAATCCCTTTCTAAAGTTATGAGCATGATATATTGAGAATTTTAGAGCCAAATGTGTTGATTAAGGGTCTCAAAATGTAAACCCTAGCTCTATCCTAAGCATGTAACACAAAGTATCCTGAGAGGTTACTTCTTGCTATAACTTATTCTAAGATTCATTTTAAGACTCTAAATTTAACATTTATATCTATCACAAAAAATGCAACTTCTTTCATTACTAGTCAAGCTCGAACAATTAACAAATATGAAAATCACAAAATGTCTCTTGTCTTAGCCTATAAAAGGCAATGTATGAAACCCTCAAGGTAACAATGAAGTATCTAAGTTCATTCAAATGCAATGATATAGTTTATTATTTGTGTCATGCATGTACTGCATCCTTTTAATGATGTCTCACTTATTATAAACTAGCTACACATATGAACTCAAACTTAATGCAAGCACAACCACATTTTTTTCTCTCATTGAAGCTCCTTAAACATGTAAAAGGAAATGACAATGAATATGTCCCCAGGTTACAATGCAAGTGTCACACCACATCCTTCATCTGCATGATTCCCAATGAGGGTTCTCAATCCATAGATCACAACATCAAAATTAATCCCCACAACTTCCCCAAGATCAACAAGTCACATAGTTTATATGCATGCATTATACATTCTTGGCTCCTCAAAAGCAGAGCACTAGCTTCTCACCTCTAAAATTGACCCCCTTTTGAATTCCATTGTAAAAATAAGTGCATGAACATATAAAACAAGAAAGGATATCAAATCAAGACTTGTACTTCAACCAAAGAGAACCATTCAAACAAAAATCAGATTTTTATTACCTTATCGCTATATTTCATACAAAATATGATCTTTCATTCCTTTCCCCAATATTATCTTCATCCTCCACATGAGGAATTCCTCTAAAAATGACTCCCTATATTCCCTAGATTCAAATTTCTCCATACATCCACCTACTTCTAGAAATGTAAGCTGTTTTGAAGACTCGTCATGAGTGTCACCTTGTGACTCTTCAACTTCCTATATGCCTCTTTTCACATTATTGGCATTTTTACATTATTTTAACATTTCAAATGAATTTTTCACATCTTAGGACCTTTTACCATGTAACTAGACTCTACACACACACCCACCTAAACTCACTAAAACCCCATATGGCTCATTTTCATGATCTTGCAAATTTGAACTCATTATAGAGGGAAAATGAAAAGTTTTGAAACTGGGGTTTCTTAGTCATCTAGTTCTCCCTCTTCAAACCTCATCATCCATTGAAAAACTTGTATTGTCCTCATAAAGAATTCTTTATTAGGAGATTATCAATTTGGATGTGCTTCATGTGATTCCTCTACATCACTTTGTAACATAACTTTCTATTGTTGATTAACTAAAAATATGCATTTTTATGAGTTAATCTAAATAGGTACAACAATGTAATTACTGATATAAACTAAAATACATATGCTAAATATTTTTATTTGATATTTAAATGAAGTGAAATAAATGAAATAGGAGGGATAAGGTTTTAACCTGAAAATGACCTACCTCTCTATGTGTTAGGACTAACAATGTGATGTGGACGGAGAAGAATGTGACGAGAACACCTCGAGAAATTGCAACGAGATGAAGATATAACTAGACTGGGGTGCACTGGGGTGCTTTGGTCCGCAGATATACTCTAGTCCGTGTAGGAGGTCCAAAACTAAATCTCACATGTTCGACAGGTGGTGTGAAACCCTCACTATTTGTCACATTAGATTCATTGTGCTATGTTAAGTGTTGCTTTGTAATCAACAATGAAAGGAAGTCATGTAAAACTCTAAACACACATCAATTCCTAAAAATAAAAATGCATATGATAGGTTTGGACTAACATCGGTTTCCATAATGGTGGACTTACCGACCGAGCGTTGCACTACATTCTAGACCCGGATATAATTCTATGTGATTTGTGTGCAATTTTGTGCCTAAGGTTCCCTAATGTCAATGGCACAAAGATAGGGGAAATAGCTAGATATAAATGTAAAATGGTGGATGGAATAGAATAGACTTTCCTTTTCCTATGCAGTGTGTGTGATGGAATGATGCCCAAATGCAATCCCTTGCCTTAGTAGATAGCTAGCCCTTGATGGTAGATAGTCTCGCCCATAAGATAGTAAGTATGCTATGTTTATATAGGGATCTCTTGCTCAAATTTCAACACTAATGACCCGACATGCTAACTAGTACCTAGGGGAATGAGAGGGAAAATTATAAAGACCGACCTCGAAAATCTAAATTAGACCCAAGTGTTGCGAGGACCAGGGTGCCTAAAATTAAGGACTAGGGCACCCATGGGCACCTTAATCCTACCCTAGGCGTCTTATTCAAAGACTAAAGATGACAATCAATAAAATTACGACACCTAAGATTCCCGAGAGATGACAAAAACTGTAAACAATTGATGACTATGCAAGACAAACGATGATGATGACCAACTAACTGATGAAAAGAATGGGGGATGAGCCATTAGTGAATACTTTTCTTACACGAGATCCATATATAAAACACCATAATTTGTGGTATAATTGTAATAATAAGTGCATGATTTTGTGAGTATATTTTCCCCCACTTTATGTTGGTGAGCGAAATATCGGTAACATAAAATAGATAGAGATGTGTACCTAAGAGAAGTCGAAGAAGCCCGTGCTATAGTAGAATACACAAATGTGGTAGTATAATGTGCCGAAAGAACCATGTAGTGTGTCAAACAATGGATCAACATGTTGATCTATGCAACGTATTAAAAAAGCATAATGTCGTAATGATGTGCACTAAATGAGAGTGATGGTTGTAATTTTAGATGATTGATGATTTCGAATGTTGTATGATAATGAATGAGATGGGATAGAGAGTAATCAATTCCTAAGCCGATTGTGTGTATACAAAAAATTGGCCGGAGGATTTGGGTGTCTTGTCGCTAGAGGAAGAGTGTAGGGAGAAAAGTGTGTTATTCTCCAATCTCTAACTACATCCTCAAGATCTAGCTATTGCAGATGGACTTAGATCAAATATTTGTGGTTTTGGATCCAAGATAATTTTGATCAAACAATTGACCTATATAGGAGTGGTATACGAAAGGCCCTCTTTACCCCACTCCACGGGTGTCATCGTAATGTGATGGCTTCCAAGTTAGGTTATCGGAAGAAAATGTGAAATTTATAATGGATTCCAAGTTAGGTCATCTGGAAGCAAGCAAAATGTAAATGTATGATGCTTCCAAGTTAGGTCATCTGAAGAAAGCATAAAATTTATAGTAACTTCCCAATTTTGGTCATCTCGGGAAAGTAACGCTTGTGTAACTCCCACGTTAGGTCATCTAGGAGGCCATTGTGTTGTATTTGTAATGATTGAATGATATGGTTTTTATTATTAGAGATTTGAATGCGTTAGTGGATTGATTAATTGCATGGTTACTCATGGAGATAGTTTATGCTAGTTTCCCCCAGGATAGGTCATTAGGGGGAAATCGATAGAAGTTAGGAAAATATCGCATGAAAATATTTTTAATCTCTTGTTGCCCCATTTTAGGTCATTAGGGGAAGTGATGAAGTGTTTGTATAGAAAACTTTTATGTTTTGTTCCCCCATATTAGGTCATTAAGGGGAATTAATGGCGAGAAGTCACGTAGTGAATTAGTAAATGTTTTAAAATGATGAATTGGTAATGTTGATCAATCACATGTTGATGTAAGGGGAATTATAGGATACCCCCAATGATATGGCCCCCCTTTTAGAAAAAGCAGAAGTGATGAAAAGAATGAACACTAAGCTGAAAGTAAGCACAAAAGAGAGAGAAAGTGACGAAATCACAAAAATGTGTATGAGTTGAATGGAAAATAATGTCGAGGAAAGATAATTCACACGTAACGCGTACACTACAGTGGTAGGTGGAATTCTAAAAAGATTGTTGCAAACGTGGTGTAAATTGGAGTATAAATGCTTAAGATATGAAAAAAAGCTGGTGTGGGTTATATTAGTTGTAAGAATAAGCATGAAATAATGACCATAGTAAAGTAGGTGATGAAAAAGTAAATATAAGTAGTGAAGTGAAAAAGTGTTTAGTCACTTCATTTTTGTTTATGTGATTGTGAGATTGAGCACGAGAGGAGAAAAGATTCCACAAGTGAGAATAATACATCCTAGCCAGTTTGAGATGGTGGTGACTGTTATAGCATCAAGCACAAATGCGGAATTGGTAAGTATGTTGTTTTTCAAAAATTGTTTGGTGTACGAGTAGTCATGTTTGTTGAATTTTTACAAATTTGAGATACCCGGATAGGAGCGGTGAGGGTGCTAGTGACCCTTGGGACAGAAGCACCCAAAATTGGGTGCCAGTGTCCTGCTCCTAGGTGCCCAGATCATGCATCTGGCGCCGTAGTCCGAATGTGTGTAGTTAGTGTATAATGGTGAAAACCAATTTCTAGCATATATTGATGTGAAAAAAGTGTATTTAGGCTTGCGTAGTGTTCTAACATCGTGTTTGTTGTTGGTTTGTGATGTTCGAGAGGATATTCACTCGAGGGAGTTCTGCGGTGGTTGTCACATGAGTACGTTGCTTGGATTGGGCATGTTAGATGATGATTGGGATGTTATGGACCATGTCAGCCTGTGGCACATAACATGGATGGGGATATGCCCCACAATATTCCTATGTTGACTACATTATGCGAGATGTGGTGTGTGGATACATGTACATTTTGGTTTCCTACGAGGGAGATGATTGTTACTTTGGAGGATGTGTATCGCATATTGTGATTACTTGGTTGTTGGAGAGAGTACATGTTATGTCATTGGAGGATATGGAGAGGTAGATGCGAGCTGCGAGATGGTTTTCTTGTAGTGATTTGAGTATTTGCTGATGCCCATATTAATCTGGATGTTATCTTAGGGTATGGGGTTCCACACTTGTGGAAGTTTATAGCTATTGTGATTGCTTCATCTATAAAATTAGAGGGAGGGATGTAGGAAACTTGTATAAGATGTATGATATATGCTAATGGATGGATAGAGGAGGAGGGTACCGGATATGCGTAGGCACAATGCATGTTGGCACACCTATACGAGATTTATACTTGATTCACTCAAAATGAGCATGGTGGTGGGATAGGATCCACTACACTATTACACGTATGGGATTATGAGAATATAGGTGTGTTGAGACCAGTTGGAGGTCCCCGAGGAGAGTGGGCATGACCAAAGATATATGCAGAAGGTGGATTAATATTCATGGTGCGGGATGGACACGAGATACCTACATGGGACCAATAAATAGGATCGGGCCGAGACAAAGGTGACATGGAGTCCAGTCCATACCACGACTATGGAGGATGGCCCAAGGATGTTATAGATTTGCAATGCATTTGGAGGACTGTGTGGTTGGAGGATCAATTTACGTGTGTAGTAGAGATATTTCGTGGAGAGAGTATCACAACAGCTTTGACATAGCTCAACACAAAGCCATATATATGGTTGAGAGCTATCTGAGAATGTAAGAGGGATGGAGCTGAGACCAGAGCCCTTAGTGGAGCATCTAGTACCTCCTAGACCAGATGAGGTAGATGTAGCGATAGAGATGATAGACTAAGATGATGCGGGTTACACGGAGGAGTAACGTGCATGGTGGGAGACAGATGGGTATTGTTGTTCTCTTTATTTACAGGCCCAAAGGGGTTACCGTAAGGAGGAGGAGAGGGGTAAGCTCATGCCCTCAACAATGTAGCAATGATTGTAGCTAAACGTGAGTATACATGTGTAGCTATGTTATGTTCTCATCGTTGTTTTCTTATATGATAACGATAGTTGTCTAATGCAATCGCTCTATTTGTTTTGTAAGCGATGCTTATTGGTCTTTGATAGTGGACACATCCATTTGTACATTGATGCGTAATGTGCCCATTGATTTTATTGTGGGTGGAGGGATACTAGAACGCATGGATGACATTACGAGTGAGTGTGCCCATTTGTTTGAGTCATGGGCCGTAGCAGCATTGTATACACCGTGTGTTCTAGGTAAGAGGGATGAGGTATGTGAGGAGACTTGACTAAACATAGAGGAAACAAGTGGTGGTCCTTTAGTGCATGATGTGTTCATACATTTTGTCGAGTTGTAGAGGCCGATTCATGGAGCGATCGAATAATGTCACACTCACTCTGTGGAAGCGAGGTTGAGAGGTATCAAGGCTATAAATAATGACGTCACGCCGGTGGTGAGGTGCCAATTTCTAGGGCTCTCGTAGTACACGAGAGTGAAAACAATGATGAAATATTATTGTTACTATAGTATGTAATGTGGGGCGTTGCCCTAGTGATGAGACATTTTGTTTAATGATGATCGTAGTTAATATGTATATCGACACATGTTAATGATATAAGATGAGCTGATTTTATCATGTATATATGTCGCAATGTGATTGATGATGTATGATTTGATGTGTATTGTTGTAGTGTATGTAATGTGTTACATATTTTTCGTGTTGTATTGATTCATAGTTGCACTATGATGGTGATAATGAAAAAAATGTGGAATACGATTGAGAAGTTAAACAAAATGTGTATGAAATGGAATTTGTAATGCATAATTAGTGTAATGTTGATAGTAAGATAGATGTAAAAATGTATAATTGCAAAACTAATGTGTTGTGATGAATGATAATGTGATGTGATCATAAAATGTTAGTATGATGAAACGAGGGGAGGAATATTAGTGATGCCCCTAGTGTGTAGAGGAATAGGCTCATTTAGTTAAGACCCCTCACCAATCAAGGATGAGTTGCATAGCCAAGAGTGCGTCATCGGAAAATGATTGAGTGTCTTGGATGAAATTACAAAGCGTGTGATGAGAGTTTTTATAAAAACCCTCAACAATCGTGTAAGAAAAGTAAGAACACAAGTGTATCATTGGGGTGAGGTGATAAATATCACCTACTAGAGACTGAGGTGGTGTGAAGTAGTGGGAGCAAGTGGGATGAAAGTAGTGTGTGAATATGTGCCAAACTAAATTTCATATGGAACAACAAAGGGGATATGCGAGAGGGATATGGAAGAAATTGTGAAGGAACAACATTATGTGGTGGATAACGTGAATGTGATGGATATAATAAATGCGATGGATGCAATGAATGCAATGGACGTGATGGATGTGATGAATGCGACATGGATGCGATGAATGCAATGGATGTGATGGATGTAATGAATGCGATGGATGCGATGGATGCGACAAAGAATACACCCGAGTAACATATGATGATGATGGATGAACTATAACTTTGCACCTGATGGAGAAGAAGACTCAACTAGAGTATACACATGGTGATGAGGTAAAGGAGAGCTAGACCGCTCACGTGAGTGAGAGTCAAAGGAGATGATGCCATGTTCCTCTAATTGTTGTAGTCGATCATGAAGGAAAAGACAATTACTGTCCCTATGGCTATTTATACGATAGTAGTTATGGTAATTTTGATCATGATGACATTGCAAACGATGTTATGGATGATGTTGGTTAGAGGGTAATTGAATGAGATGTCTATCAAGTAAAGCACACAACACATCATGTGGTCGAGTGTGATGAGGAAAATGCAATGACTCATGTAGCATAGGTGGAGTAGAAGGAGGATGATCCTATTACAAATAAGGAGAATAAGCATGTTGTGGTGGTGGAGTAGATTGGGCTTGCTGTATTTACTTGTGAGGAAAAGGAGGAGACTATGTAGGACACTCAACCAATGTCAATGGAGGAGAACTAGATGGTACAATACAACAGAAGTAGAGGTATGTGAAGGATGTGTGACATGTGTTGAAAGAAGGATTGTTCTAAATCAATGAATTTGTAGGATAGAAGAATGAAGGACTCACGTGTATCATACTCTTTGTAATATTTGCTTAAGCGCAGGAACCAAACTACGAAAAAAAATGAATTGCATCTCTAGATCGATAGGTTGGAATATTAGTTGATATATACATGCATTAAAGCATAAAATGTAATCATTAATAGATTTTGATGAGCCCTGATGTAAAGTAGGTAGGTGGCCTTAAGTAACCCTAGGGCCATTGTTGAGAATGAAATGACGGAGGAAAGTGTCCTCCATGTCATAGTAAGTAGTAATGGACCCATATGGAAGATAAGTATACCACTGTAAAGCCTCATCAATAAGACTATGTCAAAAGGCTTTAAGTAATATCCTATCATTAGAATAAGAGATCATAGCCATGCGGTAATGTAGAAGATGAGCATGAGGATCACCAGTACCATCAAAACATGTGAATGTAGGCATTATAAAGTATATAGGAAATGTAGAATCGTGAATCTTCTTAGGAATAGGATTACCATGTAATGATATGTAATCAATAGAGGCAAGTAAACCCTACTTGCTAGAGTAAGAGCTTGAACTTGAGATTGTAATTGACCTATGGAATGCATGTGAGAGATAATATCTTGTGAAGGAATAATGGAAGATGGAAAAAATGTATTAAGAGGTTGTAATATTCCATTATGAGTGATCATAGGAATATTTAGAGGTGACAAAGGAGATTCCAATGCGAAAGGCACACTCGTAGTAGGTGTC
This sequence comes from Taxus wallichiana var. yunnanensis, assembly GCA_018340775.1. Taxonomy (NCBI): domain Eukaryota; kingdom Viridiplantae; phylum Streptophyta; class Pinopsida; order Cupressales; family Taxaceae; genus Taxus; species Taxus wallichiana. The sequence goes on along the minus strand of CM031244.1, from coordinate 350,345,629 downwards.
GAAGAAGCTATAGTAGATTATGTAGAAGGGATATGTATAAAAATGGTAGGAGTGGCATTAGAAACATCCTTAGGAGATGTGGTGACCGATGGAGATGGAATGATAGGAGAAGATGAACTAATATGTGTAGATGATATAACATGAGAAGAAATAGTAGGAGAAGAAGAAGTGATAAATGGAGGTCACTCATGCATAGTTCTAGATGAAATCTCACGAGAAGGTAGTGGTGGAATAGGAGATTCACTCTCAACAAGTATGAAAAGAAGGAGAAATATGACTATCAATCACCTCATCAATGTCGACAAAGACTCAGAAATGAGAATGTCACTAAGGATACTATGAATAGGACCATCAATATAATACAAAATTGAATGAGATCTAGTATGTGATGAATGATGAGAAGCAATATCATAAGGAGGAGAATCGTGAGATGGAACTATAGAGGTATGTTGAGTAGAAGGAGAATGTGAAAGATGATCAATACCAAGCATGTAATCAATAAGAGAATAATCTAAAATTTCCTTAGAGAGATTGGAAGGAGGATCACTAGTAGTCGTATAACATGGTGTAAAACGAGTGAAGGCTATAGGATCCTCAACGATACTAATGCTAATGGGATGATCTTCAAAATGAGTAGGCACATATGTTGACCATCTAAAAGTTGTTGTTTGATATGAGATGTCATAGGAATAAGATTATCATAGAAAGTCATGAGCTTAGCGATGGCAACCTCATCGTAGATAGGGTTAACACTAAAATGAGACATGATGGGCGAAGAAGATGAACTATTCTTTCTTAGCCATTAGGGTTTGAAGTGTTATACGGGTTCACCAAAATGATTAACTAAAAATATGTATTTTTATGAGTTAATCTAAATAGGTACAACAATGTAATAACTAATATAAACTGAAATATTAATGCTAAATATTTTTATTTGATATTTAAATGAAGTGAAATAAATGAAATAGGAGGGATAAGGTACTAACTGAAAATGAATTACCTTGCTATGTGTGTGGGACTAAACAATGTGATGTGTGATGGAGCGAGAATGTGACAGGACACCTCAAGAAATAGCAATGCAGATGAAGATCCAACTAGATTGGGGTGCACGGAGGAGGACTAGGGTGCTTGGGGGCACTCTAGTTTGCATTATAGGCGCTCTAGTCTGCAGGAGAGGTCCAAAACTGAATCTCACGGGTTTGGCGGTGGTCCAACCCTAATTATTTGTCGTATCAGATTCACCGCACTACACCAAGTGTCACTAGTAATCAACAATGAATGGAAGTCCAACAAAACCCTAAACAAGCATCATTTCATAAAAATAAAAATGCATATGATAGGGTTAGATTGAACTCGGATGCCACAATGGTGGACTTACTCGACCGAGCGCCGCACTACATTCCATACCTTAATGTATTTCTGTGTGATTTGTGTGCAATTTTGTGCCTAGGGTTCCTTTGCATTAATGACGCAAAGATAGATGACAATAACTACATGTAAATGTAAAATGGTGGATGGAATAGAATATATTTTCCTTTTCCTATGCAATGTGTGTGATGGAATGATGCCCAAATGCAGTCACTTGCCTTAGTAGATAGCTAGCTCTTTATGGTAGATAGTCCTCCCATAAGATAGTAAATATGCTATGTTTATATAGGGATATCTTGCTCAAATTTCGACACTAATGACTGACATGCCGACTAGTACCTAGGGGAATGGGAGGGAAAATTATAAAGACCGACCTTGAAACTCTAAATTAGACCCAAGTGCTATGGGGACCAGGGCATGTAAAATTAAGGACTAGGGTACCCATGGGCACCCTAATCCTACCCTAGGCACCCTAGTCAAAGACTAAAGATGACAATCAAGCAAATTATGACACCTAATACTCCCTAAGAGATGAACAAAACTGTGCAAACAACTGACGATTGTGCAAGAAAAATGATGATGATGAACAACTAATTGATGACAAGACTAGGGGATGAGCCATTAGTGAATACTTTTCTTATGCGAGATCCATATATAAAACAACATACTTGGCGGTATAATTGTAATAGTAAGTGCGTGATTTTGTGACTATAATTGTTCATTCATGACTTAGGATTTGTTATTGAAAAAGTATGCATTGTTTATTAACTTGTGCATTTCTTACTTTTTTTTATCTTAAACATAATAGATTAACTATGTTTTACATCACATTCATCTATTAAGTTAACTCCTGAGAAGTAATAAAAGGAATATGTTTGTATTTACTCACTAATGATCAAATGATGCAAAAATGGCAATTTACATAATAATATGATCACACAATAATCCATGGTACAATTGCATCGTAATAATTTTTACTATGGTATCAAGGTCTACATTCTTCAAGAGTTTGTTAATCTTTAGTCTTAATTTACACAATAGGGTGTTATATTCTAATGTATTCAATTTACAATAAATTTACAAGTATACAAGAGTTACTTCCTTGTTTTCAACACTAGTACATATTAAAAACATAATAACACATCTACTATCACATCAACATGTCATCAATCACTAGATATCCATCATGAAGTCCATTGCGTCATAGTAGAAAGAGTATCATCGGAGCATTTTACCTCCAACCTCGAGCCATTTGATTCACCGCACATATTTCACGTCTTTGAGAGAAACCCTACCCTTCACGAGAAGGAATATGTGAGAAATTGATACAATAAGAGATAATACCATGTTTATTTTTAGTTAATTGAACGGTAGACAAATGAACAAGGTAGGAGTAAATATCTCCTATTTTTATTACAAGTATTAATAGTGCTTTTAGCCAAAAGACTTAGGATATTAGAAGGTACCATGTCACTCGAAATTTGATACAAACCAAGTCATGTTGAGTCATACCCAACTCCACATGACGGAAGACTTTGAATCCATCTGCAGTCCACCTCCCCTACCCCTAACAATTGTCATATGTGATCCAAAGTTAGGTTATCCACCCTTTTGTATAGGTCACTCCTGGTTCAATTACACATCTCTCAAGTTTCATTCTTTTCCCACAAACAATTTACAACATGACATCTCTATTTCTGCAAGAAAAGGAGGGCAACTAAAGCTATAAGTACACCTATATCACAAAACAAACCACTAGTAGAATGCAAGCCTTAATACATACTTGTGTGTCTTATACCACACAAGAAAGATATTAGTGCAAAAATTCTACAACTGGGTGTGGTAATACATATAAAGGACTATATAAATTGACCATAATAGTTTTGGTACTCATGTCGTCAGTTTTACATATCTCAAGTTTTAATACTTTTTGTATAGTTTGTAACGACAATAATCACATATCCCTTCGATATCGAAATGTATTAGAATACTATTCCATAGTTCAAAATACTACTTAATAATTTATTAAAATGATAAGAAAATAAATATACTTTGAAGGTTTTCATCCTCACGTGTTTCCCCAATTGATTAAATCATTACTCGTAACCTCATATATGATATCATAACTTCTTCCTTCTAAACATTGACATAACTTTTTATTTTCCTGATCTTAGTTTCTTCCTTATTCGTGATAGTTTCCTATAGTTGATTCGACGTTCCTTCATGGTTAATCCCATTTCATGTTGTTTTCTATCTATTCAATATTTAATACAACCGATTGAGTAACCAACTTCCATCTTGTTCTATCCGTGTTGAATCTTTAAAGCTCAAGTATATCTATCGTTATCTATGAAGTTCGGTATATAAACACCTTTTGGTTTTGATTATATGTGAACCATTTACTCCGCTAATTATTTTCTTCATTCCATCATCCTGTCATTATTCAAGTTTCTAAACAAATCTCAAATTGCTAAAAATTGCTAAGCTTATTAGAGCATGGTCCCATAGACTCGCTCCATCTTTTATTATTCTTTTGTAAATGGTCCCATGTTAATTTTTTTCAACCATTCTGAGGAAAAAAAAATCAAATTTTGACACGAAAATTATAAGCTCCAGATTTTTAGCTTTGTTAAACTTCGAAATAGTGGAGAGTGGCGGCTGACAGATTTCCCCTCTGTTTAGGTTGTTTTGTTTCCATGTGGCACCAAAAATGCATTCCCGCCACTATTTTTTGGTCATTTTGAGAGAAAAATAAACTTCATATTTTAAATATGGTATAATTTTAGCAGTTAGAAGCTCTAGAGATGAAAGTCCATGGGACCATAAAATTGCAATGAGTTCCTAAAATATCTAGACAAAAATTATAGAGGAAAATGATAAAAACATGGAACCTTAAATTGACTACAATGTACCTGAATTTTCTCAATGTTGTCGTCATCATGTTAGGAGGTCCTTGGTGAATGCTTAGTAATGGCAGAAATGACTAAACAATCCATAGATCCCGACGTCCACTTCCTCGGTTCATCTTAATCTGCATGTGCACGTCAAATCTGGCAGAAACATAGTTCTAGACTTACTTACAACTCTTAATGATAAAACACAAGGGTCGACATGAGCCCCAAGGTGGAAAAGTGGCTTATGACATGTCATGCTAGCAGGCATCCACGTCACCTTGACATCCCCAAGGTTTTGTCCCACATTCTTGGCGGAGGTGCCATGTTAAAGTTATAAATTATTTTCGGTTTACATTAATAATTTCTCTAACATCATCGGAGAGCAGACTTCAGGCACTGAGATTCTTTTCTGAGTGCAGATACATTCAAAGTAGGAGCAAAATGACATAAAATCTGAATTGAAGTTTTGAGTATGGATGATACAACTTTCAATTTTTTTATAGTTTTCCATGTGTGCAGATCAATACAAAATTTGATAATTAATATTACATTAATGAATATTGCTCTGTCCGTACCTCAAGCTTGGTTTGTGCCTAGATAACAGCAGAGCCTATGCAAAAGTGCGTACAGATGCGTTCAAGGCATCCTCAAACACATTCGGAGCCAATTTTCGGGCTTCATGTATGGGGTCTATGAATTACATGGCTCGCATATGGGTTCCATGGTTTGGGTATCAGCTTGATCTCACCACAAAGTTCAAAGTTTGCAAAAATGACTCAGTGAGAAGCTCGGTCACAAGTTCGGATCACACGCATGTCAAACTACTTAGTTACGAGTTCCGCTATGAATTTAATATAGAGTTTGGGTCAGCTCGTTTGCGAGTGCAACTTAACATTCGATCACGAATTCGGATCACATGCATGTCAAGCAACTTGGTTACGAGTTCTACTATGAGCTCAACATAGAGTTGGGTCAGCTCGAATGTGAGTGCAACCTAAAACAACAACATTGATTCTTCTTGGTTGACAAATTATCTCGTGCAACTTGGAGTTATCCCACCGATGAGCTCGCCCATGCTCAAGCTCGGTCACAAAGTGATTATAGCTCAATTAAGGGCTCAACATGAATGTAGCTCGAGATAAACAAAAGGCACCACATGTAAGAGATAAATCAATACTATTAGGATTAAATCCCAACTTTTAAAATACAAGTAGCTTAATAACCTTGATTAATAAATTAGTCCCCATATTCTTTTCTTTAACATAACTTAAGGTTATTATACGGAAATGAGTAAAATTAAACCACATCATGAGTGGGGTGACAATGCATCGCTCAACTAGGATCAATAAGAGATGTTGCACTTCTTGTCCAAGTGGGAGCATGCAATGCTATCTCATTGTCTCAAAGCAACTAAAACAAACCTATCGCAAGAAGCAATACTCGTACACACGTAGACACGAAACAAGGCTAAATAACAAGAAAGGGTTCCATAACCTAAACTTATAGTTTTACACAATTTATCATGTACCAAACACACATGTCAATTATCTTATCATACTCATCTTTGCATCTTTATTTCTCTCCCCAATGATACCCTTTCTTGTAGTTGGAGAATATCCGCGTGCACATGTAGACAAGAATACTTAGTGTAGTATCCATTCCAATATATACATACATATATTGGAATGTATTACATACATATGCACGCACTACACGCACGCACGTATGTATGTATGCATGTGTATATGTATGTATGTATGTATGTATGTATATGTGTATATGTATGTATGTATATATGTATAAATATAAACAATTTCAAATTGACATCCGAATCAAATCATTATCTACTACAATTAAGAAAAAGTTAATGACATTTACTATTTTCAATCTCATAACATGTGATTTTATATAAATATGAATCAAATCTTAATTTCAAATTAACTACTTTTGAAGTGTATGATATACAAGTAATAAAATACAATAAATGGACAAGCAACAAGCAAGTAGTAATGATATGAAACCTTAAGTAAGATAGGGAAAGAGGGTGACTTAGTTGATTTCACACAATCTAGAGATGATTTGTGTAGGTGAATAGTTGGAAAAAATGAGAAGAACATCGTTAGGTCTCATTGGAGGTTCTGAACTTAGAATTGTGCGAGGACAAAATTGCCCACAAGAGGACAAGAACACCCGGCGCTAGTGACTAGATCTTAGCACTAGCGTCCCAGGCCAAATGTTCATGTTATGATCTTTTTTTTTGCATGAGGAGCTTCATTGTTAGTTTCCTTTTGTTTCTCTCGATCTTGCTTCAATGTCGCCGATTGTACATATAACATGTAAAACAAATGTCTAGCTGCACATACCCACAAACCACATCAAATCCTAAAAAATAAAGATGCGGTATGTGGATTCGGACTGACCTTGTGGTCACCCAAATAGTGAACTTAGTACCGAGTGCTACACTACATTTCAGACTCCATGTAGTTCTATGTGAGAGTGTGTGTAATGATGCCCTAGGATGCCCTTGTGCAAGTTGCACTATGATAGTGGGCTAGATCTAGAATGCTCTAGATGCAAATGTGTGTGATGGAATAAAATAGAATTCCCCTCCTATGTTGTGTATGTAGAAGTGATGCAACCCTTGTCCCTTGAATGAGTGTGCTAGATGGATGCCTTGAGATGCTCTTTGTGCCTTTGGATGCAAGCTTAGGTGATAATATGTAATGTTTAGTACTTGACCCTTTATTTAAGAGTTATAACTATGTATATATATGATTCCCTTGTTTGAATTTTGTAATTGTCAACTGGAAGACCGACCCAAAAGTATAAAAGATGCCCAAGAAGTAAAAGAGACCTAAAAGAGTGAGAAAATGGGAAAAAGGGTTAGAAGCGGCCAGAGGGATATGATCGTGCAGGCGCTAGTGTCCTAATTGGGTTCTAGTGTCTGAGGTCCTAAAAGATAAATCAGTCAAATACCAATAGAGTCAGAGTAGGGTGTGTAAGGTCAATACAAATATAAAAGACAAAGCAAAAGACCTAAAATACATTGTCAATTATTAGTTTTCTTGCTTAGGAATAATGTATATATTAGTATACTCTAGGACCTAGAAATGTACCCAAGTGCATAGATTTTGTGTCTACATTTTCCCCCACTTTATGTTGTTGAGTGAATACTTGATAGCATAAAGTAGATAAAAGGTGTTTATCTAATGATCCTATAGAGAAGAGTGTTTCCGATAGTGTGCCGAGTGAACAAGTGAAGCGTGAAGTGATTGCAAAGTGAAGCATGGAGACTAGGAAAGGGAAGTGGACCCTAGGGGTGAAACGTATGTATAGTAATGTGTTGCAGGAGCTTGTGTGAGTTTGCTTATAATTACGTATTAAGGAAAGGCCTGCAAAAGAAGAGAGAAAAAGTAGTCAAAGTTCTATATATGATAAATCAAAGTAACTTGTATATAAGTAAGTAAAAGTGTGAAAGTATGTAAAAGGAAAGTGTGCACCTGATGTATAAGAGTGTAAGAGATAGATAATTGTCCTGATTTGCTTTGAGTTGCTAGATTTGAATGCCGATGGTGAGGTTTTACGGGTTATCTCATAATGAGAGTGAGTTTTTGGGTGATCTCATAATGAGAGTGAGTTTTTGGGTGATCTCATGCCAAGTGTAAGTTTTTGGGTGATCTCACACCAAGAGAAGAGTGTTGGGGAGAGAGGTCTAGTTTTTATCTCCTTCCATGACACTTCCCGAATAAGCACCATTGTAGATGATATGTCTGATTTGTTCTAATTTGTTCCAATTTGTTCTAATTTGTTCCAATTATTCCCAATTGTTTCGATTGTAAGTGAAATGTATTGATAGATTGAATTATATAATTAGAGGAAAATACCTATTATTAGAGAACCGTGTTGTAAACTGTTGGAGATTATGTTGAATTGAGAATTTAATTATTTTTCCCCTAGGAAACAAGCACCCGGGGGACACAAGCACCACCGCTACTTTATGCAGGTCTAGACAATAATGTATGCTTTGTTTTGGACCCAAGTCGATTCTGGGCAATTTGTATCTATGTTCATGTGCCATTTTTGTATTGTGTTGTGTTGTATTATATCTCTAAGTTGTGTTAGGGGTGATTTGTTCACCCAATAGATGCCCCCTCGTTTAGGGTGCATGCAACAACGTAGGAGAATTCCATCTAAATGAGAGGACTGAATATGTGTTGAATACGATATGCATATCTAAAGTGGACACCTACGGGGTATGGTATGTGCATGGTAGTTACTAAGGAACATGCAAACAAAGTAGGCTAGTAACAAGAGTTAGAAAAATGAGCTAGCATGCAATAGAAGCCAATGTAACAAGACATTATGAAGACAAGATGGATCTGCGAAAAGAGGGTTTAAAACATGGGACATAGCTCACAATATCACAAGACAATCGTAGGGCTGAAACGACCAAAAGCATACAAGACATAGGGCATAGCCTGCAAATAATAGCAAGCAATAATAAGTAAAAAGTGATAGATAACCATGGTTGTATAGATCTTGCAAGGAAAATACTACACATGAAGCACCCATTAACATGTTAGAATGATAGATTATTTGGCAATGCATGTATAGATCAATAAAAAGTAAAGCGATTTGTAATGAGAAGTAGTAAATAATGCGACAATAGAATCATGATGTATGAAGTATAAGAGTAGCAAAGTTATATGCCCCCATGAACCTCGAGGGGACTGGTAAAAAGTTGTGTCGAGCATTATGCATCATGTATGAATATGTGATAGGTCCTACATTCACCTCAAGATATTGAGTGAATGTGCATGTGTATATATAAAAAGTGTAGACACTAAAATTGATATTTCTACCCCCTGTCTTCCCGCGTGCGTATATTTTCTTAGGGTCCTATCTAGGTCCCCTTTTAATTAAATACACCCCCTTAAATTAATTAAAGTTCACATCCCATCACCTTTAATTAATTTAATTAATTAACTCCTATTAATTAATGAATTAATATCCACATCATATCATGCCCTAATCCACTTTCTATTTAGGATACTTTAATCCAAAATCCCTATCCTATGATTTTTCCTAGCTTTCTTCCTATCTATATGCCCTAAACCCATGATTTATCCCTAAGAAATCTAATCTTACACATAAGCTTTAAAACGCCTTTTCCCACCTTAAAAACATGAAATCACACCACAAACAAAAAAATCAGCCATATTGGGAAACTTTTGCTATGGTTGGTGGTGACCCAACCCAGATTGTCGTTGACCATATAAAACCGACTTCAAACCTTTCCATACTAGAGGATAAATCATTAGATACAGGAAATTTTTGGAGCTTTCTTGTGACTAGTGAATTGAATCTCGTGCTTGAGCCTTCTTTGCAATAATTCTGAGACCCCGAACCTCCTTCGGATGTGCTTACATCACTCAAATTCATCTTTCATGAGCTTATCATTGTCTTTGCGTTACTTTAATCAAATTTTTATTGTATTATCTTTGTATTGCTTATGTCTAATGTTTTGAAGGTTTCGAGATCGGTTTCGCAACACTTAGAGATTCTTCAAAGAACCTTCTTTTCTAGCCTCTTTACTTGTAGGTCATCCATTTCATCCCTTTTGATCTTCGACCTTGCCCATCTTTGCTACAATCGTCATCAACCCCCTTGGTCACCTTCGTCTAGGGTCACGCTTCTCAATCTACTCTCATCCATCTACGTTTTTTTGCTATTTTCCTCGTTTCTTCTTCCTCGAGATCCATTCTACGAGTTGATTCTAGCATACACAAGCATCTGCTACATTCATTGCATCCGATATTATAGGGTCTACATATTTCTCTTCCATTCTAGATCCAGGTCTCTCAGTCGTCGCCACAACCGCCTCAGTAAAATGCTGGTCAGTCATCGACCTGAACTAAGTAACCTTTAATTTACGTTCTTTCAATTGAATCATCTCTTAAATCAATCTTAATCATTTCTCATATTTAGTATTACTTCTATTTCTACATGTTATCTGTTGTTCTTTTCTTTTATTCCAATTTTCTAAACAAACAAGGGTTGACATCCACAAAGAAACTTAATGTTTCTTAGAGCCATCTATGTTTGGGAAACCCCCGCATATCTCATCTAATCAATATCCTTTTCAGTCTACCTTAGTTGTAGGTGATCAAAAGCAGCCATGACAAGTTATTTGGCACCCATTCATCCACATCACACTTATGAGGTACTATAAACCCTTTATGTTATGAGTTGCAAGTAACTTTCGTTACTAGTTCATTCATTTGATTAGGAATGAAGAAACTTGTCCAACATTCTTGGCATGCTCGATGGGACCACCCTTTAGGTGATCCCTTTCTTTTATATTTTCTTTCTTCTTTTGTCTTCTACTAACACTACAAACCACGAGACCCTACCTATTGATTTGTCATGGTTTTTTGGTCATTGGATCGCTCTTTGTTAAAGTTTAGATAAATATTAAAAGCTTTATCCAAGTTTTCCTCTTTTTCCCTATTTTTCTCCTTTCTACATTGTATTTCCCTTTCTTGTGTGTGTCCTCATCGAAAGATCACACTTTTATTTGGTTTAAAAAGAACCTTTCTTTTCTGCATCCTGCTTGCTCACATAGTTTAATTAGGGGTTAACTCGCTGCATTTCATAATCCTCACACACAACCCGATACGCACAAATCAATTAACACATCAAAAACATCATCTTACCCAAATGACTAATTGGTATTTCATCACCTAACAAGAAGCTTCCTAAGAATCTTCCAAGTCAAAAATCCGAAACCAGACGTATAGACTGCTTCTTCTAGGTACCTAGTTATCCATCCCCTTTTATATTTTTTCACACTTTCTTAATTAAAAACAATAAAAAACTATCTTCTTGAATTTCGTGATTTTAAGAATGGAACCAAAATTCCCCCAAGGAGTTCTACACAAACATCAACCATGATCAATATGTCATCCATGTATCCTTCTAGCCCCATCTATAACTATTTTCGCCATAGGGCCATCTCTTGATCATATATCAATCACTAGATCCTATTCCATCCCCATTTCCTTATACCTTTCCTCCTCCTTATGAAATCCCCACGCATATCCCATCTAGTGACTTTCCCATCCCTCATGTATCAGATCCTCCCATATAATCCCAACCGTCTTATTGTGTCTCTCCTTCCCAATATCTTACATCCCCTTAGCCAATACAATCTTCACCACTCCCCGACATTTTCAGACAACCCTTTCCTAACCCACCACCAAAAACCCATCTTCATCAACCCCACCAAAAAAATATAACCCATTTTCAATAAACACCATAAATCAGACATCTCCTCTCGTATCTATCCCATTTATCTCATCATCACCTACTCCCATCCTTGATATTGTGCTCATCGCTCTTCAAGATCCTTTCCCACATTAACCATATCCACCATTTCCTTACCTACCACCTTAACTTCCACCACTTCTCTCATATCTACATCCAGTCCTACTCTTACCACATATGCATTGGATTTGACTACACCCACCTCTTCATCCAAACCTATCCTACCCCATTATCCACATCTATCCCAAACACACCCATCACTACACTTATATCTACTACGCCAACAAATTTGCTCATGTATGTCTTAACATCATTATCACACATCTATTTACCCATGCCCACATCATCAATTTTATCCCATTCTTCCACATCTAATATTCCTACATCCGTCATTCCCACATCTACATCCACTATCACACCAATCACACCTCCTCAATCCATTACCATATCCACAATACCTCCTTCAACACCTAAGACAAGCATTGAAGGCATTCATAACTCTTCCACAAAACCCCTCATTTCTACACCAAACAATCCAAAACATGCATCATCTCCCTCTCACATAGACTTCATCAACCGCATGATCCAAACACCCCTTCTTCTATCCACAACTATGTCTGTCATTGATTCTACACCAAGACTACCCCATCCACTTCATTGGATACCACTCCCCCATCCACATCTATTCCACCATTACCTGTCATACCATCCATAGAATCAATCCCAGTCCCTCTTTCTACACTTCTACCTACACCTACCACATCGACTATCATAACCACATCTCCTACATCATCATATTCTCCTCCCACATCCTTCAAATAATATTGGAGAGCACTAAAAATTTCAAAACCATAGGAAATCCTCCTATCTCGTCTACACCATCGACATTTATTCACCTTCCTTAGGCCAACTCATGCAAAAATGCTTCCTCCATCAGCCCCAACATCATCGTCTTTAGATCAACTAGTCAAAATTATTGTCATTCTTGCCAAGGGTACTCCTTCACAAACAAAACTTAAAAACCTTGGTACCCTTCCATAGAAATCCTTGTGCACCCTCACAAGAAGATAGACATTCCTCCACCAAGACCAAACCTACATCATCCATATTGGGGCCACATCCATCTATCTTAGGACCCCCTCATCCATCATGATCTATCAACCAATCCCAAATCTAAACAATCAAACTCCTCCTAGGACCCGGTTCCTTCATCGAGAGCACATCCATCTATCACACAATTAAAAATCACATCATCCATCCCTTCTTCTTCCAGGACACCAATCACCATCAAAGTTTAAAATAAAACATCGATACCTTGAAAAAGTTCACCTCCGTCATCGGCATCCGTAACATCTCCTAGCACATGTATCGAATCCTATGCTAAAGTCTTATGATACTTACTCCAAACTTCCACCTATTAGTAACTTTGATCCAGACCATATGAAACCATCATGGTTTGATCCTCACTGCATTTGCGCTTACCGTCATAGCTCGGGTCATGATTTTGAACAATGAAAGGCCTTACATACTATCATCCATGACCTCATCAAGAGAGAGGACCTTCTTGAGGATTCTTATCAATCTATAATCTCGTCCACGACCGATCCAACTTTCATTTCTACCTCTCCATCTGTAGGATCCCTATGAATTTCTCCTTCATCCACTAATCCTTCACATATCAACCCCTTTAGTGGGGTCCTCCCTTATTCATCGATACAATTCACCTTGATACACCATCCCTATGATCTTTGGCCCTATACCCCATCGATATTTGACATCTCTTCTGCAGATCCCATCCCATTTTTTCCAACAACATTTGGTTTATCCACATCTCTCTCGCTAGGGGGAACACCTTCCTTTGGATTTTTTTCTTCTACATCCTATCCCCTTGAAAGTGTTTTTATGTTGGGGGACTTCACTCTAGGGTCTATCTGTTTGTGGATTGGATCCTTTCCATACCCGACATCATCTTATTCTATCTAGCTCATCTCATCCGATCGTATCTACCAGCTTTTATCCATTATCCTCTCTTCCTAAGATCACCTTCATGGCCATATCTGTGCTTCCCTTGGGAGAACCACAACTTTACCTAAGTCTTGACCTTGTAGATGTGTAACTTCATCCTAAAATAACTTTAGTAACTATTATTATTGTTTTCCCAAGAAAACATGTGTTTATCTATGATTCATGATCCTTATCTACCCTATCTCACCTTGACCTTTCAATCTATCTTCTTACCTAAACTCCCCTACTATGGATAATGGGGTCTCAATCTCATCGGTCTTATTAATCATTGGTTTTCACAAAAAAATCACTCCATCATCACTACAACTGAATATTTCACTAATTGGGTGGAAGAAATTCCCCTCACTTCAACCAAATCTAATCCAATCATTAACTTTATCTACCAACATATCATTTTTCGCTTGACGATCCTCAAAAAAATCGTCACGGAAATTGGAAAGTCCTTTAAAAACAAATATCTTAAGAAGCTTTACAAATCATTTAACATCCAACTCAATTTCTCTTCTCCATACTATCCCCAAGATAACAGTACAAGTTGAATCCATTAACAAACTCTTCGAAACATTCTTGCCAAAACTATTGACCAGTCAGATTTGAGATTCGTATCTCCATCTCCCCTTCACTCTTTGGGCTTATCAGTTTAGCATCTCGTACTTCCACGGGGCTACACAATTTTTGTGTGTGTATGGTTCCGAATCCATTCTCCTAATCAAATTTCCAATTCCATCTTTGCGTGTGTCCCTTTGTGACTTCATCTTTGATGAAGACTATTTCCAAAAACGTTTAGCACAACTTGAGTTGTTAGATAAGTTTCACCTTCTCACTCTTGAACACCACCATTTTTATCAAGAGCGCATAAAACGGGCTTACAAAAATCACATAAAATAATGCAAATTTAATGTCGGTGACCTCATTCTCAAAGAAAATCAGAACGTCACTACTCTAGAAAGGAGCCAACATAGAAAATTTTCCCCTAACTGGATTGGACCATACGTTATCACACATAAGTATGGGTTGGAAGCCTATCAATTAGCCTCCCTTGATGGTAAATCAGAAGTGGAACCCCTTAACGTATTGTTCTTGTGACCATTTTTACATTTAGCATGTCTTCCAATATGCTCTTAGTCATATCCTTAGATCATCCCTTCATCATTGGACTCTTCCATCTCTCATTGTAGTGATTTGAAATTATGTGGTCATCCATCACTTTCCTAGATGTGACCTTAAATATGAGCACCATGACTCTACTTGTAGCATATTCCTTATGGATAGGTTCTCCCTTTTGGTGAGAACTCCGCAATCATTACATCCATCACCCTCTCATTCACCTATTGGAACCATTCAAAGGGTCCAGGGGTATCTCTTGTACATTCCCCCCTCCTAAGTGGTCTACTTAGCTATTCCAAACATTTCCCCATGTCAAAAATCAAAATAAAATGATGCTCGAATCAAAATTCAAAGTTATAAAAACAAACTACTCCCTCAAAGGACAATTATTTAGTAAAATAAAATAAAATAAAACAAATCAAATAAATAGACTGATCCCTCAAAGGATGGCTATCATATATATTATTTTTTGTCATTCATATTATATATAAAGTAGACCATACCCTCAAAGGATGGCTACTCTTTTTGTGATGACATTGAAGGCTTCCAACATTGATCAACTTTCTTCTAGCATTTCTATTTCCTCTTCTAAGAGTCGGAACATAGATTTAGGGAACATCACTCATGGATAACCCTCTTCCCGCATACAAATTACATCTCAAACCCCTTTGTCGTGTCGACATTAGGTATATGAGGTCATTCCATCCATTATCTCTTTATGATCTTTGATATAACTAACTGACGTTGGTTACATTCTAATATCCTATTTTGGTCGCATGTGCTTTATGTTATTCGGATCCCCTCTTGTTTACCTCCATTGTAATTGGAGAAATATTTTCTTCGTGTGTCCTCCGATACAACATAGTTTTGTTTGTACCTATAGGTTACTATCGTTTGGTCACATTTTATCCTCAATCCTTTTCACGTCTATCTCTCATTCATATTTACACACATCTTTTGTTATCTTAATCACCTATCAATCTATCCATCTATCTATCCTAAACACATCAATCCTTGTATTAATCAATAATCACATCCAAATTTTCTTTTCATTGCATTCTATCCATTCATCGTATTAGCATGATCAAAATAAAAACTAAACATGTAATTTTGATCCTCATTAACCATATAATAAATTCACATCATCAATCTGTGATGCGTAATCACAACACCCCTAAATGTATGCAACTTGATGGGTTGAAACTCTCAGTGTGATTACATAACATGAAGCTTTTCCCAAAGTGTGAGACTTTGTGAAAGGAATGATAAGAAGATTATTCCAAGTCGCGATCTCAAATGATAATAGTACACCACATTAGATTTGTAAAAACGCAGAAGATCTAAAATACCATATATGAAAATCCATTGTAATCCATAATGCTCAATACATTACAATATGATGACTTGAATTACTCAATAAGAAAGATGTACATATAGGAGGAGAGAAGTGCAACTACTACCTAAATCGGTGGTGAAGAACTACCACTAATCGATCTTGGTAGTTAAGTTAAATCCATAAGACTAGTAAGTTAACTCCACATAATCGAAGCTAACTCTACACAACTAGTAAGCTCACTCCACGCACTAGTACACCTAAGCAAGCTAACCCAATAAGTGTAGGACTAACAAAATTTTAAGAATTATCCTAACAAATAAATAAAAGGATAAATAATAACCTACACTAATACCTCCCTTAGCATAGCTTAGGTGGGCGAAAAATAAGGTGGGTCTCAACAAACAAGGCCTTGTTGTCGGGACCCACCTTATTTTTTGCCCACCTAAGCTATGTTTATGGGAGGGTTTTAGTGTAGGTTATTATTTATCCTTTTATTTATTTATCAAGATAATTATTACACTTGTGTTAGCCCTACACTTGTTGGGTTAGCTTTCTTAGGTGTACTAGTTATGTGGAGTTAGCTTACTAGTTGTGTTGAGTTATCTTCTTAGTTATGTGGAGTTAGCTTACTAGTCTTTGGAGTTAACTTAACTACCAATATCAGTTAGTGGGAGTTCTTCACCACTGATTTAGGTAATAGTTGCACTTCCCTCCTCATATATGTACATATTTCTTATTGAGTAATTCAAGTCATTGTATTGTAATGTATTGAGCATTATGGATTATGATGGATTTCCATATATGGTATTTTAGCTCTTATGTTTTGTAAATCTAATGTGGTGTGCTATTATTATCTAAGATCATGGCTTTGATGAATAGTTCTTTCCATGATTTATGGCTTGATCTCGACCTTGACGTGTTCTTAGATTGTTATTCCTTGCCTATACAAGCAAGGCCCATTCTCATTGTATTTCATTGAGTTCCATAATAATATATGATATTGCTGCTCATTTTTTTGCAAAGGTTTATGTAAAGTTATTCGGTGAATTGGTTTCATCTTATTGATCATGATATTTGATTAACATTTGTGTCCTTTACGTAGTTTTTGTTTAACTGGTTTGATGTCTGGAAGAGTAACGATATTGTGGACAATGATGTTAGGATCGAGGCCCGACATGTCTTCATATGACCAAGCAAAAGCTTGGCAATGGTTGGAAAGAAAGGCGGTGAAGTCTCCTAACTCCTGTGGGTTAAGAGATTGATCGACCTTAATGATGCGAGGGTCTTCAGAAGTCCCTATATTAAGGTCGACAGTGGCTTCGTTGAGAAGCATAGATGTGTCAGAAGGAATGGTTTTAGGAAGATAAGAATCCTCTGCCCCTAGATAGGTAAGGACAGAATCATCATCCGCACAATGGATAGTATTGATAGTGGGAGAGTCATCTCCAACTATTTCAGGGAAGACTAATGGTATGGAAGTGGATTTTCCATTAGTCTTATAGGTCAGTGGACCTAAGGAAATGGTATTGACTAAAAAAAAAGTTAGGTGGGATGGAAATAGTGTCGTCCACATTAAGTGATGCTTCCGACATGATGGGAGAAGATGGTTCCTCAATGGAACGAGGTTCATCAAGAATGGTGACGGTGGCTTTTGAGAGAGGTTTAAACCCTAAACCAAATTTTTGATGTGGTTTAAGATTTGGAATGGATGCAAGGTCATGCACACCCTGTTCATATTTTCCCAGGTCAAAGCCTTTCCACGCACATCGATATAGATAAGTTTTTGCGAATGTGGGATTTTGTAGACAATCAAACCATGTTGAATAGGGTTTGGCCCTAGGAGGAGAATCCATACGATAGTGAGGTGTATCAAGACCACCGTAGATGAAGTTAGTCTGCTGAGTGGGTAGACCAATGGTGATGATGCGACCAAGACCTGGTTGATATTCAGGTTGTTTGTCTGGCCTACCATACTCGTTAGGTTTGAGATGGGTGTCAAAAGAAAGAAGAGGAAGCTATCCTAACAAAAACACCGCAATGTTTCTTTTAGATTTTCTAAATCTAGTAATTTTGTTCCGGTATGGAAAAGGATGAAGCCTCGTCAAGAGAACAAGCATTCTCCTTTGGAGGGGCAGACCCTGTGGTCATATCACATTGTGCGGAAGGGAAAGGATCTCCTAGATGAGTATAGATTTTTCCCTCATACTGATATTTTATGCATCAATGGAGGGTTGATGAGATGCGGTGCATTGTACGAATCTAGGAGCATTTCCTTCAACAATGTAAAAAGGCGATGAAGTAGTTTCTTGCCTACACAAATGGGCAAGACCATAGTTTCTAAAGTAATCGCCACTGATTGTTAAATGATCGAAGGGGAAAGGCGGTGGTGACACTACATTTTTTGGTAACTTAAGTTGCTCGAATATGTGGGAGGAAATGACATTGAGCGCAGCACCACCGCCGATCATAGTGCGTTTTAACGTAGTGTTATTGATTTGAAATGTGATAAAGAGAGGAGCCTCTAAATCCTTAGAAGAAAGGGAAGGAATTTCATAATCCTCAAAGGAAATGGCGGTTGACGGTCTATTCAATCCAACAACCATCTCGAAAGGATGGGGCTCATCTAAATTCACTGCAATACGGCATAAATTATCGATCAAATCCTAGCGATGCTGGGGAGATGACTGAATGAGGTCAAAAAGAGACATTTTGACCGGAGCATGGGTGAGTTGTTTCATAACACTCTCCTCAACTGACATGGGAATCTGAGCCCGAGGTGAAGCATGAATAGAGATCTGAGGTCTTGGGGCTGATGAGGAAGGAGGAACTCCTTCGGGGCCGCAGAAATGATGACCTGTGGTTGAGAGGCTGTAGAAGATGATGGATTATCATACTATTGTGCTCTAGTGGCAATATGAATTGTGTCAATTTGAGAAGGTGGAAGATCATCCAGGGGGAATTAATAGAATTAGAGGCCTGAGTAGATCATTCGAGCTCAGTGTGTATTTGGGATGATAGGAGACACGTGTTCCTCTTCTTCCACCGAGAAGATCACTTTCTTTCAAGAGGTCATTAACGACAGACCGAATGGCTTTACATCCCTCGGTGTCATGACCTAGAGTGCGATGGTAAGCACAAATCAAATCAAATTTGAACCAAGAAGGTTTTACTCCTTTGGGATTATAGGGTTTGATCGGAGGAAGAGATATAGATGAATATTGGATAAGTTGGTGAAGGATTTAAGTATAGAATCTAGTAGATGAAGATGAGGACAAAGATGATGAAGGCACCTCTTTAGTCTTAGCAGACTACCGAGGTAAAAGAACTTGCATATCTGGTTTGATAGTATTTTTAGAGACTATTTTACCTTTCTGGACATTGGGAAAAGCATCCTTAGGTGCTTGAGATGGAAGCAAGTGAGGAAAGATTGATTTTGGTGGAGGAGGAGCTCCTAAGATAGATTTTGAAGATGACGAAGATGTGACAAGTGTTTTGGTCTTCGGAGATGAAGAAGGCTGGCTGGCCGAAACAAATGGCGATTTAGATAAGAATGATTTAGATGGGGAGGAGCTCTAAAAATAGATCTCGATAAGAGGCAAAAGGGTGCCTTCACTTTTAGTGATGAAGATGATGGTTTTGATAAAAGAAGTGATGTCTTCCCGAGGTAAATCCACTTTATGAGGCACCAAAGTGAAGATGGTGTTATAGAAGAAGACACCTTTTCAAAGGATAAATCCAATCTTTTATGAGGTACAGAGAGGAGTTTTGAGGGAAAGCACCAAGAGTCTTGATGGTTTGAAATATTGGTTTTCCCTTTTCGGGGATGGTGACAACCTCGACCGCATACGGTGATTGTAACCGTTTCGGAGGAAGTAAAGGTGATGATGCCGATGATGTGACCCTAGGCTTAAACTCTAATTGTTTATGTTTCACTAGGTGTCGGAAGCATAGGTGTCGATGCTAACTCCTTAGATGTTTCCTTAATAGGCAAGGAAGCACTGATGGTGGAAGATATAGGTAATGAAGAGGCAACCTCTTGTGAGGTAGGTACTTCAGATGTAGTAATTGTGGGTGTAATTACTGTAGGAAAAGTGACAGGAAGGGTTAAGATCGAAGATGCCTCCAACGGCATAGAAGTTGGTACAACTATGGGTACGTTAACCAAAGGCATAGTCGTGACAAAAATGGGAGCGACAGAAGTAGAAGTATCCGTAGTGGGAATTTGAAGGGATGTAAATGACTCAAGCATTGAAAGAATATCTGATGCTGAGATAGATGAAGATGACACTGTCTCAGGTATAGGTGGAAGATCAGATAAAGAGGTAGAGAGAGATGAATTTGTCTCTAACAATGGAGGAATACTCAAAGACGGATCATCTGAAGATGGTGGAATCTCAGAGATTAACGGAGCGGGAAGAAGTTCCGATTCAGTCGACGTGTTCGTAGATGGCTCAGGTTTAGAAGAAGATCCTTTAGTAGAAATGAAGCTGATAGTATGCGCGTTTGATTTTTGAGATCCCGAAGTGTCATTGTTTGGAGAGTGATTAGGAAAATGTTGTTTAAAGACATCAAGAGATTGATTTGGGGGAGCGTTGGGATTATCCAAGACGAGCTTGCCTCTATCGATAAATTTTTGGATGATATTTTTGAAAGTCTGACATCGTTCGATGTCATGGCCTTTGCTTCTATGATAATGACAAAAGTCATTTTCACGATACCAGAATGGTCATTCTTTGTTTTCATCCAACTCTCTAATGGGAGGGAGTTCGATCATGCCAACTTCCAACATCTTGTTTAAGATGGAAGTGTATGATTCCCCCAATGGAGTATAAGACCGAGAGGGCGGGGGTCCTCAAGAATCTCTCCGAGTTGTTTGATTAGACGTGTTATTAGATCGTGATGTCTTTAAGACAATAGCGTTCATGGATCCCTTATTCTTGTCTTTATTAGAAGAAAAGGGATTTGATTTTGTGAATTGAGAAAAGTCTGGTTTAGACTTAGAGTGGAGTTTTAACTTCCCTTGTTTAATGACATGGGACTCAAGTTTGCGTGCCATCGTAAAGGCTTCTTCAAATCTATGAAAGGTTTGAATCCTTAAAGTGGAAGAAATATGATTAGTGCAAGATCGAGTAAACAACTCGATCTATTGAGGGAGGGAGAAAGACAATTGATTTATTATCCCTCTCCAATGAGCAAAAAAAGTTTGCAATAGACTCGCATCTAATTGATGATTGTTATAAAGATCTGTGATCGAGATCTTGTGTGCGATATTTATTGAGAAATTCTCGACAAACATCTGGGCTAATTGAGAGAAAGAAAATAGAGAATGTTGGGGTATGTTGTTATACCAGTCTAAAGCGGGTCCTGCTAGGGACATAGGAAAAGTTTGGAGCATAAGCTCCTAGTCTTGGACTATAAGGTAGCAAGCATGCTTGAATGCTCAAAAGTGTTGTTGAGGATCATCCCGGCTATGAAATTTAGAGAACTTAGGAAGTTCCCATTGGGGAGGATAAGGCCTAAAAGCCACTGATGGATGAATCGGTTCATTACATACTTCTTCAAAAGAGTATGAAGGACGAGCCCCTTTGGTGGAGGCTTCTAGGTCTGCAATCTTCTTAAAAAGAAGTTGTACGACATCCAATTGAGGAGGGGGTATGTTGGTATGTCCCGCATAAGAAGCAAATGGTAGGTTTTGTTGAGGCGTTAATGGGGGATTCATCTGCTGATTAATAGGATGATAAGAGGAATAACTAGGTGTTCTGGGTGATGCCTGGTGAGGTATTTCTTGTGAAGGAGCCTACGTATAAACAGGATGTGAGATGACAAGTGGTTGAGAGAAAGGTGGTTGAATGAAAGTCGAGCCTGTGATTGGTGGGTTCCTACACTTGCCGACTGAATCGGAATGGGTTGTGGAATGTGGGTGTTGATTTGATTGGAAATCATGGGGGAAAACCTCGAATGAGGCTCTTGACTTTGGATTAGTTTTCGGGGTGCCGATGCCAAAGGATGGGTAAAGATCATTGTCACAGTGGAGCATTAGAAGAAAGACCATCTGGAGGACGAGAAGGAGGAACCGACTGACTCGTAGGAGGGGGTTGGTTCATAGAGAGATACTAACCCTGAGACATAATATATGGCATAGAAGAATTAACAACAATTTGTAGGAGCGTGGACACACTCATCATAGCTAAAGAAGAGGGCCCCTCAAAAGTAGGCTGTGGAGTAGCTGAGGTAGCTGTGGCACTAGGGATAGGCAGGGTCATTTGAGAACCAGTCGACATGATCAGCAAAAGAGAAAAAGGAGGCATAGATGTGCCACCTTCTTTCATGGTTCGAGGTGAGAAAAAGCATGCTAATTGCTCTATAAAAGCCTGGGATGGTTCATGAGAATAATCGTAAACTTGCTGGATCGGTGGTCCTTGATTAGATATTCGAATAGACTTCTGCACTAGGTAGTCCATAAGGGCTACCGGGTTGTGGTCAAGGAGTGCTTGAAATTTAGGATCTCCGCGAGGAACATACTTTATATCAGAAGTAGATGACACCTTTGAAGGACTGGGGAAGCTGGTTGTGATGGGATCACTTTAGGATGATAGAAAGGATTATATAACCAATAGGGAACCAACTAACAATGTCCCGACCAAGATGGGGAACCAACTAACAGCCGGTCCCGAAGAAGACTCGAGGGGGCTGAAACATCTACATTAGTGGTGATCTCGGATGAAGAAGAGGCCAATTGAGCCACTTTTCTAGATTGTGACCGGGTGATGACCGTCATAAATAAGCAAAAACACGAAAAAATATTGACTCGACTAATGCACGAGACAATTCAAGCAGCGTAGGTGATTATCTCTTTTAAATTTTCATGGTTTTTAAGAAAGAAAATGTTTGGGAAGGCTTTTTAGAATGGGGACTACTCAATTGGCCAAACTAAGGATGGTTTGGGGAATGTTTTGGTGAGGAGTCCCGAAGGCACTTCAGTAAAAGACTGGTACATGGCTTGATATAGGGGCCTACCCCACACTTCACACACCGCTGCGATAAGGGAATCGGGTGCTTTGCCAATATATACCAAAACTTCCGTGAATTTATAGTGCGGCCCGAGTACCACATAGGCTCTTCCTCTTGGATGTCAGTTCCAAGTAGGCGAGGCCAGGGAAGGAGTTTTTGTTTAAATGCTTTATACCTAGTGATTTTGGATTTGTGTGCAAGGGTGAAAAATAAAAATCAAATAGTGTCACTACCAATTTTGATCAATTTTCCAACCTATTTAGAAAACTAGATGAAGAACATATAACATAAATGACAAAGAAAAAGTTTTTTTAAGCAATAAAAGCTGAAGTGTTTGATTTCAATGAAGACAATTCAAACAAGTTCTTTCCCAAAGCGATTAATTCTTTTTAAGCACCGAAATTGAAATGTTTGAGTGTGATAGAAAACAAAAAAACAAGTTCTTTTTAAGTTCTTAAAAGGAGAAAACACCGTAAAGAGAAATACCAGTAGATTTAGCTCTCCAAGGTGTGTGGACTTCAAAAGCACGTTGTTGAGGTCTTCCTCGAACAATCCCGTGAACAAGCAAAGTGTTCGCAAGACAAGGTTAAGCAAACATGCAAAAAAATATGGAAAGATATATCCGAGATAAATAGATACTAGTAGAAGAGAAATTTTTATTTAAAAACTAGAAAACTTTCCAAAATGACAATTTTGCACAAAGAGATAAAGCAAAAAGTGCACTTTGAAATCAAATGAAAGATTTACTAATTTTAGAAATAGAAATGGGAATCTAGATATGCACGAAAGAAATAATTTTGATTTTGCAAATTATAAACGAAAGAACCAAAACCAAAATGAAGAAAGGAAATGCTTAAGGAAAACTGATGAAAATCAGTGAAGAAAAAGAACTAAATCTCAAAACAAGAAAAAAAATGAACTTACCAATAGGGGACTTTGGTCGGGTCCCATCTGGCGTGCCAGAATGTAGATCAAGAATTTCCACACTTGTTACCTGTCCAAGTTAATGCACCAAACTAAACACAAAAGTCCTGAAAAACTCAAATGAAATCGATACCTGATAGTTAAGATGAGATCCAAGGCCGTAGATGGGAGGAAAGCCAATGTAGACCGGATGGGTGCACACGAGAAACACAGTAAAGTAGATCTCGAGAAACTGCGACGCATAAATCCTTGGCAGAAAAAGACAACGTTAAAAGATATTTGGGTGGACTACCTGAAAAGCGGGTCCGAGAAGCGATGAGCTTCCTCGGCGGATGTCAGTCCATGTTTTCAATTAAGGAAAGAAGCATACATGATAAAAGATGTAGGTAAATGTTTAGATTTTCCAATTAAAAATAAAAGACAGAATGTAAACAATAGACAGAATATAAACAAAAAACAAGAAACTGTGAAAACAATGCTAGACTTATGTTACCTGTACTTGGCACCTGTCTGTAGGTTGATCGGTGTTGACAGTTGTGATTGGCGTCGATTTCTTTAAGCGGTGCCGATTAGAGTAAATCGGCATCGATCGGCCAGGAATGGGTCGTCATCAATCTGGAGGCAAGTTACAGAAAGCGTGATGGATGATTGATGAGGACTGGATCGTGAACACCAGCAGGAGCTGCAGAGATGAGGACAGAGTTTCACCTTAGCTAGATGCAGGAATAGAGTCACCGAGAGGTCGATGAATTCTCATGATGTCAATGTTGCGAGTGAAGTGTAATGGTACACCTCTTAGGGATTAATTTAGATAGAATTCTCTCTTCTTTCGATTGGCGATTCGAAGGCTCAAGGCTTAAGCTTCCTGTCTCTCTTACTATCGAACAGAACTAAATTTTGGCTCTGTATTTATAATCGGCGCCGACCCAGAGGATTGACACCGTTCAAAAAAAAGCGGCGTCGACCGAGCACCACCGGTGGTGCCGCTCGAACATGATTCCCAAAATGGCCAAAAAGGATGAATTGGAAAGATAAGAGTATTATCCTTCTAACTCAAATACGGGAAATATCCCACTGCATGGTTTGGGGAGAGGAGAAATAGGGGGATAGATGGATAGAATTGATATGGGAGGTTAGGAATTGATATGGGGTAGATACGTGGTTAAGATACATGTAAAAAATATAATTAAATAGTTAATATTTAATTATCCATGGGTAAAATACAATGGGGTATAATAAACTTAGGATAGATGTTCAATTAGATATTTAATTAATACCCTAAAGGAAAAGTGGTGATATAAAGGTGCCCTAGGTTACCCGAGAAGGTAAACGAACGCGGGGGACACTAAATTGGGTAACCAATTTTAGGTGTCTACTATAGGTTGCCATCGCTTTTAATGTGAGATATAATGTAAAAAATCATAATGTTATGCAAGTTTTTTAAACCCAAATTGAAATGTGATATTCGATGTAATAAGTGATGAACAAGAAGAGGGATTCTCTTTCACTAATGCAATGCTAATAAAATAAAGACTTATTCTTTTAAATTACCAAAACACAATTTCTTTTAGACAATAGAAAGAGGGGAAGATTCTAGAGAAGAAAATTAATGTGGAAGCTTTTAAAAATTGAAAAAAACACACAAATTTCACTTAAGAATGAATAAAATGCAAAAGAACCCCGATGGGTCCCACCGGGCATGCTAAAATGTTTCACCGTTTTCTTTATGGATTAGAGGAAATAGATAATGGTATGGGAAAAGGAGGAATAAGTGCTTTGTGATGGTCAATTGGAGGTTATACACGCTTTCTAACTTCTTGATCTAATGCTGATTGTGTGAGCTTCCTTTTGGCTAGGAGGAACTACCTGAAATACAAAACAAGACCAAAAGAGAGAGTTAAACAATATATGTCAGTGGGCTACCTAACATGTGCTAGATCCAGGAAGTGTGATACTTCCTTGGTGGCAGTCAACCCATTGTTTAATACAACTTAATGCAAGAGATAGCGTAAGTAAATAAAATCCTATTGTAGTTGATATGATTTAGGCATCTCATCCAAATACAATAAGAAAATATAATATAACAGGCTAGGTTATGATCAGATCTGGAAATAGGGTAGGTAGTCAAGGTGCTTGGAACAGGTCAGGGTTAGATTCTAGGTAGCTTGGGTCACTTGGATATAGGTTATTAGGTTTTTGTTATTGGCAGGATTACCAAATACAGAGACCAATGTCGGTGAGGTATGAACGACGTCGGTTAAGAGGGAACCAATGACGATTAAGGCGGGGTGGTAGAAATTCAATAAAATGGGTTTTGGGGGTTTTCCTGAGATTGAATAGAGATGGAAAGGGGAATAGTTAGGTTTGTGGAGGTGTTGGGAGTACTCAGAGGTATTCAAGAATCAAGTATAGGTGATTAAATGATTGTGGGTGATGGAATGGTTGGGTTCACATGAAGGTAATAAGGGTGGGATGAAAATGCAAATAGATGCTGATAAACAGAGATGAAGAAACTTTGTAATCTAGACAAGTATGAAATGATGCCGGTTAGAGATATACTTACTTGATGTTTACAGATTTGATGGCTAGATGATGGTGATTGTTGATCTATGGAATGGCTCTCAATGCTTTATGGTAGTGCTTCTTGGAATGCTACCGTGAATCCAAATACCTTCGGATCTGGCTTGGTGCTGGCTATGGATGTTTGGATGTGTGAAAGGGATTTGGTTCTTTCTTGCATGCAAATCTCCTTTGTTCCAAAACTCGAGAATGTGGCCAACCTCTCAAACAAGGTTACCAAAATCAATATAAGGTAACCTACGAAGGTTTAGGGTGACCGACGCCTTGATTTCGGGTTGACCAGCGTCGGTTAAGGCAAGAAATCCTAGGTTTACTAAAAATGATAGATCTTAGCAATCTTTTGGGTCAGGTCTTTCTATTCTCATGGATCAAAACATAATTCTATGATTTAATGAGCGGGAATGTCTTAGTTCATTAAGGTAGGTAGGACTAAGTCTTAGTTAGTTATGGTGAGTGAATGTTGAGTCCTAGTAAAGGGAAATATGCTAAAAATAGGTTTGTGGTGAGGTGTCTAGGTGAGGTGGAAATTAGTTTTAATTAAGGTATTTAAATAATGAATGAAGTGAGGATGAGTATTAATTTAATTGTAAATAATTAAATTAATATTAATGTGGGGTAGAAGGGTCATGGTTAGGTGAATATGTTTAAGTTGGCTATTTAAAAGGGGACCAAGGGGAGTGTGACCCAATTTTGGTGTCTACACAAACCAATACATATATATATGGGTGGGGAATTTCCCTTCACCGCCCATGCACTTCTCAAACAGGTCACATGCTAATAATAGTCATGCACATTTAAAATAGGATGCACAACATGCAAGTGCTCTAATAATAGACTTCTTATAGTTAACTCTGAGTAGAAATCATATTATTATCCTAAAATATGCATGGTGCTCAGTTGTTTTTTGTTCCCAATATACCATTGTGTGGACCGTAAGTCTTCATGTCTTTGTGTTCTCAAAGACACTAACTCCAAAAATAACCTTTAAAATAAAAATGGCTAAGTCCTAATCCTAGGTGATTTAGATATATTGTAGAGCCTCGTGCTCTTCTAGTGCCCTATATTCATGTGCCCAACACTTAGGCATATTTTTTTCCTGTCCAACACTACCCCACACTAAAATGGATTGTCGCCATGACAATGGGTAATTACCTTATCACTCCAAAGAATATATGATAAATGAATGAAAGAACATGTAATAAAGAATATGTCGAGTCATCTTATTGGGCTTCCTTTTCTTCTTATGAAAAAATGAATTCTTGATATTCACTTTGAATCTCTCCCTCAAATTAAATCTTGGTCTTCAAGCACTTTGCGTTTTCCTTGTGAGGGATGTCCACAACGACGCCATCTAACTCATCCAAAGTCATGTTTCCACCCTCAATTTTCAAAATTCTAAGGATGCATTCCATACCGAGACCATATCTTCCATGACATCCACCTTCGCGGAAATGAGCTTCGAATCCCCTTGATCCAATCCATGTGTTGTTTCCTCGCAGCATCTAGCGTGTCACATTTTGTCTCTACCAAGGTAACTCATTCTATGCACCCAAGTGTTTCATCCTTTGCTGCCTATAGAACCTCATTCTCCTCTACCTTTTTCCTTGCCTGTATTAAGTTATCAGGCATTGTACACATGGCCAATATTGTATCTTCCTTCTTCATTTCATCTTTTATGGCTTGCAAAACAACCTCATAACTAGATATCTTCCTTGTAATTGAAGCCTTGGCCCTCGATGCTTCTTTTATAGCATCCTTTGGTTTAGGGAGGCGTACTGGTTCATCCTCTAAAAGAAAATGAACTGTTGTATGGAGGTAATGCGGTTTTGACGTGAACTCCTATTGCATATTCTTTTGAAAATCAAGCCTTTTCTGCAAGATTTCATTGGCAATCTGCTTGTCCATCATTTTGACATTACGTGCTTCACCCAACGCATTATCCTACTTATGGGTGAGTCTTTTGATTTCTTTGTCCTTATCTGTCTTATCTTGTAGGAGCACCCATACTATTGCTTCCTTATCAATATTCCAATGTGCTAGTTTAGTGGACACTTTGGTGATGTGTTACTCACTTGTTCATCAAAAACTTGCGTGGGTTTGATGGTCATATGGAACGTATATGGATCCTTCCTCATCTTCTTTGAACTACATGCTTCATCATAAACATCAAAGTCAGGCTCATCCATGTGAGTCTACATGCTCCATGATAACTGCTTGTGAGTGCGTGTGTTGGCCATTTCTGGGTCCATCCAATCCCAACCATACAATTATCTATTGGGCAGGGTGCTCGGGAAGCAGTGTGAATGATTTTTATTGGTCATCCAAGTAGCCCAAATTTTGCATTCCCACTACCTTTTCATCATTATCCCAACTTGTGTGTTAGCCAACGTCCTCATGAACAGCTTGCCCTGTCTTCTTGTTGTACGACGACCATGCCCGCATCATGTTTGTATAGTACCTCAAAATTTTTGATTTACTTCTCCCTCTTTCTCTTCTCCTTCAGGTGTGGGGCATTATAGAACTTCTGTATCCCCACCGGCATTGCTTTCCCCTTCACTTGAGTGCTGCTCATGGGTACTCATACTATCTTCAATGGTTTCATATATGACTGGGTCCCCAATATCTTCATCCTCCTGCATTTCAACGCTAGGGGTGTCATCCTTCGTGTGCTTTGCTGAGGGAATCTTCCTCCTCACTATCCTTTACAGGAACATATTTTCAGCACTTCCTCCTTTCTTCTTCCTCATTATTCACAAGATTTATGCGCGACGATCTTCTTACTGGCTATGAAGTCCCTACATTAGTGTCTTTGGATGTGTGCCTTTTTCACATATTTCTTCTAGTATGCACAAGTACGTTGTTTTCCTTTGTCTCCTCCTACTTTAGGATGTTCTCCAACTCTGTATCCACTGGATTCTCCTTTTTTGGGGGCAAAAAGGCACCTTGCCTTGATGTTCCCATGGTCTGCCCCTTTTCAAAGGTCCTAGAAGTGTCATATCCATTCTATTCACCACCTTTCAATCTTTGAACCTTGGCCTCTAGATAAATGTACATGCACGCGGGTTCAATTTCTCTTACGACCAAACCCTCCAGTGATGATGTCCACATTACCTAATTCCATGGTTTCCACATAGGCCTCTTTCCCTAGCCATACATAAGTCATGAGAAGAATATGGATATATGCATTTACTTTTTCCATGTCAAACTATAGCTTGTGCGCATCGTGGAACCTGTTCACTAACTCCTTGAAATATCTGGTAGTAAAAGTAAAGGGAAACTTACACCATGGAATCTTACTGCCCGAATGCATATGGAAGCACCCCAACCTCGAAGTGCTGGTAGATTGTAAACTTAGCTTCTCCATTCAGTACTTTGGGCAACTCACATGGAATATGCCATTCTCCTTCAAATGCCTGCGCGTGAATCTCCTAAAACACCTTCCTAGGTGCTCCTTATACATATTAGAAACTTGATTCGGCGTAGCGTGTATTTGGAAAATTTCTTCACTTAGGATTTATTTTCCAATGGAAATTCCCATACGTTCTCCCTAGGTCTGCCGTGTACTCCAATTTCACTAAATACAATCAATAATATGATAACATCCCAAGTAATCTTCTCACCTTTATTTACTAAGATGCGTACCTCATTCACCAAGCTTTATGTGATCTCCTCAACAATGTTATAATATGTCTTATTGACTATTTTATGCACTATATATAACTTGCGCATATTCACCTCATTCCACAATTCGGTGGAACCCAACTTGCTTCTTATCAAGCACGTTGCAACCACGTGGCCATGTCTACAATGTTGGTTACTTTTAAGGCTCACCCCTTCTTATACTAATGTAGGGTGGCTATGGCATCAATGACTTGATAGTTTCATAGATATTCAACGATCTCTCGAGCCTCGAGTCGCACAACCCTGTCACCTTCCCAATCAACTTGATGGTGATTCTCATTCTCTTTCCCGCGAAGTAGAAAAATTCCTCATGCATGCGCAACATGAGCCACTGGTACAATTACTCGGGCTTCCCAAAATAGGGTGACTCTAGAAATTTTCATGACCCCCATGCTTTCAAGTAACCTCTTCACGGAGTTGTCAAAAACCCTAGTGTCATCCACCAACCACCAATTTTTCTTCCTGTAAACTTCTGCTGCGACATCCTTTAGGAATTTCTCAGTGCGGTGGTGGATTCCTGAAGCCCTACACTATGTAATATTTTTTGTCTATGGCCGCTCCTCAATCACTTCTTCCGGATATAACATATCAACCAATTACTCCTATGTTGGGTCGTCAACCTCCTTCTCCATAACCAAAGCCTTTGTTGGTGCCATTTATCCTTTCAATCCTGTGAGTGCGAATGAAAACCTTAGCTATCGTGAAAATTAAACCTAAGTCACCCTCCCATTACACACACATATCACCACATGATTCCTTCTTCCATACCCGGATGCTCAACAACATGCTTCAAAATGTGACAGTTTACTTGCTCTGCAGAGTGCTCGTCGTCTCTAGGTCTTCTTCAAACTTCTTAATTTTCTTTGAACTCTCAAGGTAACAAATTTCATTACAAACTCTAGATTTAAACCAAGTTTCAAAACCCCCTTAATTAATGGATCCACCTACCACAAGTACACATGTTAATTCCCTTTGAGTGCATTTTGCACCTCTTTGTCCCGCGCCCCAATGTCTCGCACCTTGATAGGAAATAAGAGATAAAATATGCGGAATAATCCCTTACAGAATCGAAACAGTAGAAACTAATATGTAGAAAATATTACAGATCTCAAATAAAATTGTAGAATAAAATAACACAACACAAAGAGACAATATTTAACATGGTTCACCCAATTTGGGCTACGTCCACCAAGAATCACTTGCTCAGATTTTATTACAAGCCACCGCTCTCTCAATACAATACCTAGATCCATTTGGAGCTATGCTCAACAAACTCTATAGAATTCATAGCCAAATTCAAAACACATCTACAATGTTTTTCATATCTCTATCATATGCATAAAACCATATAAATAGACAATTGCTTAAGTAGTTTTACAAAACCATTGGTATTAAAACAATGGGCAAAAGCCAAAACCGTCCCATAAACCTATGGGTAGTTAAAGAGGCGGTTTTACAAAACAATGGGTACCGAAAACCATGGGCCCAAAAACAGCCCATAACGGTTACCCATTACCCATGGGTTAATAAACCACCCATGAAAATTTTCTTTGGGGGCTTCACCCCCCAAACCCCCTTGACCCGCTCACCAATGAGCGGGACCGCCGTAAAAATACCCGAGTGTAACACATAGAAGGTGTACCAAAATCTAACATGAAAACAGGCTCCACAAACATAACAATCTCCCACTTGGAGACTGATTTCCACTGAGCAAGCTTCTCAACCCTTCACTATCATCCGTGAAGGCCAACCAAAGTTGAACATAGCTTTAGTTTATCCCTTGTGACCACCTTGGTCATCATGTCTGCAGGATTCTGATTGGTATGAATCTTCTCCAACTTCAACTTATCTTCCTCCAAAGCTTTCCTGATGAAGTGATATCTCAACTGTATATGCTTTGTCCGAGTGGAAAGCGAGTTCTTAGCTAGGTGTATAACACTATGACTATCACTATGTAGCTTACATTCCTCCTGCTTATGCCCCAACTCCTTAACTAATTGTTGTAACCAAACCATCTCTTTGTTTGCCTTTGTGGCAGCAACATACTCACCTCCATGGTTGATAAAGCCACCAACTTCTATAGTCATCAAATCCACTTATTGTTGTCCCACCTACAAAGCAGTATATATAACATGTCATGCTCCTCCTCGATGTCTACATCTCCAGCCATGTCTAAATTTACATAACCATGTAAAGTTGTGTTTGATCCACTGTAGCATAAAACTGTCCCCATGGTCCCTCTCAAATACCGAAGGATCCACTTTATTGCTTTCTAATGCTCTTTACCTCGGATCACTCATAAATCTACTCATAGCTCCCTACTGCATGGGCAATATCAAGCCTAGTGCATACCATAACATACATCAAACTGCCAACCACTGATGAGTAAGGTACCTTGGACATATGGTTTCTTTCCTGCTCTGTCTTGGGACATTGCTCCTTTGATAACTTAAAATGGCCTGCCAAAGGAGTCCCAACCGGTTTAGCATCCTACATGTTAAACCTATCCAATACCTTCTTAATGTACTCTTCCTGAGATAAATTCAGCTTCTTCGTTCCTTCCTATCCCGAGTTATCCTCATACCAAGGATTTTTCTGGCAGCCCCCAAATCCTTCATATCAAAGGATTCACTTAGTTGTTTCTTGAGTACTTTTATTTCCTACATGTTTTTACCTACAACCAACATGTCATCAACATACAAACATAGGATAATATAACTTCCATCCTCAAATTTTTTTGTATACATGCAATGGTCAGAATGACATCTGATATAACCTTACTCCATCCATCATGAAGCTATCAAAATTCTTATACCATTGACGTGGAGCTTGTTTCGTGCCATACAAGCTCTTCTTCAATTTGCACACCATCTCCTCTTTACCTTTGACTTCATATCCTTCCTCGGCTGCTACATATATAGCTCCTCCTCTAAATCACCATGGAGAAATGTAGTCTTTACATCTAACTGTTCTAAGTGCAAGTCTTCTTCTGCCAGTATTCCAAGAACAGTTCTAATAGAAGTCATTTTTACTATAGGAGAAAAGATCTCATAAAAATCTAAACCTTGTTTCTTTGCAAACCCCTTGACCACCAATCGGGCCTTATTTCTTTTCTTTCCTCCTTCTTCATCTTTAACTCTACACCCACTTGTTATGTAATGCTCTTTTTGCCTTCCGTAGCTTCACCAAATCCCAAGTCTAGTTCTTCATGAGAGACTTATGCTCCTCATCCATGACTTGCTCCCACTTCTTACTCGGCATCTACCTACATTGCTTCATCAAAGTCTCTCTAGCTCTCCACTATCAAGTGAGTAATAAATAATAAAGAGAAGGAGAAAAATGTTCGTGTTCTTTTCTTACCCTAGAAGACCTCCTCACCGTAGGAGTTTGGGGTTCCCGCTTGAGTAGGTTCCCGAAATGATTTATGGGTCACTACCCCATCCGAAGATCCTCTACCATTGCATATTCTTTCTTGGATTCTTCCCTATTTTCCTACAACTGTTGCTTATACATGACTTTCTCATTAAAGACCACATCCCTAGACCAAATTATTTTCTTGTCCTTAATACTCCAACATTTAAATCCAAAGTCATCACCACCATAACCAATAAAAGTGCATTTTTCTGATTTAGCCTCTAGCTTGGTCCTATCATCCTTGTTAATATGAACAAACACCTCACATCCAAAGAATCTAAGAAATGAGTAATTGACTTTCTTACCATACCAAGCCTCCTCAGGTATGCCTCCATCCAAGGCACTTGAGGGTCCTCTGTTTATTAAGTACACAACTGTGCTCACCGCTTCTACCCAAAAATAAAGAGGCAGTCCTGCATGTATCCTCATGCTCCTAACACATTCCATTATTGTTCTGTTCATCCTTTCTGACACCCCATTCTCATTGCAGGGGTTCTTGAACCATCTTTTTCCTCGCGGATTCCATTCTTAGAACAATAATCATCAAATTCATTGCGTAATACTCCTCCATTATCCGACCTGAGACATTTTAACTTAAGACCTGTTTCATTCTCTACCAAGGCTTTCCATTTAACAAAAGTATCAAATACATCAGATTTGTTTCTAATACAATAAACCCAAACTTTCCTTGTTGCATCATCAATAAAAGTAACATAATAACTTGAACCCCCAAGAGATGATACCTGAGCTGGCCCCCACATATCAGAATGTACTATCTCTAACTTACTCTCTTTCTTCGGAGGTCCAACCTTGAGAAACATTACTCGCTTATGTTTCCCATATATGCAGTTCTCATAGAAATCCAAACCTATTTTTGTATATCCAGATAAATTCTTCTTTATGATGTCCATGCCCTTATGGCTCATATAACCAAGCTTATAGTGCCATAATGTTGTATCTGCATCTGAAGCCACAAGATTATAATCATTAGTACTATTAGTGGATAAATACAAGGTTCCAACCTTCTTACCTCTTGCCACCACAAGAGCACCCTTGGTAACCTTCCAAGAGTTAGCTGTAAATATCACAGTACAACCATCACTTCCCAATTGCCCCACCGATATCAAATTTCTCCTTAATGTAGGCACATGTCTGACATCCTTCAATAGCCATGTATTCCCATTCTACATCTTAACCTGAACATAACCTTTTCCAACTATACTGTAAGGCTCATCATCACCAAGAAAACATGCCCAAAATCCCTCAACATAATCAACAAAATAATACCTATGTGGAGTAGCATGAAAAGAAGCCCCTGAATCTAAAACCCAAGATTCAGTAATATTATGCAAAGAAAGAATCAAAGCATCCTGACATACATTACCCGATGCCACATTTGCCTCCTTGTTTTCTTCTTGTTGTTTCTTCTTGTCCCGAAGCTCCCAACAAATCCTTCTTTACTTGCCCAGGACTTTCCACAGCCCCAACATACAATATTGCTCTTGGATTTTTACCTTGCCCGATCTTTCGATTTTCCACGGTTTCCTCTATTCTTCTGTCTCCCTCTAGTTTCCACTTTGTCAAAGAATTCCTTGAAGTAGAAGATTCCCTGAGAGCTTTTTCTTTACATTTCCTCACTTAGAATCACCCCTACAACATCCTCAAACTTCAACTTTGAGTTAGCTGGAACTAAGTTGCTTATTGCCATTACTGTGCCATTCCAACTTTTAGGTAAAGAGCACATAATTAATAAAACCCTAACTTCTTCATCAAATTCTATTGTAACCAAAGCTAGCATATTCACAACCATATTGAAATCATTTAAATGATCTACTACTGAACTATTCTCATACATCTTCATATTAAACAAATTTTTCATTAAAAATATCTTGTTAGAGGCAGAGGGTTTTTCATACAACTTCCCTAATGCATCCATTAGATCTTTTGTAGTCTTTTCCTTTGAAACATTAAATAATACCGAAGATGCAAGACACAGCTAGATCATTCCAAGTGCCTTCCGATCCAAAAAATCCCATTCCACATCTGTCATACTAAAGGGTTTGTTCACCTTATCGATAAGCGAGTATAAAGATCCTTCTGATAAAGGTAATCTTCCATCTGCATCTTCCAAAGACTGAAATTCTACCCGTTGAATTTATCAACCCTAGATCTTCCATCATCTGCCATAGCTCCCACTCAAGATAAAACTTTCCTTGCGATTCAACACTTCAGCAAACCAAAACCAGGCTCTGATACCAATTGATAGGAAATAAGAGATAAAATATGCGGAATAATCCCTTACAGAATCGCAACAGTAGAAACTAATATGTAGAAAATATTACAGATCTCAAATAAAATTGTAGAATAAAATAACACAACACAAAGAGACAGTATTTAACGTGGTTCACCCAATTTGGGCTACGTCCACCAAGAATCACTTGCTTAGATTTTATTACAAGCCACCGCTCTATCAATACAATACCTAGATCCATTTGGAGCTATGCTAAAAACTCTGAAATTCACAATCGAATTCAAAGCACATCTACAATGTTTTTCATATCTCTATCATATGCATAAAACCATATAAATAGACAACTGCTTAAGCAGTTTTACAAAACCATGGGTATCAAAACAATGGGCAAAAACCAAAACCGTCCCATAAACCTATGGGTAGCCGAAGAGGCGGTTTTACAAAACAATGGGTACCGAAAAACCATGGGCCCAAAAACAACCCATAATGGTTACCCATTACCCATGGGTTAATAAACCACCCATGAAAATTTTCTTCGGGGCTTCGCCCCCGAACCCCCTTGACCCACTCACCGGTGAGCGGGACCACCGTAAAAATACCGAGTGTAACACATAGAAGGTGTACCAAAATATAACATGAAAACAAGCTCCACAAACATAACAATCTCCCACTTGGAGACTAATTTCCACTAAGCAAGCTTCAACCCTTCTTCTATCATCCGTGAAGGCCAACCAAAGCTAAATAGCTTTAGTTTTCATTGTGACCACCTTGGTCATCATGTTTACGAGGATTTTGACTAGTATGAATCTTCTCCAACTTTAGCTTATCTTCCTCCAAAGTTGTCTGATGAAGTGATATCTCAACTGTATATGATTCATCCTGGAGTGGAAAGCATTTTTCTTAGCTAGGTGTATAACACTCGACTATCACTATGCAGCTTACATTCCTCCTGCTTTTGCCCCAACTCCTCAAGCAATTGTTGTAACCAAATCATCTCTTTGCTTGCCTCTGTGGCAGCAACATACTCGACCTCTGTGACATTAACTTTGAGAAATCCTCTTGAAGTTTTCATCACTTTTCAAAACCTTTTCCCTTTATGGACACCCGTGATTTTATTTCTTTTATGTACCAAACTAACCTTCTTTATCCACTCCACACTAAGGGTATGTGTAGTCCTATGTGCATAAAAACACTTGATATTGTAATCAGCTTCTGGCATGCAAGTACACTTATTACGCATAACACTGAACTAAATTGACAAAGTATAGCAAAAATGAAGGAGATAAATTGAGGAAATCTAATCTAAATGGAAATATTACCTTTTACAAACACCAAGAAGGCTTATTTATAGTAGGGCTTCATCTTACTCCCGTTGAAATAAGCTGGGAAATTGTGTTCCATAAAGCACCTCTAATCGGAAATCTCCCGAGTCAAGTATATGAGTGATAACATACGGTCCCAACCAATGAACCTTAAGCTTGCTTGGATGGCTCAGAAAATTTGAATCATAAAGAAGTACCATATTCCCAACCTCAAGATTCTTTTCCCTGATGTTCCTGTCGTGTCATGATTTTTTCCTGGCTTTTTCTTTCTTCTAACTCCATCGTGCTATGTCACACCTCTCATCCAAATATATATCAACTTGTCAATTCTCTCTTCTACTTTCTTTCTCATCAACTAGACCTCCTGTATGCAATATGCAAAGAGAAGGTAACATGAATTCCATGGGAATAACTACTTACATGCTAAACACTAACTAAAAGGATGTTTCCTTATTCAACCGTTTGTAGGTTGTTTTATATGCCCAAAGTAAATAAAAAACTTTGTCATCCCAAGATTTCCTTCTAACATCAAAAATATTTTTCAAAGTCTAGCTCAATATCTTGTTGAAAGCCTCAACCGTCCCATTTTCCCGAGGGTAATAAGGTGTTGTCTTATGGTGTGTAACCATAAATTCATCCAATAATATCTGATGGTCTCATTAAGGAAATGAGTTCCTTTATCGCTTGTCAAACTTGAAGGAATTCCATACGTGGTAAGAATATTTCCCACAAGAACCTTTTTATTATTCTTTGTTGTAGTAATCCTTGGTAGGTGCCATACGCCCACCTCATTAGATAGTCTATACAAGTGATTATATATCACGATCCATTTCTACGTGTGGTGGGAAATAAGACCCACAAAATCTATTGCCCATTTCTCAAAAGGTTCGTCTCTACTAGAATAGGCCTCACATGAATTTCATCTCTCTTCCTAGGTTTTCCAAGGCACGATAGTGATCACACACCTTAAAATACTCCTTGCAATCCTTATATAATCTCTCCCACCATAAACCAACTAGTAGAATCTTACACGTGGTAGCATCACCTGCATAGTGTCCACTGAAATAACACCATGAGCCAATACACACCACCAAATAATACTTCATCTTGGCCTAGTTTGTATAAGTCACCACAAATCAACATGAAAGGTGTGACAAGAATTATAAGTTATTTCTTTTCCAATGCCTTCATTCCTTCAGGCATCATACCTATTCATAAAAAAGAAAACAATATCCTCTAATTCCAAGGGCACGTGGTTCAACCTTGTAAGCTGTGCATCCAACATTGTATCTTGAATACTTTGTGTTTCCTCTCTCTGATTGAATCCTTGATAGGTGGTTTGAGCCAAAATTGATTTTAATTGGCTTTACCACAAATTTAAATTCAAACTCTTGGAATAATAGAACCCATTAGCATATGTTCCCTTGTAAAACATGCTTGTTTACTAAGTATCTCAATGTCATGTGATCTGTATAGAAAAAAAGGTGTTGCTAACAAGTACAGTTGGAACTTATGCAATGCATAAATCATTGAAAAATCCTTATGTATAATTATTTATGTTTAGAGTCAACTTTATGCTAGCAAAGCAGATAGGATGATCTACAATACCTTATCCAGAATGAGATAGAAATATGCCAATGGCCAAGCTAGAGGCATCCACATGTACATGAAAGGGTAGATTCTATGAAGGAGAACATAAAATATGCATAAGTAGTAAGCCTTTCCTTCAATAGCTTTGAATGCACACTACCGTGTGGTTCTCCCCAATAGAATTTCCCTTTACTTTTAATAACTCCTCCAAGGGTGTGGAAATCTTAGCATATCCTTTGATAAATTTCATGTAATACCCTATGTGGCCCAAGAATCCATGCACCTCACTCTAACTGGTGGGTTCCTCCAATCCTGGAATGACTGCAATCTTATCTAGATCTACTAATAATCCATCCTTTGCAGATGATATGACCTAGCAAAGTTCCAAAAGGTGTGGAAAATACACACTTCTTGATATTTAAAGAGATTTTTAACTATATGTACCTCTCAAACATTAACCTCAAATTGTCACAATGATCCTTGATGAGCCCATACATGGTCTAATCATCCAAGTAAACTTGCAAGAATTTGTGAATAAAATCCTGAATGCTTGAACAAAAATGCACAAAAATACTACAGGCATGTTCTTCAATCCAAAGGGCATCACCATGTATGAAAAAATTCCCCATTCAGGTGCTAAAGTTGTCTTCTCTTGATCATATTTAGAAATTATTACTTGATGATACCCAGAGAATCCATCTGTAAAAGAGTAAATTTCGTGCCCTGCAACGCCTTCCAATATTTCCTTAGTGAATGGTGTAGGGAAAGGATCAATCACACATGCAACATTCAACTCCATGCAGTCCACACAAATAACGGTTCTTCCATCTTTCTTTATGTTAATTACCATAGTGTTAACCCACTCTGATTCCTCTATGGGCTCAATAATGTGAGATTCTAACATCTTGTCAATTTCTTATTTAAATTTTATGTGTATGTTAGGGTTCATCCTGTAAGGTCTCTTCCTAACCGGGCATGCACCTTCCTTTAACTTAATTTTCATCTCACCCAAATATTCATGCACTCCTTTCAACTTATGGTAGCCCCTAGGAAACAAGTCCTGGAAATCACGTAGCAAATCAATTATCTTAGCCACTTCAGAGTTAGACTAGTAATCTCCAATTATGGACTCCTTTGGTTCAACATCCATGTCAATGTTCACTTTCTTCATCTTCATAGGTTCATGGTAGGTGTTTGACTTATCATCCACACTTTGTATAAGACCTCATGCATACCCTCTAAATGATTTATGTCCAAATTTTCCACTTCTTCATCATCCACCATGTAGACCATCTTTCCTTTCTCCTTCTCTAGGCAAGCGTGCTAAAGCAGTTCTACGTCAGTCTCATCTACTTCGTTAAAACACAGTTCTAGGCCTAACTCACAAAATAACTCCCAAATGAGTTATTTAGCATTTGTAATATCTCACATAGTCAATCTTTTCATAATATATAATGCCTCTTTCACTAGAGGTTTAGTGGAGAAGTAGTCAAAAGTCTGGATCATTCCTGCAGTCAAGTCTTGCCAATTTCTAGTCTCTCTATGCAGCTCCGCATAAACATACCAAGTGTGTGCATAGCCTCACAAGGTGAAATAAAGTTTGTGCACCCACAACAAAGGTGGTAAAGCTTCCTACCCCTCTGTTCGAGTCTCTCACATTGCTGAATGTGGTGTTGAATAGGATTATTACCATGATATTCACATATTTGAGTAGGTGCATTACTCTGAGAAACCAGGCTAATAGAGCAATTCTCACTTCTCTCCATTCTATGAGATTATCCCTATGAACCATACACCAAAGCGATGCTTTTGTCTCATGTAGGGTATAAACTAACATATTCCTTATGACCACCTGATCCTTCCACTCGTACTTCCATGGCTCACATGAATATCTCGGGTTTCCTTCGCCAATATACCAAGGTACCATGTTGTTGCGTAACCACCTAACATAATGCAGCATGCTTACACATGTAGGTACGCTTCTTACCTCAAACCCAACCATCTCGTAAGTTCCATGTGCCTAATTTTCATAGGAAATACTTGTAGTATCATTGATGGACTATGCATCATCCCACTAGAGAATTCCTTCCTTAGATGGATCAAGCACTTCCGAATCTCAAATGGTGCACACATAAATTTTGTTCAGGTCTTCTTCACTTAAGGGCTCAACATAAGGTGTAGATTTACCTTCTATCAAAGGGATAATAACTCATTCTTCCTTATTCTAAAAATTGATATATCCCTTATTGAACCGTAGATCAACATTATTTTCATAGCACACAAGGGCGCCCAAGTAGATATGGGAAGATGTTCACTTCTGCAAGTGCTAAGACCTCAAAGTCCCAGTGAACTTTCCCCATGTATAGTAATGGATGCATTCTTCAATACTCCAATTGGCATGGCCTTAGTCCGATTTTCCATATACAACACATTGGAAGATGGCTACAATGGAGGTCTGCCCATTTGAACCCATACATATAAGGTAAGAACATTCACTTCCACACCTGTGTCGATAAAAATATTACTCAAAATCCATCCATCCACAACAACATTCAAAGTGATCTCTTTGTCATAATCCAAGCTATGGGGGAGGGAGGTAAAATCTGCCATTCA
This sequence comes from Taxus wallichiana var. yunnanensis, assembly GCA_018340775.1. NCBI lineage: Eukaryota > Viridiplantae > Streptophyta > Pinopsida > Cupressales > Taxaceae > Taxus > Taxus wallichiana. Next base: position 350,304,187 of record CM031244.1, on the reverse strand, counting down.
TTCTCAATACCAGCACATGGAGTGTTTCCCTTTAATCAACTCCCTAGTAATGGAATAATGTTCTCCTGACACATCATCTTGCATACTTCCTTTAGATCATCAACATATAAATGGAAAGTCTCAGTTGCCTTCTTCTATTCCAACTTTTACGACTATTCCTTTAAACATTATATTTCACCCTATAGATTTCTGAGTACCTCCATGGTTTCTGATAAACCTCCTTCTGATGTGTAGGGTCTAGATATTTTTCATGTAAAACCTCCTCCTTAGTAATGGTAGGCTTCTATTGCAATGTTTCTCTAGTGCATGCAACCTTAGTGCATGTATTAATATTCACAGTACTACCTCAGGATCCGGTGCTAACTTTGGCATCCATTGGTTTTCCACGTCACACTATATCCTTACCATCCATGCACCCTTATTCTCCTATTTGTGCTTCTTTCTCAAATGTTCATATAAGTCCAGGAACTCTTCATAGTTATGATTCTTTCCACAAAAAGATAAATTAATGTTCTGATGACATTCACACCTGTAATGGTTAGGGGATCCACACGTATAACATGTTCCATGAGGGAACTCACTTCATCCACCACCATGGCCTCGGCCTCTAAATCCACCATGGTATCCTCGACCTCTACCACGACCTCCCTCAAATTTCCCTTCATTTTGATCATAACACCCTTGAGTGTGATCATGATCATGTTGCTCACTTTTATCCTTAGAGTTATTCAAAACTCTATTTTTCATACACCAATATCAATGGCATCATGGATTTGATCAATCAACCTACAATCTTCAGTATTGTGAGTTGTGGACCAGAAAATATTATAGTAGAAAGACATGTTCTTCCTTATCACATGTTGCAACAATGGACAATGGATTGCATCATGATCTAAATGACATATCTCACAATCCAATAGTAAGGAGTGCACCGATCTGCGAGGAAAACTATCCTTAGTATGCCCCTCTACTTCACAATCTGTGCACAAAATTCCACTACATGTCTCATGTGTTGTATTGGATGATAGTTTCTCTAACTATTTTTCCATTTCTGCAATCTGAGCTTCCAAGAATGGGCTCACTCCAGTTTCTATGCTCCCGAAAACCTCAATGCAAAAAGATGCTTCAAGTGCCTTGCATGGGTCTGTATAAGTATTATTTGAGAGTGCCCTCTTAAAATGTGTGATCAGACCTTCGAAAAACCATTGTGCATGCTTGACTTGCATGGATATCATATGATAGTTTAGACAAGAGTGTTTTGAAATGAGCATCATATTCTCGAAACTCTCAGTAGTGCCCTTCTTGATATCTTTGAGCATGTTTATACTTTTCTAATCAAACTTAGGGATATGAAATTATTTGATGAAATCATCTTGTAACACCGTATAATCCACATAAGTCTAATCATGGTCAAACTTCCTGTATTAGTTGTGTGCGTGTCCCTACAACGTAGTTGCAAACTAACTTGCCTTGTGCTCTGAAGTTGTAATTCCTTTCATGCACCATAATATCTCACACATATGGACATGTTCAAAAAATATTCTATTCCCCTATTCTCTAGAAGACAAAGTGACATCTCCATGTAAATATTCTGGGGCTGATGAGGACCTTGCCCACCAAATCCAGAAACTCATGTGTTATCTTTGCCTCTAGATCCACCAAATCCGCCAGATCTCGAGCCACCTTTACCTCTTGATCCTCCACATGTAACATGAATTGAACTAGAGGATGCACTACCTTATGTCCCAATAGTGGTGCTAAATTTAACTCCTACAATCTGCAAAGTTGCACTACTCCCATATGTGATCCCAAATTTTTGCACACCTATGTTCTATGCTGAAAACGTGCCTAAAAAGGTTCCTCCAACTAGTCCTCCAAATAACAGGGAAGATGTCTACCTAGCCATAAATGTACTTTATATTTGATTCACTCCTAAAATTTTGATAATTCAACTCTACCTCTTTCTACTCTACTTCCCAAACTAGCTTGTTGACTACTTGGTTGTACTAGAAACTAGAAAACCAAGGCAAGGGCTAGGTTTCAAGTAGATTTAGATACATAAATAGCCCATGTTGTCTTTGTTGGTGCGATCTCATAAGATGTTGGTGAGGGTTCCTATCATGCTTTCCCAAATGGGGAGTTTTAAATTATCTGCGCTCCATGTCCTCTACGTGTGAGCTCCAAATCCTTCACGATCCATCTCTCTTGCTCAACGCCATATGTTCTACGATATTGTGTTTCTTCTCTAAATCCATATCATTTTCCTCATTAAATTTAAGCCTCCTTTCTTCCCTTTGCCTCTCTATCGCTAGGTCCAACATCCTTCACCACACCTGATCCTTGCCCCCGTGCATGGTGGGATTTAGCTAGCCATCAACTTCTCTTCTAAATTTGGGTTGTCATCAAGATCTTGATCACTAGTGGAATTCCGTGCAAATATGCTCCCCTCGGATAACGTAAAAATTGAAAATCAATAACCCCTTAAAAGCGTAAGTGGAAATTGAGTATTCCAAAATATAGCTATTCAGAACACGATAGAACCAAGTATCCACAATGCAAGTCCAAATTAGATCAGCATCATAAAGAGCCTAAAATTCTTCTTGTATCCACATGAGTGTGTGAAACCTACAATTCATTTTAGATGCATAAGAAATTAGCCACTCATATAGCTCTATTTGAAAGATAACAAATAAGCTTTCATATAAGCGATCATACATATTTTTCTCCACCCAAGCACGTGTGTAAAACTCATATCTAATGTTGAATCTCTGAGTGTGCTCTTCTTTCATATCTACTATTCACTCCTCAACACTTGCCAAGGTCAACCGGTATGTCTTCATCACATAACATCTTGAAAAAAATTGAAAAAGAGGTCCCCACATGAAACCAATGATGCAACCTAAAATTTACTGTGATAACTAACCTAGCGCATGACACATCACTCTAGTCAGTGAGTGCTCACCCAAAGCACAAAAAGGCACCAGTCCTCTTTATAATTTCTTTTACAAAATTTTATCATGATGGTGCACATGTATTTTCAGATTCATAACCAATAGTAAACAACACACGGTGCATAAACTAGATCTAGATCTTAAAATATATGTAAGATGAACTAAAAATGGCTATAACAATATTTACCATGCAAGAACTAGATTCAGTCATATTCAACACCATTATCTAGACAATAAGAACCATTGTATTAAATACTTGTAAAACACATAAGCTTATTACATTACATAAGTATCTCCATGAGTCATGTGCACAACAGAACCAACATCATAACTCTACAAGTTGACACACACACACACACACACACCAAAACTGTGTAAATTAATACATATATATATAGGGGTGGGGAATTTCCCTTCACCACCCATGTACTTCTCAAAATAGGTCACATGATAATAATAACCATGTGCCTTTCTGATAGGATGTGCAACATGCAAGTGCTCTAACAATAGACTTCCTATAGTTAACTCGAGTATAAATCCTACTATTAGCCTAAACTATACATGGCGCTCAACTGTCGCTTCTTCCCAAAATAGCATTGCATGGGTACTGTAAGTCGTCATGTCTTTATGTGCTCAACACACTAACTCCAAAAATAGCCTTTAAAACAAAAATGGCTAGGCCCCGATCCAGGTGCTTCGGATATATTGTAGTGTCGTTCACTCTTCCAAAGCACCCTACATTTGCATGCCTAACACTTAGGCTAGTTTTTTTGTCCAACACCCCTACATGGAAAGTCCCCTATCTATCTATTGGCCTCGATGCCTCTGCCTTTGCCCTCTCCTTGATGTGGCCTAGCCACACTCAGCATGTTACCCGACGATCCAACTTCACATGCCACTCTCCTCTGCACATGCTCTTAGTATCGAAGTGTCTTTGGAAAATTATCGATCATGATCCCCTCATAATACTTAGCCATTATGGCTAAGGATTTGTATCTATCAATAGAGATCATACTAGGATATGTCATCTCTCCTCTTCCTTGCATGATTACCTTTTCTCCACCCATAGCCTCGGTATCCAGTATAGTAGCAAGATATCCAAATCGAATCTTGTAGGCCTCCCTTTTCAAGTGGTATTGATCCCTATCCTAGATCGCAGTGTCTCTCTTCATCCTCTTTTGATCTAGCTCGGTATGAAGCCATGATAACTCTGTAGTCTCTCCACCTCTAACTCCTCCATCTACATCTCCCGGGAGTTGCCTCTGCCTCAACCTCCATCTCCATCTCCTCTACATCCTCCTCTCCTCCCTCCACAGCCACCCTAACAACCCATATAGTAGTCATCCAATTACCAAATCCGAATTTGACTCCTACATCGGCATCTTCATCCCATTGTGAAGCCTCCTCCTCTAGTGGATATGCCATGACATGGATCAAGAGATCCTTGTCTACCTCCTCTCACCTATACAAAATAAGAGCATCCAATATAAACTGTATCGACCCCAAAATGTCATCATACTTGATCGAACTACACGAGATCAATCATATCTTGCCATCTCCCCTGAACCCATCATGTCTTCCTCATCCTGGAAAACTCAACATCTACTCCTGGCCATATAGGGAAATCACTATACAACTACCACCTAATCGATCGGTCTCTAACTTTGCAAATAAATCAACATACTAGTCTAATCCTCTCTCCCCATATCTCCCTGAGCCTGGTTGGCCCTCCATCTCAAGAATCCAACTACTAGCTCTATGTGATCCCTAATGACCCATGTAATCCCTAGCGACCGAATCACAACAATGTGGTCATAGGACCAACAAGAATCAAGAAGCCTATATATAGCCCCTATCTTACGCTTGCCTTGTACAACGATAGCTCATGGTATACCTAAGCTAGCAAGGTAGTCCCAAAAGAGAACATTATCTGGTGTTTAACTATATCTGCTACTACACTAGTCAATGCCCATGGAAACCGAACTCCACATGAGTCTAAAAAATCATAGAAAGACACTACCATCATCACCAGGAAGATCAAATAGATGTGAGGTACACCGGCCTTGTACCTCAAATCATATGCAAATTCCCTTGAAGAAAACTCCGATATGGGGTGCATCGGCTCCAAATGGCTATGTCAAAACTGCTATCCTACTATCTAATGTAATGGGAACTATCTGCTCCTCTTGTATAGGAAATCATAAAAATCCTATACACATCCTCCAGGGCGATGGTCATCTCCCTATCTGAACAAGAAGGTACCCGTCTTCTGTTCCATATCTCTACCAAAGTGATCATCAACCCCACATCCCATGGGATCCTATGATAATGTCTGAATCCCCCTAAGCCCAATGTAGCCAAGTGATCCCATTTGACATCTGCAATATCTCCTATGATCTGCTCATATAGAGTAGATACTCTGTCTCTCAAGTATAGGGTCTCTCTGTCCTGTAATCACAAACAAAACATGAAAACATCATATAAACTTCAAAATCAAATAAAAATACATTAAATTTCGTCTAAATTCAAATTAAGCCTATACACATCCAATCCGACACTAGTTAATTACTGAACCAAGTCGGGTCGGCGTGTCTCGGGGTGGATCCTTGTACCTTAGGGCCCAGTCATCGTTAACCCACGGGTTTCCACTGACCACCCCTAGCATCGTCTACTTTTTCCAAAAATACAAATAAATGAAAAAATACACAAAATTAAATTAAAAAAATCTTGAGTTTTGTTACTTGCCATCCTCTAAACCCTATGGTGTTTCCTTGCAGCTCTATGACCTCCATTTCTCAATCTTTTCTTTAATCACTCTGATCTCTCTCATCAATTTTTCACATGAAAATGAGCACCATCGGTCGACCCCCAGGATTATATAGCCACCAACACACAGTTCTTGTCGATCCCCTTGGTTTATCGTCGATTGGCCTTATTTTCCGTTGACTAGCCTTAATAGCCTTTGTGTTGGATTCCCGATATTTGTTTGTGACCTCGTCTTGGGAATCATTGAGATTCCACCTTTGTGGCCATATTTATTTTCCCTTTAGGGAATTATATTTCATTATTTTTGTCCTATCTGTTTGTGATCTCGAAGTCCATTTTTGTGGCCATACTTATTCCCTCTTTGGGAATTTTATTTTTCAATCCTATTTAATTTGTGCACAAAGTTCACTTCATAGGCATACTTCTCTCCCCCTTTCGCCATATTATTTCACCATGTGCCTTTTTTCTTTTTTCGTGTCATGTCTTTGGGACACCATTATTTTCATCCTCGTCCTTTGCGGACACATAATATTTTACTTGATTCCTTGTGTATGAAGGATTTCATATAATCTTTGCATTTAGTTGTGCATACTTTGATGCTTTCTTATGACCCCATGATCATCTATGCTTCCATCCATTTGATAGCTTTCCCATTGGATTCTCTCCATTTTACAGTGATATTCACCCACTCACTGGCCTATAGAGGAATTGTCGTTCATCTCTATTGAGATCAAAATTATCCCTCTTCCGATGTGATATTGGAGTCACCACCATAGTTTTTGCTATTATTGTGATCCTTTTTCTTGGGTAATTTTTCCTTACCTATCCTTGTACCCATCTTTCTTCACCACCTACCCTTTATCATCTACCTTTTTCAAACAAATCATCAATTTCCTCGATGTCATCAATCCCCCATTTGAGGGGATCTCATTATCAACCCTCCGTTAATATTCATCATATACCATGTTTAACACCTTGAAAATGATATCCATAATGAATTCAATACACTCCATTATATTAACACATTATGTTAAACACAGTAAATACACAAAAGCTTCTTACAATATTCAATATCATAAACTTATGCGTGCATCAAGTCTAGCAGCATAACTCCATAATAGCTCACTACTCACTCTCTCTAATCTACATAGATTACTACATATTTATAAGGGTGGGACTTTCCCTTCACCACTTACATAATTCCCAAAATAGGTCACATGCTAAAAATAGCCATGCGCCTTTACAATAATAGACACACATGCAAGTGCACTAATAATAGATCTCTTCTAGTTAACTAGTAGTAGTAATTCTATTATTAACTCAACCCATGCAAAGCACTTAGTAGATGCTCTTCCAAAAATAGCCTATGCATGTCACATGCAAGTCTTTATCCGGTTTGTGTGCTCTACACGCTATCTCCAAAATAGCCATAATCATGAAAATGGCTAAGTCCCAAATCTGTCCTTGTCTTTCATGGGTGTTTCCTTCCTATATCTTTCCACCTTTGAACATGCCCTATTCCCACGCGTGAACCTTTTCTGTGTGCCTTCTTCTAAGTGTCATACTTTTCTACTCAACATTACCCCACACTAAACTACATTGCCACCCCGAAAATGGTTGCCTCTTGATACTTTAAAGAATAAAGAATGGGAATGAAAGGAAATTAAAGAATTATTATACAAAGAATGAAATTTCACCCTACAACGTCCTCTGTTTCAACTAGAAGAATTAACTCTAGGATATTCTTCTTTGATTTCAGCCTCTAAGGTTTTCCAATCACTTAGCGTGGCTTCTACCTTTTCTAGAATATCTGATGCAATAGAATCTAACTCCTCTTGTGCAATCTCTTCCTTCTCATTTCTGTAATACTATAACAATGTTGGACATTGCAGTTACCCTTCCTTCCAGAAGATCCATCTTCTACGCTATAAGCTTTCCAATTTCATCCAGTCCTTTCTTTATGGGGGTCTTGGGCTGCTGTAAAAGGGCCTCACATTTTTATTTACTAGTGTCAATCATTTCTGCATGCCCCCAATGTCTCATCTTTCATCACCTTCAGGACTTCATTGTCTTCTACCATTGTCTTGATTCTGATTACTACTTTTGGAGCTGCAAAAATATTTAATGCCTGTCTTGGTCTTCTTTCTTTAGCTCTTCCTGTAAAGTCTGGAGCAAGGCTTCATAAGATGAAATATTTCTAACTACTGAGGCCCTTTTCTCTCTTTGCTTCCTGTTCAAGGTCCTTTGGTTCTGGCATCTGAATCGGTCCATCCTCAAGCACCAAATCAACTAAGGTATGCACATAATGCATAGCCAAAGGGAACCTTTTGGGTACCTTGGACTCCAAGTGTGGTCTTGCCTTCAAGACATGATCACGATCTCCTCTGCCATGCTGATGAGAACCCCATTCTTCTTTTTCTCTAGGTCCTTCTCTCCTTTTAGACACATTATTTCACATCTTTGGCTTTGATATCTTCTCTTAGCACTCTAATAGTTGTAGCCTTATCTACATTCCTCCACGCCACCTCTGTAGATACCTTCACCAAGGCATTACTCACTTGTTCATCAGACATAACAGTGGGCTTTATAGTTATGTGTCTATTTTGTGGTGCCTTCTTCATTCTTCTTGACACACATGACTCTTCACATACATCAAAATCAGGCTCATCCATGTGATTTTGCATGGACCATGACAATATTTCCTCACACATGTGGTTTCCATGTCTGGTCCATCAACTCCCATCCATACAACTCCTTGAGGCCTACTGTATTCTGGAATCATGTGCGGACAATTTTACTTGTGTCCTCATCATAGCCCATGATCGGTGCAAGCATATTCCCCACTTTCCCTCTTTTTTCTTGGCCCCTTAGGAACTTGAGTGCCAAGGTTTGGAGTTGGATCTTCTATGTTCTAAGTAGTATCTTGTTCTATTTCTCCTGCCTCTTTATCTCCTTCTTCTTCATCCTTCATTTCTTCATCCTTGGGTTCTTCCACATCCTTTGGTGGTAGGAGTTCCAGGAACACTCTCTACAGACTCCTCCACCTCCTCATTCAACTTTAACTTCCTCCTTTTCCTCTCAGTTGTCTCTTTTTTGAGGAGAGAGAGTCATGGTGACCTCCTAATAGACTAGGAGTTCCCATGCCTTGTGTTCTTGTTCTTCTAAACACCCTCTTGAAATGGTGCTCTCCTTGGACTGCTTCCAAGTCCTCTTCTTCTTCTTATACCTGAGGTGGGGTACTTACGTGCTCAGCCTCTACTCTATCCATGGGTTGCCTCTGCCCCTATGTTCTAAGCCACCACTATCTTCATGCTCTTCTTCCTCATCATCTACCTCTATAGGTTTTGTGGGCTTTGGAGCTGGTACGTTCTCCACTATATGTTTTCCCTTAGGTGGCCTGGGAGCACAAACTCATTCTCCACATATTTTTATTCTCCAACTTGGGCTTAAGCTGAAGGTATACGAGTGCTTCTCCAATGTCCCCAATTTCCAAGCTTACAGCTTCATGCTTATAACATCTGAAATGAGCCTCTCAACATAGGTAGTCCACCTGAAATACATATGTCTTCCTCAAAGTGTGGTAGTCACAGTCTACCTTGTCTGCAATAAAATTCAAGTGGTGCACATCAATAAAATGGTGGAATGATGCCTGGAAGTAGCATGCTTGTGAAGGCATATGACAATTTTGCACCATGGGCTCCAAGTCCCATCCCTCATAGAAAATCACGCAATGCATGTAAAGTGTTGGTACACCACAAATTGTACTACCTTTCCCACCACTTGATGGTAACTCCTTAGGAATGTGCCACTCCTCTTCAAATGCCATGTGGAGCCTATCATACCACATCTCTCCCTCTGTTTGAATGGCCCACTCATCAACCCTTCACATAAATATTTTCAAACCTTTCTACAAGGGATTTTTCTCCATGGGATACTCCCAGATCTTGTCTTTTGGCCCATCAGGCACTCCAATCTCCATAAATACTAAAGAAAGTAAAATAGCACCAAAACTAATTTTATCACCTATGCATGCTTCCTCGATAATGTTCTCTGCAATGTAGCTTGCTATGTTGTAGATCACTCCTGTGACATTCTCCTCATGATATGTAGCCACATTGTATTCACTTGCGACCACCTCTCTTGGTCATTCAACTTTGTTACTAGATGTGCAACTTCCTAAACCACTAGGTACTTCTTCAACTTGTCAATGTCCATCCCACATGGACCCTTTGTATATCCTAACTCTTTTTGTTTCCATGATTGTTGCTTTATCATTAGTCACTAGTCCAAGGTCTACCCCTGTGCCTTTTAATCCTGTCATTGTTGCAATCAAGGCGGATGTGATTCTGACCCTCCATCCGGAAAAATAGAAGAAGTCCTCATGGACTCTTCTCATTAACCACTGGTATAATGGTTCATACTTTCCAAAATAAGGGAGCTCGTACAACTGATAGACTCCAACCTACTTTAACAACTTCTCCCCAATGTCATCATATACTTGGCATGTCCTCCACTGTGTGCACTTGTTGGTCTTCATGCTCAACAACACATCTAACTCCTTGTTATCCAATGTGTGTGGTTGTAATCACTTATTTTACACTTACGGATGTGGGAATCCCATTCTTTCCCAACTATAACACCTTCTGGGTACTGCATCTCTGAAAAATTACTCTCAAGCGTAACTTCAACTTCTACCTCCACTTTCTTCTTTCCTTTGGCTCCTACGGTAGGTACTTTCTTTGGTGCCATCTGAAAATCTCACCTTTCTGTCCTTTGTAATGTGTAAATGCTTCACTTTATTTTCTATAGAGAAGGTCCAAACCCTAGCTCAAATCTGTGTGCCCTAGTTTGAAATCACGTGCCCTAGCTCTTTCACAATTGCATCTACTTCTTCTTCACTCAAACCCTTCACCAATGGGGATGCAAGCTTCTTCTGCACAAATCTTCTCTCCACGTCTAGTTTCACACTCTTTGCACCTCAATACTCTTTTCTCACTCATCTTCATTTCACACTTAGCTCATTTCAAATACTTGTGATTACAATGGTAAAAATGAACTCACATCATCCTTATATAGATTTTCAAAAAATTTAGTGCATTTATTTCTCCTTCACCTACCAATAATTCTCTCATTAATTGACCATTTTCACAATTTCCACATGGTACATCTTCACACCTCAGCTATAACCTTCTAGCATGCCTTCCTACCTTCTAGCTATAGACTTCTCTTTAGTGTGCTTCCATGTGCCTGAGTACCTCACCACTACGTGCCTTCTCCTAGTAGTCTCCACGGCCACTTTGCTTACCTCATGTTATATTGTTCCTTCATTTATCCCCATCTATGGTCATCATTTAGAAGCAATCTCTCTTCTAACAAACTCCTTTCCAAACTCAAATAGCACCTATAATAGTTTACTCCTTGATTTGTACCCATAGTTGTAAACATCCACCCCACACCAATGGTATGTGCAGTCCTCTGCACATAAAAATACTATAAATGGTAATTAGCTTCTAGCATGCAAAACACTTATTTATACAAAACACCAACTAAATTGACAAATCATAGTGATGAAGAAGGAAATACATTAAGGGAATACATAAATGAAAACCTAATCTAAATGGCAACACTGCCTTATTACAAACACCAAGAAGACTTATTTATAGTAGGGCTTCAACCTACTCCCATTGAAATAACCGGGTAACCATATTCCATCAAGCACCTCTAACTAAAAAGCACCTGTTTCAAGTATGTGAGTGATAACATACGGTCCTAACCAATGTACTTTAAGTTTTCCTGGATGGCGCAGAAACTTAGAATCATAAAGAAGCACCATCTGTCCAATCTCAAACTTTTTGTCCCTGATGTGCCTGGTCATGCCATGCTTTTTACCTAGCCTTTTCTTGCTTCTAACTCCAACGTGTTATTTCTCATCACTCATCTAGTTTGGTCAACTTTTCAATTCATTCTTCTAATGCTTTCTCATCAGCTAGACCTCCAACATGCATGCAATATGTAAAGAAGGTAACATGAATTCCATAGAAGAACTACTTCCATGCCAAACACTAATTGAAAGGGTGTGGCTTTGTTTAACCTCTTATATGTTGTTCTATACCCCAAAAGATGAAAAATTATCATCCCAATATTTCCTTCCAACATCACATATTTTTGTCAATGTCTGGCTCAAAATCTTGTTGAAAGCTTCAATAGTCCCATTTTCCTGAGGATGATATGGTGTAGTTTATGGTGTGCAATCATGAACTCATCCAATAGAATTATGATTGTCTCATTCAAAAAATGTGTGCCCCTATCACTTGTCAAACTCAACGGGCATCCATACCTTGTAATAATATTTTCCCATAAAACTGGTTGTAGTTGTTTGTACAATCCTTGGTAGGTGTTTTCTTCCCACCTTGTAAGATAATCTATGTAAGTGATGATGTAGCGTGATCCAGTCTACACGTGGGCTGGTGAAAAATAGGACCCACAAAATCTATAGCCCATTTTTCAAATGGTTCTACACTAGGAATAGGTCGTAAAGGCATTTCATCTCTTTTCCCTAGTTTTCCAAGGCATGCTGATAGTGATCACATGCCTTGCAATATGCCTTACAATCCTTATACAGGGTCTCCCACCATAATCCAATGAGTAGAATTTTGCATGCACAGTGGCATCACCTACATAGTGCCCACCTGCAATACCACCATGAGCCTCTTCCATGATATATGTGTGCTCATGTTCCAATACACATCGACACAATACTTCATCTCGGCCTAACTTGTATAGGTCACCACTAATCAACATAAAAAGTGTCACACAAATGGCAAGTTGTTTCTTCTCTAAGGATTTTATTCCTTCTAGTGCCACACCTGTGTGTAGAAAAAAAAAAATATCCTCCAATTCTGAAGGCAACATGTGATGTAACCTATATAACTGTGCATCGGCATTGTATCTTCAATTGTCTTGCACATCTTCTCCTGATTATATCCTTGATAAATGGTCTGGGCCAGAATTACTTTTCCTGGTTTTACCACAACTGTAAAATCAAATTCTTGGAATAAGAGTACCCATCGACATATGTGCCCCTGTAAAATGGGCTTATTTACCAAATATTTCAATGCCATGTGATCGGTATAGAATACAAATGGTGTTGCTAGTAGGTACTGTCTAAATTTATGTAGCACATAGATCATTGACAAAGCTTCACACTCTTGTAGTTGTATAATTCTTCTCTACATGAGTCAACTTTCTACTAGAAAAAAATAGATAGGATGATCTATAATACCTTCTCTAGGCTGAGCCAACACCACACCAATGGTCATGCCAAAAGCATCCACATGTACATGAAATGGTTGGTCCCATGAGGGAAAGTGACAAAATAGGCATTGTAGTAAGTTTCTCCTTCAATGTCTCGAATGTGCGTTGTTGCGGTTCCCCCCAATAGAATGTCCCTTTTCCTTTTAGTAACTCCTCCAAGGGTGTGGCAACCTTAGCATATCCTTTGATAAATTTTCTATAATACCCAGTGTGACCCAAAATTTGCACGCACTTCACTTTGACTGGTAGGTTCTTTTAGGCGATAATAATAACTACAATTTTAGTTGGATCTACCAACAAACCTTCCTTGCAGATAATATGCCCTAACAAAGTGCCAAAAGGTGTAGCAAACACACACTTTTTGATGTTCAAAGAGATGCTTAACTATCTACATATTTCAAACATTAAGCACAAATTGTCACAATGATCCTTAACAAGCCCATACACCATCCAATCATCCAAGTAAACTTGCAAGAAAAGATGAATAAAATCTTAGAATGCTTGAACAACTATTCACAAAAATACAACAGGTGCATTTTTTCAGTCCAAAGGACATCACAATATATGAAAAACTTCCCCATTCAGTGGTGAAAGTAGTATTTTCCTATCCTCTGTGCAATCCTAACTTGATGATACCCAGAGAATCCATCTATAAAGGAATAGATCTCACACCTTGTAACGCCTTCTAATATTTCCTCTGTGAATGGCGTAGGAAAGGATCAGTCACACATGCAACATTCAGCTCCCTATAGTCCACACAAATCCTAATCCGACCATCTTTCTTTATATGATCACCATGGGCTAACCCATTCTGACTCATCTAGGGGGCTTGATGATTCCAGACTTCAACATTTTTTCAATTTCTTCCTTGACCTTTTCACGCAAGTTGGGGTTCATCCTATAGGGTCTCTTCTTGACCGGCACACACCTTCCTTAAGCTTTATCTTCATTTCTCCTAATGATGCATGCACTCCTTTTAATTCATGGTAGCCCCTAGGAAATAAATCCTAAAAATCATGGAGAAACTCCACTATTTTTTCTACTTCAGATTCAAACCAATAATCTCCAATTATTGCCTCTTTAGGCTTCAACATCCGTACCAATATTCACTTTCTTGGTCCTCATAGGTTCATGATAGGCACATGTGTGTTGTTATCTACACTATCCAAGACCTCATGCACACTATTGAATGATCTATATCTAGTTCTTCTACTTCTTCATCATCCACTATGTAGACCATCTTCCCTTTTTCTTTCTCAAAGCAAGCACACTTAAGTAGTGTGGCATTTGTCTCTGTTTCTTCAAAAAACGTGCTCTTGAGTCATTTCCATCAAATAAATCTGAATGAGTTCTTCCACCTTTGCACTATCTCCCATAGTTAACCACTTTATAACCCTTAATGCCTCTTCTACTGAGGTTTAGTAGAGAAGTAGTCAAAATTCTGGACCATACCTATAATCAAATCCTACCAATTTCTAGTTTCTCTATGTAGTTTCATGCATATATACCAAGCATGCATGTATGTACCTTGTAAAAGTGGAATAAAGTTTGTGCACCCATAGAGAAGGCAATAAAGCTTCTGCCCTCTATCTAGAGCCTCTCACACTATTGAATGTGGTGTTGAATAGGTTGATTACCATGATATGTGCATATTTGAGTTGGTGCATTGCTCCTGGAAAACCGAGTTGTAAGAGCAATCCTTGACTTCATTCCATTCTACAAGATTATCCTGTGAACCACCCACCAACGTGTTTGTTGTCCCCATAGTAGGGTATATGCTAGCATACTTCTTCTCTCCAACTGGTCTATCCATTGTTCCTCCATGGCATGCAGGAATACCGTATAGGTCCCTTCCCCAGTGTACCAAGGTTCGAGTTGTTACCTATTCTCCTGATACAATGAGGTTTATTGTTCCACAAAATGTGCTCTTACTTTTCACCCCTACCAACTCATAAGTACCATGAGCCCAATTATCACAAGAAATACTTGTAGTATCACTAATAGACTATGCATCTTCCCACTTGAAGGATTCCTTCTTTAGATGGCTCGAGCACTTCTGGGTCCCGGATGGCGTACATAAATCCTATTCAAATCTTCCTCACTCAAAGGCTCAACATAGGGCATATATTTTCCATCTGTTAAAGGGATAATAACTCTTTCCTCCTTGTTTTCAAAACTGATATATCCCTTGTTGAACCAAAGATCAACATTATTTGCATAACACCAAGGGCGTCCAAGAAGAGTTAGGAAACTATCTGCTTCTACAAGCGCTAAAACCTCAAAATCCCCAGTGAACTTGGCCCCTGTATAGTAATGGATGCATCTTTTAAAACTCCAATAGGAGTGGCCTTAGTTCGATTAGCCATAAATAATACATTAGAAGATGGCTGCAATGTAGGTCTCCCCATCTGTACCCATGCATCTAAAGTAAGCACATTGACTTCCACACATGTATCAATCAATATATTACTCAAAATCCATCCATCCACAACAACATTCAGAGTGATTTCCTTGTCATAGTCTAAGCTATGGGGGGGAAGATTTTCATGCAGGATCTATCACCCATTCTCAATATTAGTGCATGAGTGTTTCCTTTAGCCAACTCCCTAGTAATGGAATAATATTCTCTTGGTGCAACATTTTGCATACCTCCTTCAAGTCATCAATATTTGATTGGACCATCTCTTCCTTCTTTTTAGTTCCATCTTCCATGATTTCTCCTTTAAACATTGTATTTCACCCTAAATATTTCTAAGGACCTCCATGGTTTCTTGATAAACCTCCTTCTGATGGGTAGGATCTGGGTACCATGCATGTAAAACCTCCTCTTTAGTGATGGTAGGTTTCTGTTGTAATGCCTCTCTAGCACACAAGCTTCAACGCGGGTAGTGATCTTTATAGGAAATACCTCGATTCTTGGTTCCAACTTGGGCATCCACTAATTTTCCACAACATGTTGTATCCTAACCATCCATGCACCTTTTGTTTTCTTGTTTATGTTGCTTACTAAGATGCTCATATAAGTCCGGGCATTCCTCATAGCTATGATTCTTTCCACAAAAGAACATGTAATATTCTAAGGACATTCACACCTGTAGTGGTCAGGTGATCCACATGTAAAGCATGTTCCATGAGGGAATTCACCTCATCCACCACCATGGCCTCATCCTCCAATCCGCCATGGTATCCTCGACCTCTACCACATCCTCCATCATAGCACCCTTCATTTCCGATCATAGCACACTTGATTGTGATCCCGATCCTGATGCTCACCCTTTCCTTTAGAGTTATCTGATACTCCTGTCTATCATACACAATATCTATAACATCATGGATCTGACCAATCAATCTAAATAGTCCTTTGTATCATGAGTCATGGACCTAAAATTTTACAATAGCAAGATACGTTCTTCCTTATCATGTGTTGTAATAATGGGAAGTGGCTAACATCATGGTTTAAATGACATATCTCACAGTCTAGTAATAATGAACGTACTTGATCTATGGGGACAAACTATCCTTGGTGTGACCTTCCACTTCACAATCTGTACACCAAATCCCCATGTGCATCTCATGTGTTGAATTTTCACTGATAGTTTCTCCAACTACTTCACCATAGCTATAATATGTGCCTCCAAGAATAGACTTACTAGTGTCTATACTCCCAATTGCCTCAACATGCAAAAGTTACTTCAAGTGCTTCACATGGATCAATGTATGTCTTATGTGACAAATCCCTTCTAAAAGGTGTGATCATACCTCCAACGAACCATTGTGCATGCTGGCTTGCATGTGAATATCATAAGAAAGCTTAGATAAAAGTGTTTTGAAATGGGCATCATACTCCTAACACTTTCAGTAGTGCCTTGTTTAATATCCTTGAGCACACTTATACTCTTCTACTCAAACTCAAGGATATAGAACTCTTTAAGGAATGCATCTTTTAATGTTGCATAATCTACACAAGTTTGATCAAGGGTCAAACTTCTTGTACCAACTATGTGTGCACGTCCTTCTAATGTAGTTAAAATTGACTTCCTTTGCTCATAAGTCATGATCCCTTTTGCATGCCACAATATCTCACACATGTGCACATGTTCAATAGAATCTTCTATGCCTCTATACTCTGAAGATGAAGAGACATCTCCATGTAAATATTCTAGGGTTGGTGCGGACCTTTCCCACCTAATCCAGAACCTCTGTGTTACCTCTACCTCCAAAACCACCAGATCCACTTGGAACTAGAACCACCTATACCTCTTGATCCTCCACCTATAGCCAAAAGTGGACCAAAATATGTACTTCCCTATGTCCCAACAATAGTACTATACTAAACTCCTATAGTCTACATGGTGGTACTACTCCCAGAAGTGAGCCCCAAATTCTACACGCTCACATTTTACGTAGATGATGCACCTAAAAGGTACCTCCAAACAATAATGAAGATGTTTTCCCTACCATCGATGTACTTGCTATGTGACTTACTCCTACTCTCCCTACTACCCAAATTAGCTTGCTAACTATTAATTGTACTAGATACTAGAAAACCAAGCACAAGGGCTAGGTTGTCAGTAGATTCGAGATGCGCACCCTGTGGCCTAGGTCATCTCTCTCTGGCTAGCATGCTTCCATGTGAGGCCGAGGGGGTTCCCTTTCATGCTTTCCCAAATGGGGAGTTCTTGATGCTCTGCTCCATGCCTTTTATGTGAGCTCCAAATCCTTCATGAGCCATCTCTCTCTCAACGCCATCTCACTCTGCAATGTCATGTTGGCTTCTTTATCTCCCTCTCGAGGCCTCATTATACTTAAGCCACCTTTTCTTCTCTCTCCTCTTTATCACCACTAGGTCCACCATCTTTCACCAAACCTACTCCTTCCCCTACACATGGTGGGGTTTAGTTAGCCATCGGTTTTTTCTTTCCAAGTTCAGGGTCACCATCAAGATTTTGATCACCAGTGGAATGCCTTGCAAGTAAGTTCCCTTGGATACCGTAAAAATGGAATTCCGCTACCTCTGGGCAAGAATAAGTGGAAATTGAGTACTCCAGAATATAGTTGTTTAGAACACCACAAAACCAAGTATCCATAACGCGTGTCCAAATCAGATCAACATCATAAAGGGCCTAAAATTCTTCCTACATCTAGACAAGTGTACGATACCTCTAATTCCTTTTAGATGCATAAGCAACCAGCCACTCATATAGTTCTACCAAAAAATAGTGAAGAAGCTCTCATACAAACTATCATATAGATTCTGTTCCCCATGCCATGCATGTGTCAAACTCAAATCCAGTGTTGAACCTCCATGTACTCTTCTTCTAGATCTTTTATCCACTCCTCAACACTTTCTAGGGTCAACCGGTATGTCTTCATCATGAACCATCCTAAAAATAACTAAAAAAGAGGTCCCAAAAATGGAACCAATGATGCAACCTAGAATTTACTAAAATAACCTAGGTGTGCACTTTGGCACATCACTCAACCTAGACTGAGCACTCACCTAAAGCACACAAAGGTACCAGGCCCCTCTTTAGGGTTTCTTGTGCAAGGATGTTAGAAAGATGAAGAGTTGATGCATTCAGATCCATAAATAGTATAAACATTCTACAAAGCATATTCCAGATCTAGATCTAAAGAGTAATGGATTTAAACAATAGCCATAATGAATTCAACCATGCAAGAACTAGTTACGATCATGTTTAACACCTTGAATCAGTTAATACACTTCATTATATTAAACATAGTAAATACACAAAAGCTTCTTACAATATTCAATATCATAAACTTATGCACGCATCAAGTCTAGCAACATAACTCCATAATAGCTCACTACTCACTCTCTCTAATCTATGCAGATTACTACATATTTATAAGGGTGGGGACTTTCCCTTCACCACTTACATAATTCCCAAAATAGGTCGCATGCTGAAAATAGCCACACGCCTTTACAATAATAGACACACATGTAAGTGCGCTAATAATAGATATCTTCTGGTTAACTAGCAGTAGTAATTCTATTATTAACTGCACTTAGTAGATGCTCTTCTAAAAATAACCTATGCTTGTCACACAAGTATTTATCCGGTTTGTGTGCTCTGCACGCTATCTCCGAAAATAGCCCATAATCATGAAAACGGCGAAGTCCCGAATTTGTCTTTATCTTTCACACGTGTTTCCTTCCCTATCATACTTGTGCCTTTGAACACACCTTGTTACCATGTGCAAACCTTCATGTACCTTGTGCTAAGTTTCATACTTTTTCTTTTAACACTATTTTAGTCTCATGGCTTGCTAGTGCAAACCACTCAACAAAAAGGAAAAATCTAGACACCTAAAATTAATAACTCTACCCTTATCTCGCCCATCTCATGTGCATATTTTTTAGGGTTCTATCTAGGTTCCCTTTTAATTAAATACATCCCCTTAATTTAATTAAATTTCCCATCCCATCACCTTTAATTTATTTAATTAATTAACTCCTATTAATTAAGTAATTAATATCCACATCATATCATGCCCTCATCCACTTTCTATTTTGGATACTTTCATCCTCAATCCCTATCTTACGCTTTTTCCTCACTTTCTTCCTATCCATTTTCTTCCCTAGCTACCCATGATTTATCCCAAAGCAATCTAATCCTACACATAACCTTTAAAGCACCTTTTCCCACCTTAAAAACACAAAATCATGCCAAAAACACAAAAATTAGCCCCATTAAGGAAACTTTCACCATGGTCGGTGGTGAACCAACCCGATCATCATCAACCCTATAAAACTAACTTCAAACCTTTCCATACTAGAGGAGAAATCATTAGATGAAGGAAAATTTTGGAGCTTTCTTGTGACTAGTGAATTGAATCTCATGCTTGAGCATTCCTACAATAGTTATACACCTCCCAAACCTCCTTTAGACACACTTGCATCACTCACATTCATCTTTCGTGAGCTTATCATTGTATTTGTGTTGCTTTAATAAAAAAATTATCGTATTATACTTGTATTTCTTGTGTCTAACGTTTTGTAAGTTCGATCAATTTCTGCAACACTTAGAGCTTCTTCAACAACCTTCTTTTCCAGCCTCTTTACTTACGCAGGTCACCCATTTCATCCCTTTTGATCTCTAACCTTGCCCAACTCTGCTTTCTGATAACCGTCGACCCCCGATCACCATCAAACAAGGTCTTGGTTCTCAATCTACCCTCATCCATCTTTGTTTTATGCCATTTTCCTTATTTTTTCTTCCTCGGATCCATTCTACGAGGTTGATTCCAACATACACAAGCCTCTGTTACATTCATATTGCATCCATATCTTACGGGGTCTACATATATCTCTTACATTCTAGATCTAGTCTCCCGGTCACCGTCAACCTACCTCTAAAATGTCTAGGTTATCATCGACATGGACTGGGTAACCTTTAATTTATAGTTCTTTAAATTGAATCAACTCTTAGACCAGTCTTAATATTTTCTTAGATTCAGTAGTACTCTTGTTTCGCATGTTGTATGTTGTTCTTTTTTTAATTCCGTTTTTATAAAATTATGAATGAACTATGGAACTAGAGTGCGTCATCGGAAATGGATGTGTTATATGTGATTGAGATTAGATTCTAAGAAAGATATATCGTGGAAGTGTAGATGAAGTGAGGTTCATTGATGAAGTATTCCCTAAAACATCATGTGTGAATTATAACACTAGAGTGTGTCGTTGGGTAATGAGGAAGTATGTGAACCAATGATGTGGTGATGCTTAGAAAGATAGTCATGAAGCGTGGAGTGAAAGAGAATAATAGATGTTATGAAATATGTATCATGAAGTATTGAGCTCGAAGTGTATCAAATGAGATAAGAATAAGAGACATAGAAATCAAGTAGTGATGGAGGTAGGGGATAAATTGCGATGACCCCAAGTGTGTATATAAGAAGTCACTGCAAATAGATGTGATCATTGTGAGAAATAATATCTAGAGTATGTATAGTGCATGAAATAATGTATACTATATAGAGAGAGTAGTATGTGCATCATGAGTAGAAGGATCCATAAATAAGCATGACTAGAAAAATGTGGATGGAGTAGCATAGGAGCATAAATAGATGTCACAAGGTGTGCACATAGTGTAGATGAGAGAAAATTCTGCTAGATATATTGATGTGAATTGTGAAATGAGAGTAATGTATAAATGTGTATGTGAATAGAATGGGTATGTATGTTGATCGAAGAAATTGACTAAGTACCAAAAATCATAGAGGCTTACGTATAGGAAAGCGTGTGCACAATGAAAAATATATCGTTTGCATAAGGGCACACATAGATGTTGAATAGGGTAACATGCGGGGATGTGCACACACCGAGAGATAGAGTAGGGACTTAGCCAATTTTCCGAACTAGCTAAAAATAGACTTGGAGTGCCAATCAAGTAAGAGGAAAAGCACATGTGGAACATACATAGATGAGGTTAATAATAGGATTAAAGCTATTCTTATCTTTAGGATTATTCTATTATTAACTAATTTTTTAAAAACATGCAAGCTTTGTACACATGGCTATTTTTAGGAAAGAAATCATGTAGTATACTTTTGTATGCACACCTATTATTAGGAAGGTGTAAGAGGTGGTGAAGGGAAATTCCCCACGCCTATATATACATGATGTATGACTTAGTTAATAGAGGAGAGTTATAGGCATATAGTGTTATTTTGTTTTGATTCAATGTGATGGTTACACGCATGGTCATGAACACATATGTAATGAATTAGTATTAGCTTCTTATTATTTAATTTCTTATGGTTATTAATGAATACTTTTGATTGGATATTAGTTGTTCATGGATATTAATATGGTGAATTAACAATACAATTGGTATTAATTATGGTTTATATGGATTAGGAATTTTCCTTATTATATGTGTTGTTGAACTATCATTATGTCATGTTATTCTTGAATGGGTGTCTTGATTACAATTATGATGAACATGTATACTAAAACTTTGGTAAGAAACGTAAAGGAGGGACTTGGTGGCTACGCACGCTTTGGGTGAGTATCCGATTTTATCTGGATGACGTTCCAACAAGAATAGCTATAAGTTGGAAATAAAAAGACTACATTTTAGTTCTCATTCTTTGACACCTCATTTCAAACTTGTCTCCCAAGATGTTACACGCAGATGGTGTATTGACTATCTTTGGAGAGTATTGAAATTTGGGTAGAAGACAACAAAGATAAGTTTACATAGATGTATATTACTAGACCTGATTTCAATGAGTGAAATTGGGTGGAAGATAACCTTTACGACTTCTTGTATGAGTCGTTCTTCATTTTTTTCTGGTAGAGTTATATCGGTGGTTGGAAACTTACACATCAAATAGAATATATTACCCTAGATCAAGAGTTGGGACATAGGAAGAATACTAAAATATTTTTGGTGGATCTTTGATGGGAAGGTGTGTTTTGCAACTTTACTTTTGAATACACTATTTCTATGTATTCATGCCCTAAGGAACCAAAATTATGTTTTTTTCGTGAGCCAAGAGGATCTTATTTACACACGATACCTCTATCTATTAATATCTTGATGATAAAGTTGGGATTGGAAAGTTTACCTATGGCTATCTAGATTCCCACTACACACAAGAGTAGGAGTAGGTGTGGTGAAGGATGGCAGCCTTGGAAAACAAAAGACAAAGAGAAGAAAAATGGCTCAAGTATAATGAAATACGAGAGAGGGAGATTGAAGCATCACTACTTGCCGAGAAGAATGATGGCTCATGAAGTTTTTGAGACACTCGTGGAAGACAAGGGATCAGTAACATCCTATCCTCCTTACTTTAGTAAAGCGTAGTAGGGAGATCTGTAATGTGTGCATGTCTTCAAAAGTCAAAGGGTGATCTAATCCATATGTGGAGTTCCTTGAAGATGTTTAAAGTGGAAAGTGTGGCGGTATGACAAGAGTGTATGAGTCTAAATTACATTATAAAAGTTGTGGATATAAATTGCAGATATACAAACCTGTTTTAAATGGAAAGTGTGGAAGTATGAAAAATTGTGGTAGCATGACAAGAGTGTGGTAGTATACAAATTGCAGTCCTCTATTTTTATGACAAGAATGTCTTAGTTCAAGTTTTATTCTGGTCCTACTCAAATCAATGAGATGTAGTCCAAGTTTTGAAAAATAATTAGTTGTGCACGAGTGAAGCTAGAACATATTAATAGAAGTGATTGAGCTCTCGAGAGAAGCTAAAAGGCCAAGAGTATCGAATAGTGAAAAATTGTAACTCCTCTTCTTCGACACTTACTTGCATATGTGTTCATGATTTTGTTGCATATATTCTTTATGATCAATTACCTTGAAAGGTATTGTAATATAGTGTGTTATGATGAAGTCATAGAGGGTTCAAAGAGGTGTCACAGGTCATCCCACAAACACCAAGCTCAAAACTCTCATGAGTATAAAATATGAAGAGTTCAAAAGTTTAAAAGGCAAAGAATACAAACCATAGAAGTTGAAAAGTCGGGGGCAAGGTGTGTTTCCTATTCAAAGTAAAGTGTGTATTGTGATTAGGGTGTGATATAGAGAATGTGAAAGGACACTTTATTTTGTTTTGACTTTGAATATACAAGATAGAAGACGTGAAATAGTAATAAAGTGCTTATTGAATATGAAACAAAAATTAGTATGTTAACAAGAAGAAGTGCATAGTATTGAATGTATGAAGAAAATAGTGGTAATGTATGAGGTGATTGAAATGTAACATCTTGACATATATAGAGTTTATAGTTTTGATCAAAATGTTCTTCGTGTGAGTGTCAAAAAGGTAAGAATGATACTTGTAAGAATCAGTGAAAATAGACATGTCAAGAGAATGAAAGAGTGAATTTGCTAGGTGATTATGAATTTGGATTGAGGAGAACTATGAATGGTATATATGTTGATGAATTGAGAGGATGATGTTTCAATAGTGGAGAGTTGGTATTAGGATCGAATCGAGAAAGGTAGTGAGGTTACTTTATTATGAATCTTGAAGAAATTGAGTATATATTTGAATAAGGGAATATGAAATGAAATTAGTAAGACACATAAAGTGGATATGAGAGGTGTTAATGTGATAAATGAATTGCAAATCAGAAGTAGATGATTCTTGAAGGATCTTGAAGGATTCAATCAAAAAAGAAGAGTGCATGGAATATCATACCATGATAATATGATGCTTAAGGTCCATGTACCAAGTGCTGAGTTGAATGCAACACTATGCACATGTAAACAAAGTGAGGGCTTAAATGGGTGACACAGAGTGTCATGGAGATATTGAAGGTGTGAAAGCAACCTTGCATAACTAAGAGGAGTTGTTGAATATGAATCCGTAAGAATAGTGAATTGGGGTTAGTACTTGGAATCAAAGAGAGATAATTTAGAGGTCATTATCAATTGTGTAAGACAAAAAATAAGCGAGACTAGAACTCGAATAGTCTAAGTTGAAGATTATCACGTGGGGAGTTAAATCTTACGAGTGAGTTGAATCTCACTTAAGTTTTTTTGTAGATGAAAAACACTTGGGATTTAAAACTTCTAGACAAGTTAAATCTTGTCAAGGACTCGAGTGTCTATTTGGTCAAATTTTTGAGTTGTAGCTCTAGGTTGAGTTTAAGCTCAACCATGAAATCAATGTAACAGATATAGGACAATTTTTTCCTAAGCATAGTTATTGGTTTCAGTGGATTTTTTTCCCCAATTTAGGTTTCCCACATTAACTCTATCTCTATGTGGTATTTCTCCTTTTTGTTGCTTGTGGATATTATTTTGATAGTGATGATGTTAATTTATTGAGTTAACTTATGAATTAAAATCTAAAAACACAGATTAACCCTTTTAGTTTCCTAATTTCCAACAATTGGTATGAGAGCTTGGTCCTCCTAAATTATCCTAACATCTTGGAGGTGATCCTGAAGACACGAGCATGGGCACATTAGCAGAATCAATATTGAAAAAGAAGTATGAAATTGCTCAAGCTCTTATAAATGAGTTAAAGACGTAAATCACCACACAAGTTATGAACACTTGATGTGCATGAAAAACACCACAAAATAAGGGAGAATTTTTTTCCAAATTTACGGGTGGTTTCACCTCCTAGCTTGCACTTAACTTAAAAAAAAGCAATGGTTCACAAGACTCTCCAAATTAGTCCTAGCATTTTCACTATTCATTAAGGGGGTCAAAGATGAAGGTTCACATAATACCATGCATAAAAAAGTGATGACTTGATTTGGCAATTCCTTTTACGTTCACACAAAGAAAGTTCCAATAGGTTGTATGTGAAATATATATCCAACCATAAAGTTAGGATTAATTTTTTAGTTTAGTTTCAAGGTTCCATAGCTTGAACCATTTTCTAGGACATCACAATTCAAGTTCAAAATTTTCTTTAGAAAACCAATTAAGAATAGTTTAATTTGTTATAGTTTACAAGTTTATCAAAGTTTCCACCATGGAAATCCAATTTCCACACTTTCTATAGACCATTATCACTCATTAAACATCAAACAACTAATTTTCGGACTCAACAAGACATGTGAGAAGTTTACTAGAATTACAGTTCCTTTAACACTATAGTCAAGAGAAAACATGAATGAGATAGGAGGAAAATTATTCAAAAGGAGGTTTCCCAAACCTATCAAGATTCTAAGTAAATTTCCAAATTATAACTTTGTTAGCTTACAACAACTTTCCTGGTCACACCTTTCCCAAGAGGTCAAGCGAACAACAAACATGTTTTCTTATTGAGGAAAGGTATATCCTAACTCTTCTCCATATCAGTAACCTATGTTATTTTAACTCAACAACTACCTAGGTCACCAATGACCCATTAGATCCAAAGGGAAGTATATATATACTTCTTAAACTAGAGTGGTGAGTTCATTCTCAAACAAGGGACTTCAAATTTACCACCCCGTTGAGTGGTAAGAATAATGGGACCACATTTTCAAGAGATCCCCAAAACAACACACTCTCAAAACAACTCCAAATTCACATTTCTTAACAAGGGTTTACACCATTATCAAAGGATGTCATTACCCAAGGTAGGTGGAATGAACAGATAATCATCATTTTTAGTCCTCGCAAAAAAGGGGTTAAACCATTTATCCAATAATAAGTTAATGAGAGTCCTCTAAGGTGATTGAAATATTATACAAAAGTCTCCTAAGAGTCAAGTAGCCAAAGGCATATCCAATTTTTGAGATAATTGCAACCTTCTATTATTCACTTTACTTTCACAAGAAGAACCAAGGAATGGCTAAACAATGCCTAAGTCAATTACATAAGACCAACCATTCAGTGTGTATTTGAAATTAGATGAACATCACACAACCAAGAATAATGAACATCTCTTATTTTATTTGATTTAATACATTATGATCACAAAAATATTATATTTTAGGGGGAGTAATGAATGATAACATTATCTTTCAACCAAGGTAGTTCATGTATAGATATTTTACATGTCCCTAATTACATAAAGTTGTTCAATATTATTCTTGGTTAAAAGGGCATAAGTGCACAAATATACTTATTGATATATTTTTGTTGGTTTCCAACTATCATATTATTCATTCTTAACACCATATTAGCTTGTAATTTCATGGACCAACACCAAGATTTGTAAACAATATCTCCCCATTAAGACAAAGTGACCAAAAAATAAAGTGATTGGTTTCCACACAGAGAGAGAGAGAGAGAGAAACATATTTTACCTCGAGTATGGACATACAATACCAAAATGGAATTGTAAGGATTATAAATCACTTTTCCAGATTATAGAGGATTATAACAATGAGCTTGGGTACAAATTCTTGAGGAGTAAATTTTTCTCCTAACCCACATTGCTACAATTTAAGATGTGGAGAAACATTTTTTTGTTATTAGTTTGTTTTGCAATGGAGTACATCTATTTATTTTGTGCCCATCCCAAATGGGTTTTGCTAGGTTTAGAAAATATGCTTTTTAACATTGCAGTGAGTGTTTTGACAATAATGAATCAACACAAAGATGAATATAAAACTAACCAAACAAAAAATTAGTGACCTTGAATTTCACGAATGAGAGGTAGAGGATGGAGTTAAGCGAGGAGAGGAGGAAGGAGCTAGGGTTTTGGATTGAGAAAGCCATGAGAGCTAGCAACGGAAATGGAGTAGAGTTGTGGGAGTTGGCGAAGGAGTATAATGAGGTGGTCCAACTGGAGTATCTTAGCTAGTGCCTAGATGAACGATGTATGGAAGGTTTTCTCCTTCAAACCGACCACTTGAGGACAACTTGGATAAATGGATATTTGAGGAATGCCGTTAGTTTTCTAGGTTTCTCTTTAGTCGGGATGTGAAGGCCTTTTTGGCTCTCGGAAAGATCCTATCCATGTTTCGATTAATTTTTTTCGATTGAGGACTTAGAGTATACGTTCATAAGGTTTTATTCATGTTTTCATCTATCACAGGAGGTGAAGACCGTTGATCCTTCACCTGAAGGGGTCGCACATGTTTCGGGGTTCTTCCGGGTTGGAGGATCTTGGTGTGGAGATGGAGAAGCTTTTGGCTCCCGATCCTTCATCGGATCTAGTTTTTTCGAACCAAAGCACTCAATGAAGGCCCCTTAGAGTTGCTTGGTAGTGTTTTGAATAGTGGTTCATTCTTTGGATGGGGGCTTTTTTCTATAGATAGAGAAGATGTTCTAGGGGTCATTCCTTCCATCTTTTACTTTGTGTTATTTTTCTTAGCACAAGATGGTGACTAATGGGTGTAGGGCATCGATGCAAACTAGTTTCTTGCTCCAAATGGGGTTTTCCATGTTTACATTCTTATTCTTATTAAGAGATCACTCGTCTTGGTTCCCAAAATGTTGTATCGAGAAAAAATATCTTCCTTATTTAAGGTTCCCATTTTGGTATGACCCGTCCTTTTCCAATGATTGGGTGTTTGCGGTTTTTCATGCATTATTTTTTTAGGCTTTAGTGGTTTTTGTGTGTATTTCCCTCTCGGTACATGTCGGCGTAGTGCTTGGTTGTGGTGGGGGATATTTGTGGGTATTGGGTTGTTTGGTGTTGTTGGAGAAACTTCTTGGCCTTTGGGTTTTATGTTGGTGGGGATTGACCTGGCCGTGACGAGCATGTACGTGGTGATGCAGGTTGTTGGTGTCAGGGTGATTATGGATTTTTTTAGTTATTGTAGGTTTTGTGTGTTGAGTTTCATTTGGCATGGAGGATCCTTCTTTCTATATCTCTGTCTTTCACTAGCTTTTTGGTTATTGACTACTTCCTTTATCCCTCATGCACGATCCTTATTCGGGCAATACTATGTGAGGGGCATGGTAGACTTTGTCATGGGTGGTCCCATTCGGGTTGTCTATCATGTTGGATTTTTGGCATTTGTAATTTTTGGGTCGATTCATCCATGGATCTTCAACGTCTACATATTTTGTAAGGGGAGGATCTTGCCAACCCCCGATTCTAAGCTCTAGCCAAAAGCATTTAATTATCTAAAAAAATAACCAAACAAAAAGGAAAACCCCTCATATTTAGGGAAAATTCTATATATCCAAATTACCAATTGTTTCCAAAACCAAAACCAAGATTGCTTACGGTGTCCAAAATGACTAACTAAGCCAAAACAATTAGCACCCAAAATGCTCCTTAGCATCTAACTCATATGGGTCACATAAATCAACCAAGAACATGTGTAGCACAACATGATTACAACATTATAAAATTTTGCACCCTCCAAGAGTGTCTTGAAAAATCAAATGGGTCACTAGGACTCAGTTCTCCCATTGCACAATCTAGCCAAAATGGCTACAAAAAGGGTCTACCAAACAATTGCCAAATACCCAAATGGAAAAACAAACACATCTAACCCATTATTTATTATATAAAGATTCCAATGAGATGTTCAAAACCTAAAATTGGTGAATAAATTTCATAATAGAAGAACATTTCTAGGGCGATTATTAAAATTTTGTTATTGCATTTCAACAATTTTTAACGAAAGTCACCATGAAATGGGTTTCAAAAATAAGTGTCTATAGCTTGATTTTTTTTTTTTTATATCAACTCTCATCTATTCTCCTATATATATATAATCTAATGCAATGGAAAAAATAATTTTATGATAATCAAGGCTCAAACTGTGACCTCTTTTCCGGAGCTAATTATTATTATTGGGCTAGTTTGTTTTGTTACAACACAACTAGAAACCTCCAAAACATGCTAAAAAAATAGCTCCCAAAGAATTTTTCTCAAAACAAATGGTTGAAACTAATTGACATGGAGAAATAATAGAGGTTAGAAGTGGTATATTTCAGTTTCTTACCAAGGCTCCCTAAACCACAAGTCCAAATCAAAATGAATTTCTTAGTTTTCAATATAGAAAAACAATCAACTGGGCTCAAAACCTTCAAATACATGATCCAATGATCCTATAAATTTGGTTTAAACATTTTTGTGACATCCCATGTCACCAAAGAATAAGATAAACCTAAACAACCTCCATTATAGAAGTTTGAAAGCCACTTTACACACTCTTTTTATGAGTGACTTTAGAAGTTTTATATTGGATAATTTGAACGAATTACATTCCAAACACAACCGATGGTTCCATTTCTCAAATTATCTTGTCTAATATTGTAATAAATTACAAAACACATCCCGTGAGTAGGAACAATGCTCTAAAAAAATTTCATAGCTATGTGGCATACAATACCTTATGGCGGCATTCTCGCCAACACGGAAGAGAGACAAACAAGTTTAACGAAAACATTTTCATTAAATGGGAAACCAAACCAAACCAAAATTATTGTTTAACCCTTGATCATTACTAGTACGCCCAAAGTGTTAGAACCGAGCTTTGGGCATATGCACAAGAAGATGGGGGCCAAAATGGACACAAATCCATTTTTGGCCATTTTGGCTTCACAATGCACTCGCGTTATGGCTCAATCGCGCTATAACGCAAAAAGGGAAAATCTAGGTAAGATTATTACGTGACCACGTTATGGCTTGGGTTTACCAAGCTGAAATGCACTCACGTTATAACACACTCATGTTATGGTTTTCTATGTTTTTTCCACTTTATCCTTACCAAATGGACATATTCCACTTTGGAAACAAGAACACAATAAAAAAACTAAAAATGATATTTTTTTCTCAAAGTTATGGGGGTGCACACACAAATATTTCATTTTTGGGATATGTGCACTTTGAAAATTAATAAAAAATTATATATTCATCCAAAAATTATGAAAAATTAGTGGGACCTTGTACATGGTCTTAGCTAACTTTCTACTAAAGGGATTTGAAAAAAAAATTATACAACTCAAAAAATTGGGGGGGGGGGAGTGCACACACAATAGGTTCTTATCTTTTTACACAAAAATAGACATACTTTGTGTGCGCACCACATTTGAGCCTCTTAATCTCAACCATTTAAAAAAATAGTAGTTTAGAAACTAGATTTTGAGCTCTATGGTACTTATTCTTATTACTTTGTCAAATTTTGAGCATAGGCATGCCAAATTATTCGATGAAGTTCAGGTTTCACTAATTTTAGGAAAAATGTGTCCCTTTTTACCCCCTTTGGCCCCCATCTTTGTGCACTTACCCTCTGATACCGGATATCATTCCCCACTCAACGTGAGTTCCAAAAATAGTAAAAATACAACCAAACATCTATTAGGAACCCGTGTTCCTACCCTTCTATTTTATTTATAATAGATTAGTTACTTTGGATGCATATGCTTTATAAGTCATCCCTTCAACATATTTGAATAATCCCACATGTGTGGGAAGTAGTAGTTTCTTAGATAGGAATTAGTATATAAGAAGGTGTTGAGGCTCAATGAAGCATCCACGAATATATTGTATTGAGCTTGCTCAAAGGAGGTTTCCCCCTCGAAGAGGCCTGCGATTTAATATCATTTCGAGTTCCTTTTCTTTAGTTATTTGTTGCAGGTTATTTTGTTGTGATTGGTAAAATAGTGTTGCAGGGTCTTCACATCTGTTATCAGAGCACTTTTCGTGGCCAAATATTTTTTTCTCTCTATAGCAAATTGCAGCGATCTAATTCTACCCACCGTATACTCTCACCTCACCCAACCGGGATCTTCATAATCAAAAGTGGTTCGATCTTATTTGCATTCTGTTCATAGATCTAGGTAGAGTTGTGAGTTGTGTCATTTCCAGCAATATTGCATTTCATTCGCATTTTGTTCACACGCACAGGCACTCCTTAAATTTCACACAAAAACTTGGCACAAGCATTTGCTTTAGAGCCAAAAACCTTGAAAGTTCTAGGTGGTTGTCTCCTTTTCCAAACCACAGGCTTAAAAACCATCCTTCATCATTTTCTCAAGACCATTCTTCTCTGTGCAAACCAAATCGGGCCAAAATCATTTTGTTTTCTTGATTTCAGGTATGGTTTCATTTCTGGTTTGTGTGTAGGGTCTTTGATGGATGTGTGAAAATCCTCTTGTTCATGAACGTAGTCAAGGGTGAAAAAAATCCTCTTGTTTAAGATCGTAATCAAGGGTTTAAAAAGGCATTGGAAATTATGTTTTTAGCCATATCTTTCGTATTATAGCTCCGTTTGTTCTGAAACTTTCCTGGAACACCAAATCCCACTCCACACATTTCATATGTTGAGGATCCGAGACCCAATTCCACTTCTATCACTCAGAAATCGTCATTTTAATTTTTTTAGGGTTTTCCATAACTTCTTCATTTTTTACCCGTTTTCCCCGAAATTCACACACATTATTCCTTTCCCTATTCCGCTCCTTTTTTCCTCAAGGAAAAAATTTTCAGTTATTACCATTACAGCCCCCAAATTGCAATTTTCCTCTGTCAAAATTGCCTAGAAAGTGTCAAAAACCTCGTCCAAGTCCATTTTCCCCTTTTTTTTAGCTCAAATCCCAAATTTCCATTACTAAACGTGTTTTAGAAAGAGTTTTTCTATCCATTGCCATAAAAAAAAACCCTGGTTATGGTTGTCACCCATATAGGCACCAAAGTCATGGAGGAAGAACTTGAAATATTAAAAGGCCGTGTCACCGAGTGCTCAAACGCAATGCATGGATTGAATTAGTAGCATGAAATTTTGATCAAACAATGCTACAAATCCTATAGGATGGATTTATCAAGCCGAGCAGTTCTTCAACATTCACGACACTTATTCATCAAATCAAGTCCCAATCGCCTCCTACCATTTGGAAAAATATGCACTACAATGGTATCATTGGTATCTCATAGAAAATGATGAACCCGATTGGAAGAAATTTACATCCCTCATTTTGGGTAGATTTGGTCCCTCTAAATTCAAGGACTTCACCGGAGCTCTCACCAAACTCCGCTACACCAATACTGATCGGGAGTATTAAAAGGAGTTTGAGAAAGTGGCTAATCACACTGAAGGGATAACGGAAGACTTCTTCAAGAGCTACTTTGTTAGTGGCCTTAAGGATCCAATTCGCTCAAAAGTGAAAATATTTTTACCCCACCAACATGATTGAAGCCTTAGTCTTGGCCGAGTTGGCTAAAGATAAAATCTTAGCACATCATCAACTCCCACTGTCATCCACAATGAAGAACCCAACCAACCAGCAGCCAACGTCCCACCCCCAGATCAAGCATCTCACCGAGGTCGAGATGTGGGCACGTAAGGAGAAGGGATTATGTTACAACTGTGATGATAAATGGGTTAAGGGTCACAAGTGCGTCACACAAAAACTTTACCTACTAGATGTGGAATCACCACTAGAGCAAGATAACGAGGTCGATAGCCAGGAATTTGAGGATGCTCCAGATGAACCAAGCCTCGTAGAGGATTCCCGCATGCATTAGCTAGTATTACCACCCCGTAAACTATGAAGGTCAAGGGGTTCTTCAAAAATATTCCTCTCACAATCCTCATTGACACAGTAACACACATGATTCATCGATCCCGCATTGCTAAGCGGAAGACCGCTTTTGTACCCTTTTTTAGCTTCAAGTGATGATTGCTAATGGGTAGAAATTGCCTTGTAAAGGGAAATGTCAAAATGTACGCATTGCGATAGGCAACTACACTCTGTGATAAGATATGTTTTCCCTACCTCTAGGCGGATGTGATGTGGTTTAAGGTGCACAGGTGGTGATCTCGTAAACTTCTACTTTGGAACTCTACGAATCACACAATTATGTTGTCCTACTTTTGACTTTGGAAAGTGACAGTTTTGCTTGAAAATATTAGAACTTAGTGAGTGATTATCTAGTGCTATAGAAAGGAAATTGTAGAGTAGGAAAGAATTCAAACTGAAACACCAACAATTTTATCCTAGAAACCTCCAATGGAGGAAAACCAGTCGGGAAGGGCAAATGCTCTTTCTTCCCACTTTTATTGGTCTAATATAGACAATTACAGATTACAATAAGTATGGAAAGAAGCAATAATGTAAACCTTCTCTCCAATTACTTGCTTACTCTGTTTCTACACCTTGCTCCTTGCTCCTACTGATTCCAGTCCAAGATCAAGATCTTGCTCACTGCTCCCATTTTACTTTAATTCTTGATCTCTCTCGATCTCTGAATCTCATGCTCTTGCTCCTTTCATGCATTTATAGACCTTCCCATGTCCTCTCGTACCGGAGGATGTGAATAGGCATGGAAGGGAAGATACATGACTAGGTGTTTTAAATTCATGTCCATTCACATTTCATTTTTTTATTTTTTGTCTGAAAGTGATAGAATCGCCGCCTGCAGGCGGCGGTTCTCAAACCGCCACTTTGCCAGAGTGATGGTTCTTTCCAACCTCGCTTACCTTGTTTTATTCACTTTTCCTATGTATTCTTCTTGGTGCTGATGTAGCTGATGAAGTGGTGTGTTTTTCGGATCCCAAGTTGGTGAAGATAAAATATTAGCACATCGTCAACTCCCACTGTCGTCCACAGCGAAGAACCCAACCAACTAGTGGCCAATGTCCCACACCAAGATCAAGCGTCTCATCGAGGCCAAGATGTGGGCACGTAAGGAGAAGGGATTATGTTACAAATATGATGATAAATGGGTTAAGGGTCATAGGTGTGTCACACAAAAACTTTACCTACTAGATGTGGAATCACCACCGAGCAAGACAATGAGGTCGATAACAAGGACTTCGAGGATTCTCTAGATGAACCAAGCCCCATAGAGGATGCCCTATATGCACTATCTAGTATTACCACCCCGTAAACTATGAAGGTTAAGGGGTTCTTCAAAAATATTCCTCTCACAATCCTCATTGACTTAGGTAGCACACACAATTTCATCGATCCCCGCATTGCTAAGCAGGAAGACTACTTTGTGTACCCTTGTTCTAGCTTCGAAGTGATGATTGCTAATGGGGGGAAATTTCCTTGTAAAGGGAAATGTCAGAATGTACACATTGCGATAGGTGACTACACTCTATGATCAGATATGTTTTCCCTACCTCTAGGTGGATGTGATGTGGTTTTAGGTGCACAATGGCTCTGCACTTTGGGACCCATTCTATGGGATTTTTCTAAGCTCTGGATGCAGTTCATAGATAACAGCTAGAAGCACACCTTAAAGGGATTATTGCCAAGATTTAATTTTTCATTATCTCCCATCCCATGGAAAAAATTATGAAGAATGGTTCCCATGGGATAATTGCCTAGTTGCACTCCATCTAACTCAAACCCCCACTACCGCTCTCAATCCTACAGACTTACAAATCATCCTCGACAAACATGTTATTATTTTTATCGAACCAATGGGTTTTCCCCCTTCACATCCTAAAGATCACCACATCCCACTCCTTCCAAGAAGCATCCCCCAACATCCATCCCTACCACTATCCATATCTACAAAAGACTGAAATTGAAAACCTAGTCTAGGACCTCCTCAAATCCAAAGATCATTCACCCCAAAGACTAGCTCGTACTCCTCTTCAAAGACTTCTTGTCCACAAAAAGGATGGATCATGGTGGCTCTGCATTGACTTTCATGCCCTTAACTCGCCTCACCATCAAGGATAAATTCCCCATTCTGGTCATTGATGAGCTTCTAGATGAGCTCCATGGGGCAATGTTTTTTTCCAAATTGGACCTTTGCTTCGGCTATCACCAAATTCAATTGCATCCTGAAGACATTCCAAAAATAGCCTTCTACACTCATGATGGTCACTATGAATTTTTGGTCATGTCATTTGGCCTTACAAATGCCCCTTCCACCTTTCAAGCACTCATGAATAAAATCTTTCAGCCTTTCCTCCATCAATTTGTCCTGGTTTTGTTTGTGATATCTTGATCTACAACCACATGGGCCAAAAACCTCTAGCACCTTGACAGAGCATTACAGATTTTGGTAGACAATACATTATGTGCCAAATAGTCCAAGTGTTCCTTTGGCCTTGAAGAAGTGGAATATCTCGAGCACATTGTCTCTACCGACAGGTCCATGTAGATCTAGGAAAGATCAGTGCAATGTAGGAATGGCCTAGACCAACAACTCTCAAGAGCCTTCATGGTTTCTTAGGCCTTACTGGGTACTACCGCAAGTTCATCAAGGACTATGGAAAGATCACAGCCCCCTTGACTACCTTATTGAAGAAGGATGCCTTCACTTGGAACACAACAGCTTAACTAGGCATTTTGGCTCTTCAACAGACTATGTGTAGCACACCCATTTTAGCCATGCCATACTTCACTCAAAATTTCACCATTGAAGTAATGCATGTGGGAACAACTTAGGTGATGTCATTATTTAAGCAAGTTGCTCAATTTCCTTCACTAGAAAATCTCTTTCAGGTAAAAACTTAGCCTTGTCTACATATGAGAAGGAAATGATGGAAATTCTCCATGCAATACAAAAATGGTGGCCATACCTACTGGGAATAATTTTTGCATCAAAACAGATCACCAAAGTTTGAAATATTTCTTAGAAAAATGGGTCTCCTCCCCAACACAATAGAAATGGGTCAGCAAACTCATGGGGTATGATTATGAGATAACCTATAAGAAGGGTAAAGATAATATTGTGGTCGATGCTCTCTCACGTGCATTTGAGGACTAGGCATCCCTGTCGGCCATCTCCATTCCCATCCCAAAATGGTGGAATCTATAAAAAAGGGGTATGCACTTAATCCCTCATCACAACACCTCATCCAGTGATTGCCACTGACCGCACATCCATACCACATTATTCATGGGATGGTGCGTTTCTATGCCACAAGGGTCATCTGGTGATTCCCTATTGTACATACCTTCATTAATTTATCCTATATGAAATACATGCTTCTCCATCAGCATGACACTATGGATTTCTCAAAACCTATGAGTGGGCACGCTGAAACTTCTTTTGGAAAGAAATGAAGGGTGTTATTAAACAGATGGTGGAAAAATGTGATACCTACCAATGTAATAAAGGTGAGACAACAACAATTCCCGATTTGTTAGAGCCCTTTCCAATTCCGACTAGGATCTAGACATATATCTCTATGGATTTTATCGAGGGTCTCCTTGGTTGGGAGGTAAATCAGTGATCTTGGTTTTGGTCGACTACCTCTCCAAATATAGTCATTTATGTTCCCTCACCCATCCATATAAAGCCTCCATGGTCACCCATAGATTTTGTGGATCAAATTTTCCATCTGCATGGAATTCCTTCCTCTATTGTCTCTGATCATGATGTAACTTTCACCAACAAATTTTAGACAGATATTTTTTTGAAACACAAGCACCCAACTGAAGATGAGCTCCGAGTATCACCCCAGATGGATGGCCGACTGAAATTGTCAACAAGTGTTTAGAAACGTTCCTTTGTTGCTTTTTTCGTAACAACAACACCAGTGGAAAAATTGGTTTCCCCTTGCAGAGTGGTGGTACAATACCTCATACCACACTTCTACTAAAATGACCCCATATGAAGCAGTCTATGGTCAAAATCCACCAGCCCTTCTTCCATATAACCCTAGCAGTTCAAGAGTTCATGCAGTCGACACTACTCTCTGCAACTGGGATCAAATTCTTAGCACTCTATGAGCCAATCTCCACATGACATAGAGCCACATGAATCAATGGGCTGATCATCACTGCTCCGAGTGCACCTTCCAACTAGGTGATATGGTCTTCCTTCATCTCCAACCTTACAAGCAGTCATCCTTGAAGCTCAAAGGGCATCATAAGATTTCTCCAAAGTTTTACGGGCCCTATAAGGTCCTCTAGAAAATTGGTTCGGTTTCTTACAAGATGGAGCTTCCACCTTCCTCCCGAATTCACCTTGTTTTCCATGTCTCCTATTTGAAGAAAGTTCTAGGAACAAATGTCAAAACACAAATAATTTTACCACAACTCGATAATGAAGGCTCCATCCTTCTTGAACCAGAATCCATCCTAGACAAGTAGACCTACCAACTCTGTTCCCACTCCATAACAAAATTCCTAATCCAATGGCATGACATGCAACTAAAAGATGCAACATGGGAACCACTTCTCCAGATTCAACACCAATTTCCACATCTGAAGCTTTGAGGAAAAAGATTTTTCCAAGAGGGAGGGGATGTTAGGAACCCATGTTCCTACCCTTCTATTTTTATTTATAATATATTAGTTATGTTAGATGCATATGCTTTGTAAGTTGTCCCTTCAACATATTTGAATAATCCCACATGTGCATGAAGTAGTAGTTTCTTAGATAAGAATTAGTATATAAGAAGGTGTTGAGGCTCAATGAAGCATCCATGAATATATTGTATTGAGCTTGCTCAAAGGAGGTTCCCCCTCAAGTGGCCTACAATTTAATATCATTTTGAGTTCCTTTTCTTTAGTTATTTGTTGCAGGTTATTTTGTTATGATTGGTAAAATAGTGTTGTAGAGTCTTCACAACATCCCGATTAAAAAATATTAAAGTAATAAAGGTGGATTTTTTTTAATTACTTATATGATGATTATGAAATAGAATTAATGCAACTAAGTCACAACATACAAAGGTGAAACAAAGCCAACTCGCAAAACACAAATAACAAGGAAAATTATAATAATTGTCACGTTGATAATACAACATCATGTTATTGCCTTATGAGATAAGAAGTCGTCTTATTGTCTCTTCGCAAGTTATGTGAATTACAATTATTTTTATAAGAGTCGATGATAAATATGTCGTGACGGAGGTAAAGTGTCAAAATACACATTAGTGGTTTTCAATCGCCCTCGAAAAAAAAAAAGCAAGGTTTACTTGAAAATTTCCACCAATTAAATAAATTTCAATTCGCCCGTTTTAAATTCATTTCAAAAATAATTAAATAATTTGTTTACTTAAGTCCACAAATAAAATCATGCTCATGGTTCAGAGTTAATTAATCCATTTAATTAGTAAAAATACTATTACACCACCTAAGTCACTTCCCAAAATTCACAATTAAATATAAAGTTCCCTAATAAGGATCAACTATAGGGTATAGTCATGTTCTCATTGAAATCTAAAGTACTACATTTATTTTAAAAACAACTTTGATTCATGAAGTGAAAATATAATTAAATAAGGTCCCTAGATTTGTTTTAATCTCCACCGTTAGATATGCTAAACCTAAAACCAATATGAGGATATATTTATCAAATTTACTTTCTATTCTTCTCATTCATTTGGGTGTTTACTCTTTTTTTGTAGAAAGAATGGAGGAAAGGGAGGAGCTAAGACAAGCATGGAAGGAGGGTTCCTATTTTGATTTTCTATCTGTCTCAATGCTCTAATAGATATATGGATTTTTATGGCCATTTAAAAAAAAAAAAATCATTTTCAGTTTTACAAATTCTGATCCAAAATAAATAGTTATTAGATTAAGAATAAAATTATATATGTACGAGAAGGCGCGATAGAAGGCTTGGCATGCCAGGCATATAAAGAACACATATTTTAAAGTTGGTCGATGGTCCTTCAGAATGATTCGAAATTCATGTCCTATCCACAAAAATTTAAAGTGCATTGGTTAGGGCCTTTTCTGGTAACTAATATACTTGAAACAAGTACTTGTCAATTTCGTGTTCTAGATGGCAATATTTTTCTCGGTTAATTCTATGGGAGTAGGTTTAATCCCTACTATAAATAAACTTCTTGGGTTTTGTAATAAGGCAACATTTCCATTTAGATTAGGTTTCCCTTTCATGTTTTGTGTTTTTTTTTTTTTTTTTTTTGTAATAAGCACACTTGCCTACATGAAGTTGATTGATATCTACCGAGTTTATGTGTAGAGGAAAGTGCATACTTTAAGTGTGTGGTGAACCAGATGCAAGTGCACAAAAAAGAGATAATTTAGTGCTAGGACTTATAGGAAAGTTGGTGTAAATGTACGTGTGAAGGTATGAAGGTGGGACGTTGTTTGAAAGGTGCACACGAGAAAAGAAAAAATATGTCACAAGTGTTAAGAATGATGGTGCTCATGAAGAATTTCTTAGATTGAAGATAGCATGAGGAAAAGGCCCAACAATGTAACGCGAGGTAGGAAACATCGGGATGAACTACTTTGTATAAGTTTCTAGGGAATATGTATTATGGCACAGGTAATCATGCACGAATATTTTTGCATCCTAGGAAGTAGGAGAGCACCGAACGTTACGAATGCAATGTGTAGAAGAAAGCAAAGAAAAACATGAAAAAAGTAAACAACATAGTTAAAGTTGTAGCATAATGGTAGGTGAGAAGTAATAAATGTGGAAAAAAATAGGAATCTATAAAAAGGCATCGAAGAGGGTTCATTTTCACCTTGCCTTGTGAATAATTCAAGCTTTGAAGATTGTGAAGTCATGCAAATTTGTGTGAAATCATGACAAATCTTGATGAATCGAAGTAACCTAGTTTGAAAATTTACATGGCTTGGTTTTGTAGCTCCTTTCGGTGGATGTTTGAAGCTTAAGAAAAGGTATGAAGGTTTGTTTTTAGAAGAATAGGGTTTGTGAACTAGAGTTTTCACAAAACCAAGAACAATAATTCAAACTAGGGCACCAAATTTGAGATATGGCACGAAGTTGTTTGACAATGACAAGTGTTTGAGAGTAAGGAGGATGAAAAGAGTAAAGTATTTGGTGTGAACGGTTTAATACAAGGTTATTAAGCACCTAGGGCATGTAATATATCTAGTTATGAAGTACGTGTCATGAAGAAGATGAAAAGGAACCCGAGAAAGGCATCCACGGTGGCATTTAAGGGAAAAGGAAAGTGAAAATAAAAGGAGTTTTAGGTAGAAGAAGTTCCAAAAGAATGATTCTTAGAAATGTGGTATCCAGATGCGTAATTATGGGACATACCTTGAATCTCACATGATAAAATATAAATTTGGTGTTTATAATCATCGCTTAGACTCAAACGAGCATGAAATAGAGAATGAACTAATACAAAAGACAAATGAGAGGACTTCTAATGGGAAGAAAATTTATAATGATAAGGGGTAATAGGTCTTAGAGAGCATAAGAAGCCTTCAAAATTATGAGATACCTTACTTGAAATCTCAATCACCTCAATCAATGGATGATGTCGTGGGTCCATAAGGACTTCTTCTATTTTACAGGTAGGAGGATGTGCATTACCACACAGATGATTGGAAGAGTCAATGGATTGTGTAGTTTAGACGCAAAGATAGAGACATATTTGGATAATGATGTTGGAGTGTAGGGCACTGCTGCTACTTTTAAGTACTAGAGAGGAGGTCATGTGATGCATATTATCAAACTTCCTTACCCAATTTTGAGGTTCACCACACATATGGTTATGAATTTGGGAGCACAAGAAAGATGGACCTAGGTGAATAAAAGATGACTCCATATTGTGAAAAAGATGGCCAAAGGGACTGTGTATAACATTTCTTCCTTAATTGTAGAATGGATCATAGAGGAAGTGTGTGTGTGTGACAAGATAACTTAGAGAGTAATCCTCCTTTTAATTGTCTTTTCATAAATTGGAGTTCCAGATGCCCCAAATGAAAATGTGTGGAAGTACCCCCTAAAAACTAAATGACCCATAAAGAGATTTGTAGAGTACACCTACAACGAAATAACCAATGCTTATAAGTTAAAGGTGGACAGGTTGTTTAGGTGAATCCACAAAGCATTTGAACATGAGTGGCACATCCCAAGTGATTTTCCCTTAGTTTTGTAGGGTAAAGTAGATTTTACAAATGTACCAAAGCATTTTTGCCTAGGAATATTTTATTTAAAGAATGGTGCAAAGAGCCCATGGTGTAAGCTTCCATATACGTTTACAACAAGGTACTTCCAGTGTCCATAAACAGATTTTTAGATGTGCTCAAGTTAAGTTTTGATGTTGATAAGGTGGATTGTGATTGCCATATGTTGCACAAAACATATATATACCTGAAAGGTAGCACATATAGAAACTATGATATCGATGATATCATTATTAATATTGTGCAACCTTGGCGATAGGTAATGAGGAAGCAATATATATATATATATATATATATATATATATATATATATATATATATATATATATATATCCTTAAAGTAAAATTTATTCAATGGAAAGTATATTGAATATGAACTAAAGGTCCTAGAATGACGTAAAGGCGGGCGGATGGTTAGGAAAAATAGATTGCATGAGGTTATTCCTCCCCATCGATAAAAGAAGAAAAAAGAGTGAGGAGGAGGAGGCAAAAAAATAGGACATCTTCGTGCTAAATCAAAACCATCAAAGGAAGTTGAAGAGAATGTGCAAGGAACAAGATAGTGGCACAGGGGACCTCGTAACCTATGAGGAAATCACCAAGAGTCACCCCGCCCAAACTAAGCCCGAAAAGAAGAAGAAGAAGAAGAGGTGAAGGCTAGTACATAAAGGTGATGGTGATGAAAAAGTATAGTATAAGAACTTGAGAAAGAAAATTAACATGATAAAGAACAAGAGGCTCCACTGTTCATGATGTGCAAGAGGAAGAACAAAAGGAGGAGAGTTCCACACATGATGGATAAGTGCATGGGGTGCATGGAAGAAATTGTGAGGGAGAAGAGGAAGATAAAGGAGAAGAAAAGATGATAAAAGAGGAAGAAGTTCTAGATGGTAAAGGGACTAGTGCACGCACCAATACCGAGAAGCATAGGAAGGTGAATTGGAGGTAGGAGAAGAAAGGATGAGAATTTGCAAACAACATAAGTGAATTATAAAGATGATCAAATAAAGGTTTTGTGTGCAAGGTTTAAAACACCATAGAGAGTAAATACCTCTATGGATAGGAAGTGATCAATCTAGAAGGTGTTTCCATGCAAATGAGAAAGTTTCTGTCATGGAGTATGCGTAATCACATGGATGAGCCTGAATTTGAGATCACTAAAGGAGTGTTTTTAAGCACAAAATGAATAAGGTGCCAAAAGAAAGTTTTTACGATAAAACCAACGGAACCTATAGATGAACAAGCTAGCAATGCTATAAAAAGATGGGAACATAATTACCTCGGAGAAACTAAGACAAGGGGGCCACCATACGAGTATTGATTGAAGATAAAAAGGGTAAGGGGGGAGATTCAACGACTTACAAAGGTCAACAAGAAGGAATAAAAACATGCCAAGTATGTTCTTGACAAGGTCATCCAGATTTTGGATGGAATCATGACAGTGTGCCCCAAGTTGTACAAGAGAGCTAAGGATATGTACCTTTTGGCACTACATTATTTGAAAGATCTAGTCCAAATTATTTTCCGAAGAATATGAATGTGCGGGGATGTCATAAGAAGACTTATCCACCGAAAACGAAAAGAATAAGAAGTTGATAATGAAAAAGATTGTAGAATATGAGGCTTTGTGCTAGACAATGAAGGATGCATTCAAGAAGGAGGGATGGGCCTTTGATAACTGTCAAAACCTTGACCTCGTCCTCAAGACATGTACCACTCAAGAGGAATCACAGCTTAGGGTGCGTGTAGACCATAAAGAAGGAAGGAAAGCTTAAACATGAGGAACTTTTTGTAGAGATTGCACAAAAGTGGGATGCCTTGAAAATGGTTAAGGAAGTATATTAGACAAGGCTTAAGGA
This sequence comes from Taxus wallichiana var. yunnanensis, assembly GCA_018340775.1. NCBI lineage: Eukaryota > Viridiplantae > Streptophyta > Pinopsida > Cupressales > Taxaceae > Taxus > Taxus wallichiana. Next base: position 350,261,119 of record CM031244.1, on the reverse strand, counting down.
GTTGGGATCCCTTGTCGAGTAGAGGATGTATGGCATGGAAGGATTGATCTTGGGCTCCGACTAGAGTTATAAGGGATATAAAACGAAGGAGAGGATACAAACCTTGAGAAGATGTTGGAAGCGGTTGGGATGGTTTTAGATACAACAACAAAAGGGCTAGTAGAATGGGAAGAGATGGAGATCATCCTCAATATTGAGTTCCTTGAACTATTGTATCCAATTGAGGAGTAGATATCAAAGTGTTCCATAATATTCTTTCATTCTTTGGGTATATGTCCATTATATTTTTATTCCTACACATTTTTAATTCTTTTGTTCATGGTGAGATATTATTTAATTCAATATTGTCGAGGACGGACAATATCCCTAGTATGGGGTAATGTTTGTCGAAGAAATTGAATAAGTACCAAAGAATCATAAAGGCTTATGCACAATAACACACATGTGTAGAGGAAAAGAGATAGCACACATAAGGGAAAACATAAATATTGAATAGTGTAGTATGCGGGGCTGCACACACACATGAGATGAATGAGGGACTTAGCCAATTTTCCAAAACAGACTAAAAATAGACTTAGAGTGCCAATAAAGTAAGTGGGAAAGGAACATGCAGAAAAAAACATAGAGTAAGTTAATAATAGTATTAAATCAAGTTTTATCTTTAGGATCACCTATTATTAGCTAATTTTTAAGGGCATGCAAGCTTTGTATGCATGCCTAGTTTTAGGAAAGAAAGCATGCAAGCCACTTTTTTGTACGCCTATTATTAGGAAGGTGCAAGAGGCAAAGTGAAGGGAAAGTCCCCACCCCTATATATATACATGATGTATGACTTTTTAATAGAGGAGAGGTGTATGCATATAGTTTTATGTTGTTTTGATTCAGCGTGATGGTTATGCACATTGTCATGAAGAAATATGTAATAACTAAGTATCGTCTTCTTATTATGTAATTGCTTATGGTTATTAATGAATACTTGTGGTTGGATATTATTTTTTGATGGATTTGAATATGGTGAATTAACAACGAAATTAGTATTAATCATGGATTATATGGATCAGAATTTTCCTTATTTGTTGAACTATCATTATTTTTTGATATGCTTGAATGGATATATTGATTACAATTATGATGAACATGCATGCTAACACTTTAGTAAGAAATGCAAAGGAGGGACTTTGTGGTTACATGGGCTTCGGTGAGCATCCAATTTTTCTAGATGAAGTGCCAGTGCGCATATATCTATAAGTTGGCAATAAAAATACTACACGGTAACAAATGATTAAAATGTGTAACTATGAGGATGGGGGAGTTCAATGCTTCCAAATGTGTATGCTAAGGAAATCTATGAAATGAGAGTAGTAGGAAAGGGTCCATGATATGCTAAATAAAATGAGCATATGTCATGTGAATGTGTATATGTATCATAACATGTGGAGTAGGATTGTGTCATGCATGTGGTGAAACTAGAATATGTAGAACATGGGTAAACACAAGATCTACCAAATAATAATGCTAACATGGTGAGGGTAAAACCCGATAGAGTCCAATATCTCAACCGCATGAAGAGGAAGTGTATGAGAAATAAGAATATAACAATTAGGAGAAAATAGAATAGGTGTAGCATTGTGTGTGTTGGTAATAGTGGAAAAAGGAAGTGAAAACATAAGGATCAATATATGAGTCAAAATATATGTAGCATATGTAATTTTAGGAGGCTTATCAAGTATGAATTTCAAGCAATGGAGGTAGAGAAACAAGAATCACTAGAAGTAATAGATGCAAGTTGAGAAGATCATAAGCAATAAAGTAGTATGAATTACCCCATATGACCATAGACAGAAAGATGGGAAGAGGTAAATTGATCTCCCCACGGATGTAACAAGATAGAGTGAAACCATAGTAAATGAATTATGCATAGGATCTTGGAAAGTGCAAGAATTAGGAATCATTGTAAAATCAACATATGATCTAACTTGTGATGAGGAAGGTGTGGAGAGAGATGTAACATTAAAATAACTAAACATATGATCAATAGAAGTGTATCGAGAGTGAGACATAATGGAAGGAGTATCATGTGTACTAATAGATAATTGTTCATGTAAATCATTAGGAATAGGGTGCATCTCACGAGGAGAATTATGTACAATTTAGGTAATGTTATAAGCATCATGTGTAAGAGGAATATCACAAGGAGTAGCAACATGAGGTGTGGAATCTACTATAACAGTATCCATAGAAGAAGGTGTAGCAAGGGCATTATGTGTTATGGCATGGGTAAAAAGAAGTGTATGCATAGTATGTAACCAAGGATGGCCTAGAAGGATAGTATAAGGAACATCATGAGGCATAACATGACATAGAACATTAAGAGTGCAAGATCCCATAGTAAGGGGAAGAGATATTGTGCCCAACACTTGCTTAGGTATATTATCAAGGCCATAAATACAAAGATTATATGGATTGAGATGAGTAGCAGAAAGTCCTATTTGATGGAGAAAGGAAAGATTGCATATATTAAGACCAAATTCAGGATCAACTAGGACACGCTTAAAAAGAAGACCATGAATTTGAACCTGGATATACAATAAGGAAGCATTGGAATCAAAGGGATTGGAATCCATGAAAGATCCAATAATGGGAATATAAGGAATGGGTTCACCAAATGATTTAATATAAATTGAATTAAATCTTAATTTGAGAGTAAATATTGTAGTGTATGATATACAAGTAATAAAATATAGTAAATGGGATAGCAACAAACAAGTAACAATATAAAACCCTAAGAAAGAGAGGGAGAGAGGGTGACTTAGCTAATTTTGCACAATATGCAAATGATCTAGGCATGTGAATAGCTAGAAAAGAATGAGAGGAGCATCGTTAGATCTCACTGGAGGTTCCGTAACTTATAACTATAGAAGACAAAAGTGCCCACGAGAGGATAAGAGCTCCAAGATGCTAATGATTAGATCTAGGTGCTAGTGTCCACCTAGATGTTCAGGTTTTGATATTTTTTGTGTAGGATAAGCTTCAAAGATTAGTTTCATTTTTTCACTTTGATCTTGCTCCAATGTCACCAATTGTACCTGTAACCTACAAAACAAATGTCTAGCTGCACATACCAATGAACCACATCAAATCCTAAAAATAATGATGCATTATGTGGATTCAGACTAACCCCAATGGTCACCCAAACAGTGAACTTAGTACTAAGCGTTGCACTACATTTCAGACTCTATGTTGTTTTATCCGAGAGTGTGTTTATGATGTCTTAGGATGCCCTTGTGTAATTTTCACTATGATAACATGATAGATCTATAATTCTCCATATGCAAATATGTGTGATGGAATAGAATAGAATTTCCCTCTTATGTTGTGTATGTAGAAGTGATGCAACCCTTGTCCCTTGAATGAGTGTTCTAGATGGGTGCCTTGAGATGATCTTTATCCATTTAGATGCAAGCTTAGGTGATAGTATGTAATGCTTAGTGTTGGCTCCTTATTTGAGAGCTATAATTATGTATATATGATTCCCTTATTTGAATTTCATAATTGACAACGGAAGGCCGACCCAAAATTAAAAAATATGCCTAATAAGTAAAAGAAATCTAAAAGAGTGAGAAAAGGGGAGAAAGGGTCGAAGTTCCCAAGAGGGACAGAAGTGCTTGGGCACTAATTTCCAAGGTCATAAAATATAAATCAGTTAAATATTGAAGGATTATAAGATTTGTAAGGTCAATAAAAATATATTAGGTAAAGAAAACGTCCCAAAAGACATTATTAATTACTAGTTTTCTTGCTTAGGAATCACGTATATATTAGTATATTCAAGGACCTAGAAATGTACCCAAGTGCATAGAATTTTTTTCTCACACGACACACATAATAACTGAATCAAATCTATGTGGTATATCAAATCAAATAAATATATCATATGTTGTATCATTGTGGTACAACCACCAAATCATAAAAGTGTTACAAAATGATAATGTGCAAAAATGGGATGTGACACAATGGAGAGCATCATAATCATTTTCAAACCGGACATTTTGCATGGCATATAGTTTTTATACACATAATTGTTTCAATGCCAACATGCTCAAATTTACACAGATTATTTCTTTTTATAGGGATTGTTGTGTTCTAGATGTCTTTTCAAGTAAATTGTAATTGTTTTCCCTTCCTATATAGAATTGGGTAGTGCTTTTTTGTATTTTAATTGATATTTGTTAGCACATCTATTATTGGAAAAGACAAGCCCAAATGAGATTTTCTATAACCTAATTTCATTATTTGGGTGAAGGTAATTTGCAACTAAACGAGTCTTTCTTCTAGATCTATAAGCCTTTCTACACTTGTAAGTAGACTAACCATCTGCAGTACGATTTGAGCCGCAAATCTAGGCAACCCGTAATTATTTAATGATCTATCAGAATCGGTGCATATGTATACTTAGGGAAAAAATTATTTTCTTTGAATCAATTAAATGAATGTGCCCTTTTTAGCTTGACTAAAATTTACCATATTGCACTTAAAATGGAGTTTGTAGCATGCGAAAACATGTTTGGGTGTGTTTTGAAGCTATGCCTAAAATTTTTAGATGAGTGACATAGAAGCTTGCATGGACTTGTTTCTTTTTGGTGTTTTTTCTTTGCATTAAGTTTCAATTGATGAATCTTGTTCCACTCAAATTAGGTGGAAATTTCATTTATTAAATAATTGACATTGTTATGTGCACTTGTTTCTTCTTTGTGGGCGATTTTGTTCATTAATTTACATCTAGAAAAATAATGGTCTAACACCCCCTTAATATTAAGTTTGGTTTATATGCCAACATCAATTGTTTTTACAACAATATTTACAATCCTTATTTACCATAGTGAGGGTTTAGGATAACACATCACATTTGAAGGATTTATACACCTTCATCATACTAAATTTACCTTTTGGTACAAAAGGATTTGGAATCTATAAATCAAGTGATGATTTAGAAAGAGCATGATGTTTGAGACTACATCTCACTATTTCTCATGGAAAATTGAGTACATAGTAAACTTAGAGTGATAAGTTTACTAAGATCATAAAAATATCTTTTACAATGCTTTAATTTAGAGAAAAAGTGTAGAGGTAAAGAAGAGAAACACATGGTCGGATGGGTGGCATTGTCATGCACATTCCCCTTTTACACAAAACTTGTAGAACTTCATGACACACAATGGTTTTGTAAATATAGTTACAAATTGATCTTCGGTCGGGTAGTACTAGAGATCTATATCAATGTAGAACACCTTCTCTTGGATGAAATGCATATCTATCTCTATATGTTTTTCTATGATGATGCTAAACTCGAATTATTAGCTACGAAATACAACTCGACTATCACACAAATAAGAGTATTTCCTTTAACTTCCATGTGAATTTCTTCTATAGTCATTTTAGCTACATGGATTCCTTCGTTGCTTCCATTGCATTTCTATATTCTACCTCAGTAGAAGAAATGACGATTGTCGATTTTTTCTTCTTATTCTAAGTAATGGCACATGTATTAACATTTAAACACAAATCCATTTCTAGATTTTCTATCTATCACAACAAAGAACATGGTCGAAATTACAATATCCATATAAACCTTTATTATCATAAAAAAATAGTAAACCATTTATTCATATTACTTTTAGCCATATATGAATCCTACATTAATAGGCTTAAAATCAAATTGTATACCAACTTAAATGGAAACATGTTTGTAATCAACCATGTCACATTACCAATATATTGATTTTTTTAAAAAACCAACTTCAACATTTCAATCTTGAAAAAATAGTTTATCAAAAGTATAATATAGTAGGATAACATCCTAAATATGTTACAAAAATTAGATGCGATCAATATTAGACATATCCAATATAGACACAAATGCATCCCCAAGTGTCATTTTGATGTGCATAGAATACTATTTTTAGTAATGATATACTCATTTAGAGTTTATAAATAGTTTATATATATATATATATATATATAATATCATTATCTACTTTAATCCTTTTTAATTTATGATAAGACTGATTTTTAACTAAGGCTTTAAATTTAGATAAGACACTGGATTTTTTTAATAATGAATGACGAAATCGTATGAGAATAATCATCAATAAAAGTAATAGTATACAAAGAACCATTAAGTGAATGAACTTTTAAAGGTCCTCTAACATTATTGTGGACAATTTCCAAAGGTTATGAGGAGTTAGCTTCATGATGACTATGGAAGGGGTTTGTTGATTTCTTACCACGTAAGCACCCTTCACAAGTTTCACGAGCATGAGAGATAGGTGGCAGACCAATAACAAGGTTAATCCAAGACATGTTATACATGCTCCTAAAGTTAACATGACCTAATATTTCATGCCACAACTGTAAATCATTCCTATTTTGAGTAGAAATACATGAAGCAACTGCAAAAAAATTAAATACATATAAACCATTCTTTTGTATGCCTTCAAAAATAGTAACATCTAACTCATTTTTAATAAACCATTTATATTTTATTAAAATTACACTATAGTTTTTTGAATTAGTTATAAAAAGAAAGTGAATTCATTTTCAGTTTAGGAACACAAAAATATCATTTATAAAACCATTTAAAACTTTATCTTTTCCTTGACTTTGAACATCGAGAATGGAATGATCACCTAGATAGATTTGATCATTGTATTATTTTATATCAATCAAAATATCAAATCTATAAGTTATGTGCCTAGATGCGTCATTGTCTAATATCCATTCATTTTCTTTGGTAGTGACTAATGCAACATACAAACAACTACATTAAGTTTTTTATTATTCTTTTGATTTTTGTTTTGATTCTGATTTGGTTTGTTCCCTTTTTAATTTTTTAAATTTGGATTGTTTTTTACTCTACAATATTCCTTTTTGTGTCCAAATTTCCCACAATTGTAACATTTCTAATCAAAACCAACTTTTAAATGAGTATTCCCTTATTTCTTATCTTTACAAGGAGATTTTAAGTTTCATTTTTATTCTTGTTAAACCTAGATAAATTATTCTTGGATTTTTGCACGAGAAATTCTGAGTGGGATTTTCCTTTGGATCAAGGTTTGACATGACTTGATCTTCGTGAATTAGGCGAGCACTCGAGTTGCTAGGTCGGGAATATCTTGTTCAATTTGTATTTTGAATTTAAAATGGAAATCAATTTCCTAAACCTTTCATGGATGTTCATTTAAATAATAAAATATAGCAATTTGTCTTGAATCAATTTATAGTTACATCCATCTAATTGAGATTCAATATCTTTAATTTTTTTCTCAAAAAACAACCACTTTTTCATTTTCCTTCGTTGGAGTTATCATTAACTCAAGAATAATTTTTATAATATTTGAAAGGCATGTACCTTCAAGAATTGATTCTCATTGTTTCCTTGCTTCACTCGAAATTTCTTAGTTTCCAATGTGTAGTAGAAAGTCATCTTTCACACTTTGCAGTATGATTGATATTACTTCATGCAGTTTCTATTGAAATGCACATATGTTTTCTAATGTTGCATTTATGCCGCTTGGTGTTTTCTCTCACACATTCATGAAAAACCATAGTTTTCATGCCATGAATTCTCGCCTTCAATTTGATCTTCGAGATGTCATATTTTTTCTCATTCAACATTTGTGTCTATTTAATGCTAAAATGATTAGAACCCATTTTGAAGATTTCAAAATGCAAATCAAGAGAAATAAATAAGATTATTAAGAAAATAGTATATTCAAATATTATTCTTCACTTTTTTATTAGAATTAATTTTTACAGAGACAAAAATTATAAAAGGTTTAGGAACAATCCCCTAGTGTTTCTATGCAAAAATATGCGCTAAATTTGATATTTTTATCTTTTTTTGTGTCGTAATTTTTGTTGGGATTAGTGTAAGGTTGTACAGATGAGATACTATATCCGATCTAAGAATACATGCAATAAAAATAGATATTCTACCGAAGAATTATACGTAATAAGAGATATAAATCAACACCAGATTTAATGTGGTTCACCCAGTGTGAGCTACATCCACCAAGAAACAAGTCAATCTATTATCCAAAGCTTTCAGAAGATATACAATTGAAGATCTAAAATATTCCACACCTCTCATATGTATAATAATTTCTTTCTCTCAAGCTTCTCCTTCTCCAAGAATTCTCTCTCTCACAATTATTCTCACAATAATCATCAACCCACACTTCTAAACCCTAGCTTTCATGCTTATATAGGCACATACAAACTTAGGGAACTTAGCCATGCAATTACAATCAATAGATCTACTTTAATACTTAAATTAGATCTATCTCCTGAGAGTTAAATAAATCACTCCCACATAGGTAAGCGATGTAGGTTCCTCCTTTCCTAACCGATGTTGGTCATAGGTGACCGATGCAGATCCCTCCATAACCGATGTCGGTTACTATGCTTTCCTATATGTTTAATATAGCATGTTAATATGAAGTAATTGAGCTCCATAACTCAATAATCTCCCACTTGGAGATAAATTAATACACTATACCTATACAACATCATTCTTGGATCCTTTCCTTAGCTTTATTTCTTCCTCTTTAAGTCTCAAACTCAAATACCAATATAAGTGGAGTGTACCTATAAATTCTCTTTTCTAATGGCTTCGTTAGCATATCCACAGGGTTTTCACTCATATGAATATCCTCCAATTTTAGTTTTCCATCCTCTAATACATGTCGTATGAAATGATATCTCAACTGAATGTGTTTCATTCTAGAATGAAACATTGAGTTATTTGCCAAATGAATTACACTCTAACTATCACTGAACAATTTGTAATCATCTTACTCCTTTCCCAACTCTTCCATGAACCTACTCATCCATATCATCTCTTTGTTAGCCTCTAGTAGCTATAACATACTTTGCCTCTGTAGTAGACAAAGCCACAACCTTCTGTAATCTTGAAATCTAGCTAATTGTCATCCCACCTACTATGAAAATATATCCAGTAGTGCTCCTTCTACCATCCAAATCTCCAGCCATATCCAAATCAACATATCCACATAAAGAAATATCTGAACCTCCATAGCATAATTGCATGCTAGATTTCCCTCTCAAATACTTGAGTATCCACTGGATCAAGCTTTTCCAATGATTTTTACCTGGATTAGACATAAATCTACTCATAACTCTCACTTCCCGTGTCATGTTGTCTAGTCTGGTGCAAACCATAACATACATGAGACTCCCAACTGTTGAAGCATAGGGAACTTGTGTCATGTATTTTACCTCCTTGTGTGATGAAGGAAACTAATATTTGTTCAATTTGAAGTGTCCAACCATAGGTGTACTCACCGGTTTTGAATCTTACATGTTAAACCTTTCCAGACCTTATTTATATAAGCCTCCTGAGACAAATACAATTTCATGTTCTTCTTGTCTCTATGTATTTTGCATGCCAAGGATTCTTTTTACAGCTCTTAAATCCTTCATAGAAAATGTGTGAGCTAGCTTTTCCTTAATCTCACCAATGTCCCGCATATTATATCCTGCAATAAGCATATCATCTATATACAGTAACAAAATAATATAGCTCCCATTTTCAAGCCTTTTGAAATAAACACAATGGTCAGATTTACATCTCAAATAACCATGCTCATGCATGAAACTATCAAACCTCATGTAACATTTCCTTGGAGCTTGTTTGATCCCATATAGACTCTTTTTGACCTACACAATAATTTCTCCTTACCCTTGATTTCATACCCAGACAGTTCTTGCATATAAATATCTTCATCCAAATCACTATGAAGGAAGGTCATCTTCACATCTGGTTTCTCTAAATGCAAATTATATACTACAACTATACTCAATTTAGCATGTATGGAAGTCATTTTAACAACACAAGAAAATATTTCACCAAATTCAATACCTCCTTTATGTGAAAATACCTTTACTACAAGCCTTTCCTTGTACCTCCTTTGTCCACCCTCTTCTTCCCCGATCCACCGTAAACTCACTTGTTCTACAATGTCCTCGTACATGCTTGACAACTTAACCAAATCCCAAGTCTGGTTTTATTCCAATGAGTCCATCTCCTCATCCATGCCATGGTCTTATCTTGGATTGCTTCTTCAAGAGTTTCTGGTTCACCATTATCAGTCAATAATAAATAAGATAGAGAAGGTGTAAATCTTTCTGAAGGTTTATTTACCCTTTGTGACCTTCTCACAGAAGTTTGGGGTACCAGAGGCTCATTCTGGACCTCCTGGACATTTATTTCCAATGCTTATAGTGACCAATGTCACCACCTATAACCAACGCCGGTTCTTCTAACCGATGTCGGTTTGGCTCTTTTTTAACCAATGTCGGTCGATGTCGGTTAACCGACATTGGTTCTTGTATCTGTAACCCTGTAGGTATGACTTTTAAATCTGAGAGTTTATTTTCATTCATAAAATTCTCAACTAGTTCATCCTTGGGTACCAAAATTTGATCCATGTACATTCTCTTTTCAATCCATTCAATGTCACGACTCCTAATAATTTTATAATTCTATAAATACTAAAAATGGAATTTGAAATCATCGGATCCATAACCAATGAATGTGCATCTCTTGTATTTTACATCCAACTCTATCATATTTTCCTTATCAATATGCACAAAAGCTTTTAAACTAAAAAGTTTAAGAAAAGAAAGATCTACCTCTTTTCCGGTCCAAGATTCCTCTGGTATTCCTCGATCTAGTGAAATTAAAGGCCCATAATTAATCAAATAAACCATTGTATCAACTGCTTCTACCCAAAACTGCAAGGGAAATCCAACATGTATCCTCATACTTCTAGCATGTTCCATGATTGTCCTATTCATTATTTTTGCAACACCATTCTCTTGTGGTGTTCTTGGAACCATCCTTTATCTACATATTTCATTCACTGAACAATAATCATTGAAATACTTGCTACATTATTCACCACCATTATCAAATCTAAGGCACTTTAACTTTGAATTTGATTCATTCTCAACAAGGGCTTTCTATCGTTTAAAAGTATCAAAAATCAGATTTATGTTTAATATAATAAAACCATACCTTTCTTGTAGCATCATTAATGAAAGTAACATAATATTGAGATCATCCATGAGAAGCTACTTGGGCTAGTCCCCACACATCTAAGTGTACAAGCTCCAATTTTTATCCTTCTTAGTTGACCCAACTTTGAGAAATCTCACTCTCTTTTGATTTCCAAAGATACAATGTTCACAAATCAAGATCTAAATATTTCAAATCTGATAACTTACCCTTAGCCTTTAAGATCGTCATTTCTTTTTGACTCATATGGACCAACCAATTATGCCACATGCATGCATTTGAATATGAAGTAGATAACACATAAAAGTAATCAATAACACAGGTAGATAAATATAACGTTCCTACCTTCTTACCTCTTTCCACAAAAAAATCACCCTTGGTGACTTTTCAAGAGTATGTTATGAACGTAAGCATGCAACCAACTTCACCTAGTTTCCCTACAAAATTAAGATTCCTCTTGAGGCTTGGCACATGTCTCACATCTTTCAATACCCATGTATTTCCATTCTGTAATTTTAGATGAAGTTACCCTTTACCATTAATACTGCAAGTTTCATCATCACCCAAATAAACATGTCTAAAATTGCACTGGACATAATTTCTAAAATAACCCTTATTAGGGGTTGCATGGAAAGAAGCTCTTGAATCTAAAACCCATGATTCTATTCTATTATCCAAAGAAAGAATAAGAGCATCTTACATTACCTCTCAATATTTACAATATTTTCTTCTTTATTTGACTCTTTATCCTTTGACCAACAATATTTCTTTGCATGTCCTTTCTTTCCACATTTCCAACAAGTAATTCCCTTACCTCTGGATTTAGATCATCCATTCCTTAACTTTGATTTCCCATTATTCTTACTTTTGATCTCTCCTTCTACCTCTACTTTCTACATTCAAAACATTCCCAGATGATGATTCCTCTGTACTTTTCCTGTGAATTTATTCATTCAAGATTATACTAACCACATCATTAAACTTCAAAATATTCTTAATAGATGTTGTATTACTAACAACCATTACCAAGTTATCCCAACTATTAGGAAAAGAACATAAGAATAAAATTTCTTTCACTTCATCATCAAATGGAATATCAACCAATTTTAACTGATTTACAATAGATCGGAAATCATTCAAATGACTAGATTCAAATCCACCTTCATGCATCTTAGAACTAAATAGTTTCTTCATCAAATAAAATTTATTTGAAGCACTAGGTTTTTCATATAAATTAGCAAGAGATTTCATTAACTCTACCGTAGAAGTTTTTTCTATAATATTGGAAGCCACAGATGCTTTGTTAGGCTCAATCTTATAGATCCCAAAGCCTTTCATTAAGAATATTCCATTCTTCATCATTCATCTTCATAGGTCTAGAATTTTCATCCAACAGTAAGTACAAATCTCTTTTATATAGATAATCCTCAATCTACATCTTCCATAATTGATAATTTCAGCCATCAAACTTCTCTACCTTGTATTTGTTTTCTTTTTCCATTTTTGTAGCTCCCACTCAATCAGAAAACCCTCTGTGAGTAAATCAGTCAACACATAAAACCCTCAAACAAAGCTCGGATACCGCTTATTGGGGTTAGCGCAAGGTTGTACATATAATATATCAAATCTAATCATACATGTAATAAAAATAGATATTCTACTAGAAGAATTATATAGAACAAGAGATATAAATCAACACCATATTTAATGTGGTTCACCCAATGTAGGTTACATCCACCAAGAAACAAGTCAATTTATTATCCAAATCTTTTAGAAGATATACAATTGAAGATCTACAATCATCAACACCTCTCAGATGTACAATATTTACTTTCTCTCAAGCTTCTCCTTCTTCTCCAAGAATTCTCTCTCTCACAATTATTCTCACAATAATCACTAACCCACACTTATAAACCCTAGCTTTCATGCTTATATAGGCACATACAAACTTAGGGCACTTAGCCATGCAATTATAATCAATATATCTGATTTAATGCTAAAATTAAATATAATTCCCGAGAGTTAAATAAAACACTCCCGCATAGGTAATTGATGTCATTTGGCCCTAACCGATGTCGGTTCCTCCTTTCCTAACCGATGCATGTCCCTCCATAACCGATCTCGAAGTTCGTGCTTTCCTGCAAGTTTAATATAACATGCTAATATGAAGTAATTGAGCTCCACAACTCAACAATTTTCACATGTTTATTAAGTCACAAGAACAACTATTCAATAATTAATTTCATAATTGAATAAATTTTTCTAGTAATTTAAAGAAAAATAATAATGTTCTACTAAAAATATACGATTAAAATCCTTATTGTTATGACTTCCAAATTAAAAATTAAATTTTTAATTTATTAATTTTTATACATTTTATTAAAGAAAATATTTAATAGAAAAACCTTATATCTAAAATAATGATAGGAATAGATTTGAACTCAGTAACCTAACCCTCCATTTTAGAGGGGGTTGGAACTTATTGACTAATTTTTTTAGCACTTGGATTTTTTTGGGAGATTTTAGAGGAGCATGGAGCTTGGAATTATTGGCTTGCATTTGGATTTGGGTTTCATTAGCTTGTGACTTAGGTCTCATACCTCTTAGCCTTATTTAATGTTGTCAATGAATATAGTTGTTTGGTTTGCTTGTATTTGGATGTATAATTGTTTATTTTGTTTATATGAGTATTGGGTTCGCATTTGTATTTGTTTTCTCTATTCATCTCCCTTGGGTTGTATTTTGAGTATTGCGGAAGAGGGACGAACCCTCTTACTCCCACATGGCTTGATGGGCAAGCCATGATGGGATTTATATTATCCTCCCCTCATTTGGTTAATGTGGGAGATGAGTTTCCATATGGTTTGGAACTCATCTCCCTTCCTTGCCAAGGAAACCTCCAAGGCTGGGAAAACCTTGGCAAGGAGGAGGCATGTAGTGAAATGGATTATGAAAGAAATAAGGAGTTGGGAGTTTTGGGAATCTTTTTACCAAAGTTGTGATTTGGTTGGTTATAGTAAAATGTGATTAAATGGGCATTCCTTACCCTCTTCCCCTCTTGATAACTATGGTGCTTCTTTATTGTGCTTTGCCTATGGTTTTTTTTTTGTTGGTGTGTGTATGTAATCATATTTTCCTCACCGTCCTTTTACATCTTGGAGGCATGCATCCTCTTTCTCCTATGGTCTTGAAGGGAGGCTAGCATGTCCTTCATTTATGTAGACGACATTTATAGATTCCAATTAGATGGGCGGAGAACCAAACCACCTCTCTTATGTTTGGATACTTCTTCTTTGATGTTGGAGCATGATTCATAGCTTTTACATGGATCCTTCACTCAAAAATTGGACACGTTGTTCCCTCTTTAGGGAGGCATTTCCACTTACCTTTTTAGTTGTACCTAAGTTCAAAGTAAATTGTATAAAAATATACATGTACCTTGGTTTGTAAATTTGATATAAATTTCATTGTAATCTTCCTTAGAAATATTTTTGAAGGGTAGAAGTTGAGATAATGATCTCTAGTATCCCCATACAATTTCTATGTTGTAATGAAATAGAGGCTTGCGTGTTCCTTGGTTTTAAATATTGTGTTGAATAAAGGAATGTGGAGAACCTCTATGAGAAAGAGTTCTTGTCTCGTCTTTATTCTATAGCTTTTTGTGAATTTCATACTCCTTTGGGTTGTTGTTATGACATTCTCATAACTTAGGTGTTTTTTATTTGTATGTTGGACAAAAAGATAACTTATTTAGCTTTTCTTGGTATTACAAATTATTCCTTTAGTTTTTATGGACTTATGTGCAAGAATAAATGGAACTAAAGATAGAGTTTTGTAATTTATTAAAATGTATATAACTATGCTTGAAATAAACCTTCTCCCAAGTCACATTTCATGTATTCATAGTGTCCAAGTTGGTGTTTGAAATTGTAAATCTAGCTACTATTTTAGTTATGTTATAAGGAAAATGGAACAAAATGGTATTTTGAAAGGCTATGATGGATTGAATTTTTCATTCTTTACTCCATTGGGTATGCACTTATCTTATTGTTAAGACAAAAGAAAAATTGGTTGATAAAGCTCTTGCGACAACTTGATTCATTTTGTCACTTGAAAGGATTAGATGAGGAAATGAAACTGTCATTTAAATATTATAGATATTATAATGCAAATGTAAATTGTGTATTGTCAATAATGTGTTAATTGTTTCTCTACATTTATCTATACCACTTATTCTTAGGATATAAAATCATATGAAACTGTTAAGCTTCTTGTATACATAAAGAACAAAGACGGTACTTGATGTCAAGAAGATGGTGAGAGAGCTTAGAAACCTTTATTTACTCCTATAAATCTTTAATGAATATTTTGACCCTGCACCATAATCATTTTGTAATTAAGTATGAGTAAATATTATTACTCTTATATGTGTGTGCATATATGTATTTATACTTACCTTGTAATAGGTGTTTTCATAGGAATAAGTATATATATATATATATATATATAATGAGACATATATAATATATATATATATATATATATATATATATATATATATATATATATATATATATATATATTCTTGTATATATATGCATATCTATTTTTGAATTGAATAGACACACACACACACAAGAAAATATCACTTGTGATATTAGAAAATAAATAAAACAACCTCATTATACAAAATTTCTTTAGGCATGTAAGTTCTCAGAATCTAAATTTTGTGTATGTGTGTGTGGGAAAAGAACGCTTATTTCACTAAATATGGACATATTCCAAGAATTTGGACTCCAGTATTTCAAGTATTGGAAGAAATCCATCTCCATTTTTGTGTATATTGGATTCCATTTTTGTCTATACTAGATTCCATTATTACTATTATTGGATTCCATTATTAACAATATTGGATTCCAATATTGTCATTATTAGACTTATTCTAGTTCCAATTTCACTATTATTGGATTCTAATTTCACTAATATTGGATTCCAATAACACTATTATTGGATTCATATTTCCCCACTATTGGAATCCAAATTCTAAATTCTGATTTTGGATTTCAATTTTACTATTTTAGGATTATTATTTTGTTATTTTTTTTTCCCCACATAATCCTAGTGGCAGCTAACTTACATAAGCATATAGGTTGTTAACTTACATAAGCCTAACGACCACTAACTTACACAAGAGTAGATTCCTCTAGGTGAAATAATCCTAGTGGTTGTAAAGTTACACCAGCCTACCAGTAGCAGGTTACATAAACCTACCCACTGCTAAGATACATAAGCCTAACGGCCACTAACTTACATAAGCCTAGCCACCACAAAGTTCATCAGCCCAAGGGTTAAATTTGATGGCCACCTATGCCTCGTAAAAAAATTATATAACAGTAATTTTACAATATTGCCCTTTAAAAAATACAAAATAATAGTTATTTAAATACTTCAAATTTATATTTATTTAATATTTTATGTATATTATATATTGATATAATTTTTATATAAATCTATATAAAAATGATAGTGATATTGTAAATATGCAAGTTACGTGTGATAAAGTCAACTACTTTTATGCTTTTCCATTCTATAAATCATAAAGAACAAAGAGTTAAGAATTACGTTAAACAAGTTGTTTTGAAGAAATGGATTTGAAAATGCATTTCCATAGGCAATGAATTCCTTCGAGAAGATTACATAAGCATTGATCCCTTGCAAGGGTATTAATTATTGTTCTGAATTTGTGCAAGGTATGCCTGGATAACTTCATGTCCCCGATTTGGTATTTTAATTTGATCTCATTTCCATATTTTGTTTGGAATCCATGCCCAGATGACGTTGTCTATATCAATATCTGATGTGTCCCTTGATTTTCGCCACCATTTCCTTTTCTTTAAGCATTCTTGGTACCTTTCTTTTTCTATATTTTATTTTCCTATGGGTTCCCACAGTACAAGTGTACCCTTATCTTTTGATCCTTTGTGTGAACATCCTATATTAGAATTTGTTCTACCTTGCCCATCCATATAGGTATGTTATCATCAACTGGTCTTACTAGTATCATCTTCTCAACATTCACATCCACTACTAGGTTGAATTCCTCTCGAGGTCTATCACAAATAGGCCCAACATATATATCCTTATTTGAAAGGAAATTTTGACTATAGTAGCTATCCATGTCAAGACATGGTGCACCCACTATCTGATCATACATTACACTATCCTAAATTGTTTTTGGCCAAAATAATCTCTCCTCATCATGCTACAATTGACAAAGGGATTCTCTAGGGCATGTAGAAATTTTTTCCAATATGCAATCTTTGGACCTCATTAACATATGGATTTGCACACATGCACATGGCATTCAACAACAAGCGAACGAAGTCCCTCCTCAATGAAGGTAAGGCTGCATTTATTGAAAAACAAAACTATATTTACATATATACATTCAAAATTGTATCGGGGGTGTTTTGAAACATCAAACATAAATTAAATGTGAAGGAGGGAGATGGAATGGAATGAAGGAAAGAACATGCAATGGAATGAATGGAAGGAACATGTAATACCTAGGTAAAATTAGAGCCTAATATTGCATAAAGGAAAACAATGAATAACTAACTTAAATAAACCAAATTTTGAATCATTTAAACAATAATAAGTAAAATAGAACACACATGAGAAATTAAATATCGAGTGTGATCACTTTGTGAACAAGAACAACAGATTAATAGCATTGACAATAAGATCCAAGACAATATTTACATACAAGATTTAAACACTAACATCTAATGAACATAAGAAAATCAAATGCTACAAGAGATAATGAATGGGACACAAATTTCATATTTCATTAACTCCAAAAAAAATCACAAAAGAACATAGTTTCTTTCTTGAAACAAAGTTTGCACACAAAATTATTTTCTTCTCCTCTCTCAAATTCACCCTTACAAATGAGCCCCTAACTCTCTTTTATAACCCAAAAGTTGGTTACAAAGTAGTTAGGATTTAAATGAACATTAAATAGGGCATCTTAAGTGACTTTGAATTTTTCAACCAATTTTTAAAAAGTAACTTGAAAAAGAAACCACTTAGTTTATCAAAAACTTCCGAAAGTGAGTTTAACAATAACATCACTTTATAACAATTTTTAAAGTCATTTTAGAAAAAGTACATAAATAAAAGCAATGGGTACATGTGGACCCCACTAAAATGACTTGGAAACACACATAGACATCTTAGTTAGTAGTACACCACCTAGATCAAGACACCTAGGATCAATGTACCTTATCCATTATGCCAAGAGTCTTCCTATCCCGGTCGTACGGGAATGAACTCATTGATTGTGCTCTGCAATCCTTCGATGAAAAAAAAGTCGAGCTTGAAACTTATGTAATTCATCCACCTATCTGTTTGAGCAACATCCTAGTGTGAGTAATTTTTTCTTTAGTTGCATTTGCATTCATAATTACACACAATTGTCCACATGCTCTGAATAACTTTCCATGGTGATTTATTCATTTGTTGCGAGATCGTAGTCATTATGCCACTTTGGATTCTCATAATATAGCTCCTAATATTTCACCATTGAGAAGATATTTTAAGATTCGAGATTGCAATTCACTTCTTGGAGTTATGTCTTTTGTCTTTGTCACCATCCCGAAGTGTTGCCATTCTGATCCGCTCACGATCATCCAATTCAAGAACGCTCCAACTTTAACTAGTTAATCAAGTATCGTTTCCACTGCTAATCGAGAGATGACATGGACATGCTTGAATGATGTGGTCTTGATTGATCATCCACATGATTACACTTGTCATTGGTCTTAGTTTGTTGATGAATAGAATCTGCCATAATGATCAAGTGAAGACAATTGATGTAGACAAGATTCTCCCATTATCAATCTCTGCCGATAACCATGGCTTTTAACTCCAAAGAGACCTTTTTCAATATTTACGACATATACTGCATAATGAGGAAGTCACAGGTGACCCATTGGTACTATCAAGAAGCACCGTGCTATGGAAATGAGACCGAGAGCTCACAAGTCGAGGTCACTTCCGCTTCGGAGTTGTTGGAGTTGAATCGCCATGTTGTGTAGGTGTCGTAGTGCTCCGTATAAGTGATGACCAATTCAAGACTCTATAGGGACACTAGGAAGGTTTTCATGCGTGAGAGACCGCTTTGGAACAAGTACCGGAAAATTTTGACTCGCCTTCGGTTGATATGCGATCGCGGAACCGACTTACGCCGACGTGTCCCAAGTTGGTATTGATGATGTTCTCATACTCAATGGGGCGCCGAGTTGGGTATAATGCCATGGAACTCATACCATAACACCTCTTTTTTTGGAGATGACATGATTGTGAAGATGTGACAAAAGCTTGATTTCTAGCTATTACTTCCAGACTTCAAAACTGAACAAATCACCTTTGAAATTACCCTGGGAAAAATAGCAAATCTTGTTATGAGAAGCTCTCACTAGATGAGGGAGTCTATTAAGGTACCATAAGTCTATGTGTCAAAGGGTTTTTTTCCAAATAAAATTATTCAGTCAAATATTAAAGGTCAAAGTTGACTCTTCTAAAACTGCTAGGAAAATGCAGGTGTAAAACTACGAAAATCCCGTTTGGTTTTAGCCTAGGAAAAATACCAAACATCACCATGGTTATCTACAACTTGTCAAGGTAGTATATGAAGGTGGGGATTATTCAAAGAGCTAATCCTTTTCTCTCAAAGATCATCCGAGTTCGAATATCAACTCTCAAAGTGAGTCACCTTGACAGGCTGAAAACTACACACGCGGTGTAATCAAACAAATTGTGTTTTATTTGACTCCTTAAAAATATCAAATGAGGTGTTATGCATTTCAAAATTGGAAAAGGAGTACACAAAGATATGTAGAATTCAAATAAACAAACTGTTCTTCTCGATAATCACTCAAGCCTAAAATACGGATTCCCAAAGTAGGCCATCTGACAAGTTGAAACAGTGCGTGCGACGAAACTCAAACGAACTGCATTTTATTTGGGTTTGTAAAAATACCAAATGAGGTGTTGTGCATTTTCAAATAATTATGGAATCACCTTAACATGAGTAAAATTGCGGGCAATGATTGGTTTTTCATGAAAATCATCCAGCTTCGAGATATCAAGCTCCAAAGTTGATTACTTCGACAGATACAACCCGCAGCAACCTTTGTTCCACATCTATTGTTTTCTTCATTAATTTCATTTTTTTGTGTTGATATATATCTTGTTTGATATTTTTTCAAACGGTTCACGTGATTTCTCTTCACGCACGTCCTCTTCTTACAATTGTGTGGCTTTAACGCTGTAAATGCGTTGAACTCACTGCTTTTTCTTTGTGAATGTGTTAGACAGCTGCGTGTTCCTTTTCATGGGTGTAGCTTTTCCTCTTGACTGGTGTGTGGGATATCCAAGATCAAATGCGTGAACAATGGCTTGGTTTCTTCTTTATTCCTGGTGTGGAATATGTTTCATGCGTGAGTAGGTTTTGAATGCCTATTTTGGACCAATGTGTGGTCTCTAGTGTAGAGAAAGAAATGCGGGGCCTATGGCAAATACATTCCCTCTTCCTTTGCGTGAGTAATACTCCTTTGTAGTATGTGTGAGAAAGTTTTCCTACAACAAACGTGGACTTTATTTTTTATTTGTATTGGCATCGCAATGTTGCATGCATTAAACTGTTTTGTTTTACCAATGCGTGGAAATCTCCTACTTTCTCCTCTTTGTGATTCTATGCGGTGTCTTGTTTTGGCTCTCACATTCAAAAAGCTAAAACATAGCCTGCCTTTTGTCTTTGTGAACTAACTTTTTCTTCCTAATTGGTGTGGACTATCCAAACATCTACCTTGCGTGGAAAAACTACCCCTCTTAGCGTGGAAAACCTTTCCTCCTTTATTTGGATGAGTTGTTTTATTTAAAAAATGCATGGATGTTTGATTTCCTTGAATTTTTAGAAAAATCTTTGTCGAGAAAAATATTCTTCATAGGAGAATAAAAGTTGGAAATACTAATAAGAAGTTGAAAAAAGAGCTTCAAAGCTTCTTCATTATCAATATTACTCTCGCACAACTTTTTCCAAAGAGTTTCACGGAGGAAAGTTATGAGGATCCAAGAAGCTTTCTCATAACCGTTTCTTCTTCCGTCTGTTGAAATAACCAATTTCCTCTTTCTTGAGTAGTGGGCATTAATTGCTAGGGGAATATGGGAAGAAGTTTAACCATTTTCCCATGACAATGGAAAAGTTGGCTGGAAATTCCCATCCATTTCCCCACATGGGAAAATGGGAGATATTTTGTCATTTGACATCTGATTGGGTTGGCAATCAACAAGAAAATTTCCAACAAGTGGGGAAAAATGGAAACTTTGCCAGAAAGGGAAAATCGGGAGCGGAAAGCCAACTTGGCATTCCCGCAATTGGAGGCAGAATTTTAATTGCCCACGAAATGGGGAAGCGAGAAAACTTCTTCCAAATTCTTTTATCAATTTTAATGAAGATTAAATTAATATTTATTTAATTAAAAACCCCAAAATTTAATAAAATTAATTTTATTAAATAAAAGGGTAAGAAATTAATTAAATATTAATTAATTAATTTTAAACATGGTTTGTGACATGGTGGGAGAATGTAGTGCCCACATTTTACACACCCAAATACAACAGTAAAATACCAGGATAAATTTTTTTGTCTTACATTGCTCACGACACACAACACAGTAAGGGCTCCAAGTACAGAACTCGACACACATGCGACAATCACATAAGTCATCGACTCACATAGACACATGCAGACGACATTGACATGTCGATACCACACTCTTCCCAACGAACAAATACTAGCAAAGACCCAACCACAAGAAACGTGACTTTAGGAACGGCGATCCCACGACAAATCATTACTTTAAATGTATTTTAGTTACGGCTAACTTCCCAAGATCCTTATTAGGTAAGCATGATTTTCTCCCATTTTCCACCTACATGTCCTAAAATTTGTTTCACAGTTTACTTATTGTTCAACCATTTAATTTGCTCTTTACCCTTATAACAATCTTCAGAACTTACATAAGTATTTTTCCATATTTCAAAATGCCTACAAGATTCTAATTCTCTCATTCTTATGTTAAGATTTTACTTCTCAAACGTTTATTTAATGGCTACAGTCTTACCCTTACACTCGAGTGAAAGTGACTTGATGTCCGAATCGAAATCACGAGTTTGACGGAGATTTAGACACGGGCAGCTTTTCACCAAAATATTTCTCAATTCACACTATATTTATTTCTCTACCATTATTATTATAATTTGAAAACTTATTGAATTCTATAAGATTTATATATAGCTAGGTATACATTTTTTTTTCTCAAAGTTTGGTCGCACCAAGGTAGCTTATATTCTTTGCAACGCATGAAAATTTTTAATTAAGTTATACAGACTCCAAGATTGACCTTAGTCCTAAACTCCAATCTCATGTGCAAGCATTATATGATATGCTCTTATATCGCACTAAGGTCTCGTTCTTAGCATCGTCTAAAAAAAAAAGAGATACGAAAGCACTTGTCTAACACATTAAAGAAGCACATGGTTAAGCTTCATTCCATTTTCACCCAGGGCTTCAATCTCTATTATAGGTGTGATTAAGGTTAAAATGTATTTACCCTATATTCCTTTCGTGAAAGATCAAGGCACTAAAATTTTCACAAGCCCAAGACAAGTCATTTATCTACAAGGGACAAAAGGGTGCACTAACGAGAATGCAAGACATAGAACAACTATATCATGACCTTCATTTAGGTCATTTGGTTCCAACAGGGATTCCATTCACTGATGAAGTTAATTTCTACATCTAATTTTGTAAGGCCTGGAAATCCAATAGGATACAAGGGAGTAATATCTCTACCTACTCCACAGAAGGGAAGGTTACTCCGCTTAGTCAATCCTTCTAACAAGGATGCATAAGGTGACTTCCAAGGCGGTCTTCACCACCCAGCCCGGTGTCGGGCTGGAAGAGAGTACATTCTTCTCGCGATTACCAAAACTAGAAGGAAACTGCATACTCTAGATAAAGTTGGACCATAACATTCCTAAAATTTGGGTTCACGAAAATGTCGTTAAACCTAATGACTATGACGGTAACTCCAGCTAGGTGTTTTATTTACCTAACCTAGGAGGTCTCATCAAGTGCAAAGTTTAAGGTCGTTCTTCAGTTTTAATTTTCTTGTTTGGTAGAACAGGATCACACATACAGAAAGTTATGCACGAATATTTTATTAGGGTTGAGTGTTCCCATTAAAACTCTTTAATGTGTCTCGTGAATGTAAGAAGGTAACCCAATAATTTATTTAATCATTTATTAAATACTGAGAAGGTAATACAATGTGTTAACTTCGATTTCATTTACTATATATATATATCAAATCTTCCTCTTGCCATACTCAACTAAGAATCAAATTGAACTGGTGAGTAGATGCACATTTCTTAAGTATCCCTAAAACTAGCATATCATGCATATTAACAAATTTCATTTATAACTTTTCGGTAACAAGAGACTGCATTAGTCAGTTATTCATTTTACAATGACCTATAAAAATTACAATAATAATAATTAAATCACACATCACCCTTTTCCGTCGTCGTTCTTCCATCCTGCAAAACCCATGTGAGCATGATATCAGCGATAAATCGCTGGCATGGCATCCACCCTAAGCAATCATAAGTATCATATTTCAGATTCCCATTTACATCTAACAATAATTACAATTTGCAATCGAAATAAAAAGGTCTAGGAACATGTATCCATTGCATTTCATTTTTCTTCATTTTGTAACCCAGGAGAGAGAAAGAGAAGGGAAGAGAGAGAAAACATTGTTTTGCCAAAAGTTCTAATACACACAAAAAGTTTCATTATAGTGTTTTAAACAGTTATTTAAGTGTGTTTAAATGTTTTCAGGGTGATTTGGCAACCTTACGAGGTCCCGACTTACTATTCTTACATTTTCTCACTAGCTACAAAACGTTCAAAAAGGGCTCGAAGGCTAAGAAACTACTTCCAAAGGTTATCTTCTGATGAGAATGCACTCCACGATTAACTTTCTACGTGTCCCTAGATATACCAAGAATTCATAGCAACTGACGGAATTGAAAAAGAGCGCACGGATAGCGTTTGGCGGCTAGTTTTCCGGGTCACCGGGTCGTAGTTCACCCAGGTTGTAAGATGACAAAAGTTAACTCAAGCGCCCGAAAAATTGTGTCCATAACTAATGTTGGATGGAGAAGAACGCAATGAGACATCTCCTAATAATTCCCTTGTATAAAGAGAATTCATCAGAATCAACGGGACTAAGAACTAGGAAATCATGTTCAAACGGCGACAAGTTTTCTGGCGCGACAAGACAAAATCTGGACCAGTTTGACCTCGTCGAACTATGACCAGAGGCCTACAAAATGGCTTCACCAAAATATCCCAAAAATTTCTCTTTCCTATACTGAATGTTCCATGCATTTGTCTAGTATAAACGCTAGAGGTTTGTGAAGACGGAACGTGATTTCTCTTTCCGGGTTTCAAATGGTGGTCCAAAATGAAAGTCAACTTTCTAGTTTTAACAACTCTCTACTGTTGTAAACTGATGTAACAGGGCTCCTATAAGAGCGTCAAAAGGATGTCAAATGATCGTTTCGGGTCAAACCAAAAATCAAGGTGACTCCTCGTATACCAAGGTACATGAATGAAACTTCACATCTCGTTTCTAGAGTTGCGAAGGGTACTTGGTGAGTCTCCGAAAATTGCAAAATTTAACTATTTAAAACAAGGAGAAGGTCAACTTTATCAATGGGGCATCAAATTTGTCTGGTCGATAAAACGATATTGAAGCGATCAAGAAGGGTAAGAGTTTTCTATGTCATCTCGAAGTGAGGGTGAAAGTTCTTGTTTTAAAGTAGGCGAGTTATAATGATGTCGTGAGTTACGACACGACGATTTTGTGTTTTGAACATGTTAAAGGGAAAATTAAGCTCGTATTACAATTTCTAATACTTTAAAATTGTATTTATTTGCAAAAGAGAACTAAAACATGAGAGTTATGAGAGGTAAGGGAAGAAGGACCATGCCTGGAGAACAAATTCGGTCGAAGCCACGGGCTTGGGTTCGATCTCTCTGCTTGGGCATTTCACAACTTGATCCATGAGCGTCCTCAGCTCCACCATGACACACCAACGTCCCGATCACTTGAAGTTTTCCAACAGAGTAAGTAGTTGCTTGTGCATTTCTAAAACCTTTTGAACATATCCATTAAGTGCATATCTTGCAATCCTGGCATTCCATGAGACAACATTTCTTTGAGGCGTTTTGTCAAACAGTTGACTTGCCTTGTGTAAGCTTCCACCATTTGCATACTTGTCTACTAGCGCATTTGCAACTAAAAATCCTCTAACATTATGCCTTGATGGTTGTTCGAGGCCTGCTCTAAAGCTCCCATTTTGACAGAGGCTGGGAGGATGCTGGAACAAGGTTGTGGAGTCTGGCTTTACACGTACCAATTGCATTTGCTTGAAAGTTTCCAAGGCCTTTTCAACAAACTCATTTTTTTTTGCACATCCTGCCATCATTGCAGTCCATGAAGCACATTTCTTTCAGGCATTGTCGAACAGCTCACATGCCTCCACATTTTGCATATGTATCTGTCAGGGGACTTGCAACTAAAACAAACAAAAGAAATCCCTTCTCCATAATGCTTTGGTGGATGTCTGAATCAGTTTTCAAAGCTCTTATTTTGGCGCAGGATGGGAGTATGCTAGCGAATGGAAACTGAGCAGGTTGGATACCTGGCTGCTACATACGTGAAACAGTGTGTTTGCCTTATGGGGAAAATCATGTTTGTTTAGATATCTTGTCATCCTCACCTTTAAAGAGAAGTTGTCTTGCTCTTTCATTTGGTCAAACACTAAAAACAGTGCCTACCCACGCATTTGTAAACTACAACATCCGACCAACTTCACGTATTTTATGCGCTAAAAGAAGTCCACCCGGGAGTTTGGTGCGGGCCGGGAGGATGTTTGGCGTGGGTGGGAGGATGTTTGGCAGATTCCTTTGCTCAAACAAAAAAATGCCTTTAAGCATTGGTTTGGGTGAAAATGTTGTGGCCCACACTGGAGCTCAATCCCATGGCAGCGGCGTTGCACTCCCCTTCATCAAAACAACAAAAAAAAAAACTACAAAGGCACTCTCTTTGACGACCTAAAACCGCCCCAACAAGAATCACGGTTTTTCAAATTTTAGTTCATTTATTTTATTTTTATTAGTATTTTATTATGTATTTATTTATTTATTTATTTTTTAAAAAAGAGGCATTACATTCTCCTCCCCTTAAGAAAGCATCATCCTCGATGCGACATACGATGAAGAAGGAGAAATGGTAAGCAACAAGGAACGAATAAGGCGAAGGCACACGCTAGGGTTAAGATTTCAGACACAAGGCACGGTCACGGGGTGGCCCTAGGAACAATAGGTAGAAATTTCAACTTTCAAGGTTCTGTGAAGATTGGCAGTTCTCTCTTATTCGTTATTTCATTAATCTCTTTCCATTAACATTATTCTTAATTCAAGTCCTTTAGCATTTCATTTTTGCTTAACTTTAGTTACTTCATTCATGTGGGGTTCCCATCATGAACTACATCCACAACACCCTACCAGGGTCAAACACAACACCGATTTTCACAAGTATACCTTTACATACTTTCACGACCGTAATCACATCACAAGGGTTCCACGAGCCATGGAGTGAAACAAGTAGACCACATAACAATTAATTTCCAACAATTACGCTGTGCGACATAGATCTAGTACACACATATGAATAACAACTAGAATCAACACGTTGATACATAGACAACGGGTATCACAAGCCCCAAGAATCCATGACTGCACCAACATAGTGCCAAGACAATATCCAATAGCCCATACCAACCAAGGGGAGAGTCAAGCCTCATACATAACCAGGTGTCAAGAATACTCACATAGGTATACATAACCCACTATACCAACTCCCCACATAACAAGACATCATGAAACAAACCCCATATATCTCCAAAAGTACCAGGTAAAACTCCATATATCTTTTGAAGTATCATAAAGCAACTCCATATAGTCAAACAACTCCATATACCTCCTAAAGAGAAAGAAACATAGTACCAAAACCAAGTCGGGTCACTCAACCATAGAGCCCCATCAAGAATATCGGGTCACTCAACCATAGAGCCCTGTCTCCTTTATCCTTTTAATGAGGCCAGTCACCCTATGGCCCTAGGCACATAAAACCCCGTCACCCCTAAACCCAAGTGACATAATAACTCGTGGTTCAACAACCCGCTAGTTATCTGTAACTCCTTAGGGCGTACCCCTATACAAAGAAGCGGGTCCATAGGTTCAACCACTCCATGGTGAATCCCATGACCCTATTCCAACACATTACGACATTAGAACCAGCATAACAATCCATTCAAATGCCAAGTGGCAAAATCAAAAGCCTTGCGCTAGGCTACAAAACTTTTAAATATGAAAAGAAAGTTTTAAAACCAAGAAAAAAAAATGGCTGATTAGCCTTGGTTAGTGTAAAATCCAACTGTTAGTGCAACAGTCAAATAAATGCCCAAAATATAAGAACATGTCATTCAAGAAAACGGCTGGTTCTAGTTAAAAATAATAATAATGATCAATTTACGAATAAAATACACAATAAGAAAATAGCACATCACAATCACTATGTGGCCTCATACCGCCACCAAAGGGGTACTCATCAAGTTCTTAGCTCGGACATCGAGCCTCGGCTCGTGAAAATATACATGTAACCGAGAAATGAGTATATCAACTAATGTAACTGTCATCATCTCTGCCTGAATCATCCCTCCATACTCCCACAAGGATCAACATAGTCAAAATCACATAGGATTATTCAATGAACAATCTAATAGGAAAGAGCAGGGGACACAAGGTTGCATAAGTTGAGCCTAAGGTGGTGCGCACCCACAATATACTGAGCAAGCTCGAAGTATACTAAACAGATAGAAGTGGATTTTCAGTCTGTATAAGACTCCACTTCCTCACTTGTACTCAGCTCAAGATTATGAAAACCTGGTCCACGCCTCCTCTCTCCACACATACACTCTTGACAGTTTATCCCCTTAGGGTCGTCTAGTGTAAGGTTTCACAACATACACATAACTACATCACTAACACAATGGTAATTCACACACGACAACCATAACGTATTACGCATGGTTATATATATAGGGTATAACACAATCACTACTTTCACGGGTTACGATACATCACATTACCACATTATGCACCCAAGGTGTAAATCACTACACAATAGGGTTCATAGGATCACTATATGCCCCTATATCACAAAATAAACCATCACATATTACACAAAGCATGCATACAATGAACATAGTAACATCACAACACAACATTCATTTTCTACATACAAAGTGATACACACATTTCTTCAAAACATGGTAAAACATCATGATACAATTCAATTCACTTTACATCAATCCAGTTATACAACATATCGACACACCCACATAACACAATATGCCACAATGCTTCAACACCCCGTCACCCACATTAGAATTCTTTTCACACATTCCAAGCGGTAATCCACACGTGAATTCTTCATAGAATCCACATGAAGGGGAGAGAAAAATCCCATCCCCAAAGACACACAACAGGATAACAAATGCACACTAAGTGACATACACCTCATGTGTGTTCACACTATCACAAATATGACATAGATCACATCACTCCTAAAACACATCACTCTTCCAATATTTATCACCATCATGAAACACCATCACCATCATGCAACCCATCATGTCACAACATCTATATCATGCAAAATCATCACAACTCCAATCCATCCCAGAGGTTCGAGAGCATGAACCTCCGCTCTGATACCATATGTAGTGCCCACATTTTACACACCCAAATACAACAAAAGAAAATACCGGGATTTTTTTTTTTTGTCTTACATTGCTCACGACACACAACACAGTAAGGGATCCAAGTACAGAACTCGACACACATGCGACAATCACATAAGTCATTGACTCACATAGACACATGCAGATGACATTGACATGTCAATACCACACTCTTCCCAACGAACGAATACTAGCAAAGACCCAACCACAAGAAACGTGACTTTAGGAACGGTGAACCCACGACAAATCATTACTTTAAATGTATTTTAGTTATGGCTAACTTCCCAAGATCCTTATTAGGTAAGCATGATTTTCTCCCTTTTTCCACCTACATGTCCTGAAAATTTGTTTCACAGTTTACTTATTGTTCAACCATTTAATTTGCTCTTTACCCTTATAACAATCTTCAGAACTTACATAAGTATTTTTCCATATTTCAAAATGCCTACAAGATTCTAATTCTCTCATTCTTATGTTAAGATTTTGCTTCTCAAACATTTATTTAATGGCTACAGTCTTACCCTTACACTCAAGCGAAAGTGACTTGATGTCTAGAATGAAATCAAGGATTTGACGGAGATTTAGACACAGGGCAGCTTTTCACCAAAATATTTCTCGATTCACACTATATTTATTTCTCTACCATTGTTATTATAATTTGAAAAACTTATTGAATTCCTATAAGATTTATATATAGCTAGGTATACATATCTTTTGTTTTCTCAAAGTTTGGTCGCACTTGGTAGCTTATATTCTTCTACAACGCATGAAAAAGTTTAATTAAGTTATAAGGACTCCAAGATTGACCTTAGTCCTAATCTCCAATCTCGTGTGCAACATTATATGATATGCTCTTATATCGCACTAAGGTCTCGTTCTTAGCATCATCTCAAAACAAAAGAGATACGAAAGCACTTGTCTGACACATTAAAGAAGCACATGGTTAAGCTTAATTCCAGTTTCCCCCAGGGCTTCAATCTCTATTATAGGTGTGATTAAGGTTAAAATGTATTTACCCTATATTCCTTTCGTGAAAGATCAAGGCACTAAAATTTTCACAAGCCCAAGACAAGTCATTTATCTACAAGGGACAAAAGGGTGCACTAACGAGAATGCAAGACATAGAACAACTATATCATGACCTTCATTTAGGTCGTTTGGTTCCAACAGGGATTCCATTCACTGATGAAGTTAATTTCTACATCTAATTTTGTAAGGCCCGAAAATCCAATAGGATACAAGGGAGTAATATCTCTACCTACTCCACAGAAGGGAAGGTTACTCCGCTTAGTCAATCCTTCTAACAAGGATGCATAAGGTGACTTCCAAGGCGGTCTTCACCACCTAGCCCGGTGTCGGGGCTGAAGAGAGTACATTCTTCTCGCGATTACCAAAACTAGAAGGAAACCGCATACTTTGGATAAAGTTGGACCATAACATTCCTAAAATATGGGTTCACGACAATGTCGTTAAACCTAATGACTATGACGGTAACTCCAGCTAGGGGTTTTATTTACCTAACCTAGGAGGTCTCATCAAGTGCAAAGTTTAAGGTCATTCTTCGGTTTTAATTTTCTTGTTTGGTAGAACAGGATCACACATACAGGCAAGTTATGCGTGAATATTTTATTAGGGTTGAGTGTTCCCATTAAAACTCTTTAATGTGTCTGCAATGTAAGAAGGTAACCCAATAATTTATTTAATCATTTATTAAATACTGAGAAGGTACTACAATGTGTTAACTTTGATTTCATTTACTATATATATATCAAATCTTCCTTTTGCCATACTCAACTAAGAATCAAATTGAACTGGTGAGTAGATGCACATTTCTTAAGTATCCCTAAAACTAGCATATCATGCATATTAACAAATTTCATTTATAACTTTTCGGTAATAAGAGACTGCATTAGTTAGTTATTTATTTTACAATGACCTATAAAAATTACAATAATAATAATTAAATCACACATCGCCCTTTTCATCGTCGTTCTTCCATCCTGCAAAACCCACATGAGCATGATATCAACGATAAATCGCTGGCATGGCATCCACCCTAAGAAATCATAAGTATCATATTTCAGATTCCCATTTACATCTAACAATAATTACAATTTGCAATCGAAGTAAAAAGGTCTAGGAACATGTATCCATTGCATTTCATTTTTTCTTCATTTGTAACCCGGAGAGAAAGAGAAGAGAGAGAAAACATCATTTTGCCAAAAGTTCTAATACACACAACAAGTTTCATTATAGTTTTTAAACAATTATTTAAGTGTGTTTAAATGTTTTCAGGGTGATTTGGCAACCTTATGAGGTCCTGCAGCTTACTATTCTTACATTTTCTCACTAGCTACAAAACGTTCAAAAAGGGCTCAGAGGCTAAGAAACTGCTTCCAAAGGTTATCTTCTGATGAGCACGCACTCCACGATTAAATTTATACGTGTCCCCAGATATACCAATAATTCATAGCAATCAAGCGGAATTGAAAAAGAGTGCACAGAGATAGCGTTTGGCGACTAGTTTTCTCGGGGTCACTTGTCGTAGTTCACCCGGTTGTAAGATGACAAAAGTTAGCTCAAGCACCTTAAAACCAGTCCATAATCGACGTTCGATGGAGAAGAACGCAACGAGACATCTCCTACTAATTCCCTTGTATAAAGAGAATTCATCAATCAACGGGACTAAGAACTAGGAAATCATGTTCAAACGGCGACAAGTTTTCTCGCGCGACAAGACAAAACTAGACCAGTTTGACCTCGTCAAACTACGACCAAAGGCCTACACAAATGGCTTCGCCAATCTATCCCAAAAGTTTCTCTTTCCTATACTGAATGTTCCATGCATTTGTATATTATAATCACTAGAGGTTTGCAAAGACGGAACGTGATTTCTCTTTCCGGTTTCAAATGGTGGTCCAAAACGAAAGTCAACTTTCCGGTTTAACAACTCTCTCTTGTTGTAAACCGATGTAACATGACTCCTATAAGAGCATCAAAAGGATGTCAAATGATCGTTTTGGGTCAAACCAAAAATCAAGGTGACTCCTCGTATACCAAGGTACACGAATGAAACTTCACATCTCGTTTCTAGAGTTGCGAAGGGTACATGGTGAGTCTCTGAAAATTGCAAAATTTAACTATTTAAAACAAGGAGAAGGTCAACTTTATTAATGGGGCGTCAAATTTGTCTGGTCGATAAAATGATATTGAAGCGATCAAGAAGGGTAAGAGTTTTCTATGTCATCTCGAAGCGAGGGTGATAGTTCTTGTTTTAAAGTAGGCGAGTTATAATGACGTCGTGAGTTACGACACGACGATTTATTGTTTTGCAATGAGTTGAAGGGACAATTAATTGTATTAAAATTTCTAATACTTTAAAATTCTATTTATTTGCAAAAGAGAACTAAAACATGAGAATTATGAGAGGTAAGGGAAGAAGGACCATGCCTGAGAACAAATTCGGTCGAAGCCGCAGGCTTGGGTTCAGTCTCTTGCTTGGGCACTTCGTCAACTAGTCCACGAGCGTCCTCAGCTCCACCATGTCACACCAACTTCCCGATCACTTGAAGTTTTCCAACAGAGTGAGTAGTTGCTTGTGCGTTTCTAAAACCTTTTGAACAGATCCATTAAGTGCATAACTTGCAATCCTGGCATTCCATGAGACAACATTTCTTTGAGGTGTTTTGTCAACAGGTTGACTTGCCTTGTGTAAGCTTCCGCCATTTGCATACTTGTCTACTAGCGCATTTGCAACTAAAAATCCTCTAACATTATGCCTTGATGGTTTTTTGAGGCCTGCTCTAGAGCTCCCATTTTGACAGAGGCTGCGAGGATGCTAGGACAAGGTTGTGGAGTCTGGCTTTACACGTACCAATTGCATTTGCTTGAAAGTTTCCAAGGCCTTTTCAAAAACTCATTTTTTTGCACATCCTGCCATCATTGCAGTCCATGAAGCACATTTATTTCAGGCATTGTCGAACAGCTCACATGCCTCCACATTTTGCATATGTATCTATCAGGGGACTTGCAACTAAAACAAACAAAAGGAATCCCTTCTCCATAATGCTTTGGCGGATGTCTGAATCAGTTTTCAAAGCTCTTATTTTGGCGCAGGCTGGGAGTATGCTAGCGAATGGAAACTGAGCAGGTTGGAGACCTGGTTGCTGCATACGTGAAACAGTGTGCTTGCCTTATGGGGAAAATCTGTGTTTGTTGTATACTTGTCGTCCTCACCTTCAAAGAGAAGTTGTCTTGCTCTTTCATTTGGTCAAACACTAAAAACAAGTGCCTACCCATGCATTTGTAAACTACAACGTCGACCAAATTCCTGTCTTTTATGCGCTAAAAGAAGTCCACCCGGGAGTTTGGCGTGGGTGGGGAGGATCTTTGGCGCAGAGATTCCTTTGCTCAAACAAAAAAAAATGCCTTTAAGCATTAGTTTGGGTGAAAATGTTGTGGCCCACACTGGAGCTCAATCCCATGGCGTCGGCGCTGCACTCCCTTCATCAAAACAACAAAACAAAACTACAAAGGAACTCTCTACTGCCTAAAAACCGCCCCAACAAGAATCACGGGTTTTCAAATTTTAGTTCATTTATTTTATTTTTATTATGTATTTATTTATGTATTTTTTAAAAAAGAGGCATTACATTATCAAAAATGCATGGATGTTTGATTTCCTTGAATCTTTAGAAAAATATTTGTCAAGAAAAATATTCTTCATAGGAGAATAAAAGTTGGAAATACTATTAAGAAGTTGGAAAGAGAGCTTCAAAGCTTCTTCATTATCAATATTACTCTCGCACAACTTTTTCCGAAGAGTTTCACGGAGGAAAGCTATGAGGATCCAAGAAGCTTTCTCATAACCGTTTCTTCTCCCGTCCTGTTGAAATAACCAATTTCCTCTTTCTTCGGGTAGTGGGCATTAATTGCTAGGGGAATATGGGATGGAGTTTAACCATTTTCCCATGACAATGGCAAAGCTGGCTGGAAATTCCCATTCATTTTCCCACATGAGAAAATGGGAGATATTTTGTCATTTGACATCCGATTGGGTTGGCAATCAACAAGAAAATTTCCAACAAGTGGGGAAAAATGGAAAATTTGCTAGGAAATGGAAAATTGGGAGCAAAAAAGCCAACTTGGCATTCCGTGATTGGATGCCAAATTTTAATTGCCCACGAAAATGGGGAAGCGAAAACTTCTTCCAAATTATTTTATCAATTTTAATGAAGATTAAATTAATATTTATTTAATTAAAAACCCCAAAATTTAATAAAATTAATTTTATTAAATAAAATGGTAAGAAATTAATTAAATATTAATTAATAAATTTTAAACACGGTTTGTGACGTGGTGGGAGAAGCTCTTACCCGAAATGGACGAAATGAAGGTGAAATCGGAAGAATAAAATGATCGGGACAAAGGTGATAAATCATGAGAAATAACACTTTGGAAAAATTTTAAATTTTTACGCTTATTAATTTTGTGAAATCAAAATTAGTTGTTTTTATGAAGTTAAAATTAGCGATAACATCCGGCTCTAATTGGGGACAAGGACTTTAGAGATGCAACAACGGACCCATACCCAAAACTTATTTAATGAACATGATCCCAAAGACGATGATGAACAAAAACAAGATGACAAAAGAGAGGAAACCGAAAAAGAAAGGAAACAAACCAAAACCCTAATTACCTATGTACATATGGGGGATAACCTATTTTCAATTTTGATAGTGCTTGAGATATTGCCCGTTGTAGGGTAGAGGAAAATGAGTTCCATCCGGATATGCCAAGTAATATGTGTTATCTCCATAGAAATGTCTGATTTTGAAAGGGCCTAGCCATAGTGAATCAAAATTCCCATGTTTTCCTTTTGGTTCACATCTTTTGTCCCAAAGAAAAACTAAGTCATTGATTTGAAATTGTCTCTCCTTAGTTTTTATGTCGAATAATTTCTTTACCTTTGATTGATGTTCCTCAATCTGTTTGCCACTTGACTTCTCTTCATGATTTCTTAGGAACATGATCCTTTTATCCAAAACCTTGGCGAAGTATTCATCGTTAACTACTTGAGTCAATTGTAATGTCGAAGAAGTCCATGTAATGGGAATTTGAGCATCGGTTACATAAAAAAGTTGGAATGGAGACATTCCAATTGCTCTTTGGAAGCTATGTGGTCAACCCACAATGCATCATATAAGTATTTGTGCCAAGTTCTTTGATTTTATT
Source organism: Taxus wallichiana var. yunnanensis (assembly GCA_018340775.1). Taxonomy (NCBI): domain Eukaryota; kingdom Viridiplantae; phylum Streptophyta; class Pinopsida; order Cupressales; family Taxaceae; genus Taxus; species Taxus wallichiana. The sequence continues at coordinate 350,225,781 of CM031244.1, read as the reverse complement.
TGACTAACTTGCGCATACGATAGTAATGATGTTTTTATTATTTCATTATGCTTGATTAAGATTGCAGAAATCCACACAAATTCTAATCTCTCCATTTTTCTTATGAACTGGGAAAATATTAGCTATTCAGGTTGAATGTCAAATAGGAAACACTATTCGTGCGTCTAACATCTTTTGAACCTCATGGAATATCATCCCTGCAATTTTGGGGTTATATTGTCTTTGCTTCTGCTTAATGGAACTGCACCAGGTTTCAAGGGTATGACATGCTCCATTTTCCTAGGTTGGAAAGACTTCAAGTCTTCATATGAGTAAGTCAAGACGTCAAAATATTTGGTAAGGAGGCTTACAAATTTTTGCGCTCCTCGGGTGAGCAACACTTACCAATGTTGACTAGGTGAGGTTTGTCTTTGGTACCAATATCAACTTGCTCATAATCAACATAATTCACAAGTTCTGCCTACTCTTTCTCTTTGATAAACCTATCATGTTTATCAAAAAATTCTTCAAGTGAAACCGATCCTTTTGAAATTTTATTTCCTTTTATTTGAATGATGCCATCACCAGGATCCTCATTCTCAACTCCTTCTTGAATGGGCAAGGTCGTCGATTCACGGAATGCAGAATCAATTCCTTCAAAGTACAATTATTCAAAATTATTTCTCTTTTCGAAGAAGACAATAATTTTATTGATCATCATTGAATAATTTCCAATTTTCTATATTGTCGAACACTTGGCCTAAAACCATTTCAATGGTGTATTTGTCTTAATCAACCTCTAAATGAGGGATCATCAATGAAGTTTGAGAATAATAGGGAATCTTCTTGTTCATTCTTTTCATGAGGGATGGATTCTATGGAAAAATCATCGAAGGTTTCTATCGCGTCCCACACTTTATTTCTGTAGTGTCTCAAACGATCATTCTTTACCTGAAACTAATTTTTAATTTCTTCACGATCAATTCTACATCTCCAAATACTTTCAATTTTTTTATCCCTTTCTCTTCTGCAACTTGGAGGCCAAGGACTAATGCCTCATATTCTATAGTGTTGTTAGTATTTGAAAATTGGAGCTTATAAGAAAAAGGAAACATTTTACCATTTGGAGATATAAGAACCACTTCTGCACTGAACATGTTGAGCAAAAACTTCCATTGAAATTAAGAGCCTAGATCTCATTGGGATCCTAACAAGTGACCTCAGGCACATGAACCTCTGTAGTCATCATATAATTACCCATAGTTGAGTTTTGAAATAGGACCATGTATGCACATATCATCGATTTTCGTTACTAATTTCTCCAATGATAGGGAGCATAACATGAGACCAATCCATTTGAATCTTGCCACCCATATCTCTACAAAATTTCATGCTTAACAACATACCATATGAAATGGGAATTTCGGTAACTAGACTGGTTACCTTGACTCGCTTTTGAGGAAATTGAGATAAAACCATTTGAGCGTCTTTAATCTACCCAATCAGAGGAACTTGTCTTGTCTCCATGGAGTAAAAAGATTTGAATTTTCTTGTACAGTTCAACCTAAGAGAATGTGTTGCTTTAGTAGGAATCGCATTATCCAAGGCTCCGAGAATATATAATGTAATTACTTAATTTAAATCCATTGATCGGAAAGGACACAAAGAAAGGTTCAACCTTTTCATTTGAAGGTGTAGTTTCCGCCACAATATTTTGAGTCTTCCTGTCTTTCGGAGTTTTTAGAATTCCTTTAAAGGAATGAACAGTAAAGTTTCCTTTGATAAACTAGACTAATTTCTCGAGTTGATCCTTATTGGACTTCAAGTACTCTTCTCATGACTTAGAAATTTTTGTTTTATTGATATGATCAATGATATCAAATTTGGGCAAAATGACCGTACTTGATGTCTTAGATACTAGTTCTTTCGAACTTGATGATGGCTCACTTTTGACCTTTGCTTCAGGCTTGGTTGATACTGTTGTGGAAGAAGAAACTTTCTTCGTAGTTGATTTATCAACTGATTGACTTGACAAAGGTCCTCTTTTATTTAAGATATTTTTGACCTTGGAAACCTTAGTCGTCTTGGAATATTTAGGAGTCTCAGTTGTCTTGGATTATTTGGAAGCTTCTTTAGTTTTGAATTATTTAAGAACTTCCTTGGAGCTCTTTTTATCTTCCACCTTGGTGGCACTCTGCTCCTTTTTCTAAGAGCATGTGAAGACTTGACTATTCATATCTTCTACAATTTCTTCATATTTGTCTTCTTCTTCTAAATGGTACTTGAAGAAATGATTATTACTTTCTTCAGGATCTTCAACTTCATGTTCAAATGTTCCGGACTCTAGATCTTATTCGTCGGCTTCGATGACCTCAACTTCATCATCTCTTTCTTTAACGACATCACATTTTGAGTTAGTTGTGGGAGCTACTTCAATAGCAAGCCTTGTTGGAGTGCCTGCAATTCTAGATTTGTTAGGAACGTAGCCTTTTCTTGGGATGTCTTTGTAAGTAACAGGTTTATTACTTTGAGAAACTTTCTTTTCAAAGCTAGCACATCATTATCCAGCTTAGTGAGTATGTTATCAGAAGCATTGGGGTTTTCTTGACTCTTTCCCTTGAGGGATGTTTTCTTGAATTTTCCCTCCATGATTAGGTCATCCTCAATTTCTATTTCCAAGGATTAATAAAGTTCTAAAGTAACCACCTTAGCCCTTCTCGGTGATAGCACACTTCTGGTTGTTGTGCATTAATGAAGAAACATTTTTGTCCATCAGGGTTCGGGAGGATTTTGGCAAGAACTTTTTCACCATTTTTTTGAACTTAGCCATAAAATTCCTCATGGGTTGTGTTGGTTCTTTCTTCACCTGAGATAGTTATGCAAGAAGATCGTGTTCATATTTTGAAATTTTGAACCTGTCTTCAAAATTAGTTTTCATATCATTCCAATTTTTAATGCATCCAATTGGGAGATGATGAAACCAATCCACAGAAATGTCTTGCAATGTTTCAATGAAGAGGTGAACAAAAAAATCTTCATATTCTACCGAAAAAACTACCCATGCAACAAAGAAGGTGGAAATGTGGTCATCACATGAATTCTTCCCATCGCCATTGAACTTGGGAAGAATCTTCATCGATCCTCGTGGGAGGTCATGTTGAGATGGTAAGGCCAATGGGCATATGAAATTTCCCCATGGTACTTTCTCTGAGCCATCTTGCGAAAGGTAGTATGTGAAGGTAAAACAACATGAGAAATGACAAGTTCTTGACTTGTAGTGATTCATCCCTTACTTGCTCTTTTAGTACTTGATGCAAGGGCTTACGAATTTATGGAGAGTGTTCCTCCTTGGAGGAGATAACTTGAAACCAAACTTTCTTTGAAAAAAAAATGGGATCGAGATCGAACTTTATCTTTTTCTCCTCGTGTAAAACTCTTTCCCGCCAATTTGAAACCTTTAGTGTGAAAGGATCACCGACACATTCTAATCATCTCTAGCCTTTTATATGTGCTCTATTTCTTGATCTCTTTGCACTGAATGACTCTATCAACTCTCACAACTTGATTTTATTCATTATCCAATACTGATGCAGCAAGATGAAAATGATATTCATTCGTGCACTTTTCCCAAATAGCTTGCCTCAAATCTGATGATATTTCTTCTTGAGTATCTCGCAAAAGAACATTTGGTTATAAGATAGGTGAGTTACCTGTAATAGTCATACAGATTATTACCTTGGTGGAAGAGGGTTGCGTCGATGAACAATGATCAACATGTGTCCAAGAGGTCTTCTAGCCACAAGTGTGGGTGTTCTTCTTCTAAGGTCTTTGATGTAGATTTCTCTCAATGGCTCTATCAAAAGCCACAAATTTTTGTGAGATTTTACGGTTTTCCCGAGCTACTATCCGAAGGATGGCATAAATGTCTCCTTGAAAATCTTCATTGGGCACAAGATTTGGTTGAAGAAATGGAGCTTGTGCAGAGGGGATAGTCATAAAGATTTAACCAAGCACTGGTTAACAATTCCTAAATCCCTAGCAGAGTCACCAAAAACTGTTAGCATATGGATTTGCACGCATGCAAATGACATGCGGCGAAGAAAAATGAAGTCCCTCCTCAATGAAGGTGAGGTTTCCTTTATTGAAAACCAAAACTATATTTACATCTATACATTAAAAATTGTATGTGGGGGTTTTTTTAACATCAAACGGAAAGAAATGTGAAGGAGGGAGATGGAATGGAATGAAGGAAAGAACATGCAATGGAATGAATGGAAGGAACATGCAATAGCTAGGTAAAAGCAAAGCCTAATATTGCATAGAGGAAAACAATGAATAACTAACTCAAATAAAGCAAAGTTCGAATCAGCTAAACAAGAATAAGTAAAAGGGAACACACATGAGAAAGTAAATATTAGAGCTTGATCATTGTGAACAAGAACAACAGATTAATAGTGTTGACAATAAGATCCAAGACATTATTCGCATCCAAGATTTAAACACTAACATCTAATGAACATAAGAACATCAAATGCTACAAGCGATAATGAATGGAACACAAAGTTCATATTTTGTTAACTCAAAAATGTTTTCACAAAAGAACACAAAGTTTCTTTCTTGAAACAAAACTTGTACACGAAAGTATTTTTTTCTCCTCTCTCAAAGTCACCCTTACAAAAGAGCCCCCAAATCTCTTTTATAACCCAAAAGTTGGTTACAAAGTAGTTAGGATTGACATGAACATTAAATAGGGAATCTTAAGTGACTTTGATTTTTTCAACCAATTTTTTAAAAAGTAACTTGAAAAATAAACCACTTTGAAGTTATCAAAAAAATTCCAAAAGTGAGTTTAACAATAACATCGCTTTATAAAAATTTTAAAGTCATTTTAGAAAAAGTACATAAATAAAATAAATGGGTACATTTGGACCCCACTTAAATGACTTGGACACACACATATACATCCTAATCGTCAGTAGTGTGTCACCTAGGATCGAGTGCATTATCCATTGGGCCAAGATTCCGCCTATTCCGGTAATATAGGAATGAACTCATTGACAGTGCTCCGTAATCCTCCAGATGACAAGAGAGTTGAGCTTGAAACTTGAGAAAATCATCCACCTCTCTGTTCGAGCAACATCTTGGTGTAAGCAATTTTTTCTGTATTCACATTTGCATTCATAATTACACACAATTCTCCACATGTTCTAAATAACTTTCCATGGTGAATTATTCATTTGTCACGAGACCGTAGTTGTTATGACACCTTGGCTTGTCATAATCCAGCTCCTAATATTTCACCATTGAGAATATATTTCAACATTCGAGATTACAATTCATTTCCTAGACTTATGTCTTTTGTCTTTGTCACCATCCTAAAGTGTTTCTATTTTGATCCGCTCATGATCATCCAATTCGAGAATACTCTAACTTTAAGACTGGCTGATGAAGTATCGCACCCACTGCTAACTAAGAGTTGATAGGGACATTCTTGAATGATGTGTCCTTGCTTTATTATTTGCAAAATTACACTTTTCATTGGTCCTGGTTTGTCAATGAATAGATCCTGCCACAACAATCAAGTGAAGACAATTGATGTAGACAAGCTTCTCCCATTATCGATCTTTACCGATAACCATGGCTTTTGACTCGAATAGATATTTGAAAATATCTATGAACTATACCGTCTAATGAGGAATTCATAGGTGACTAATTACTATGATCAAGAAATGTCGGCATCGTGGAAATGAGACCGAGAGCTCACAAGTTGAGGTCACTTCCACTTCGGAGTTGTTGGAGTTGAATCACCAAGATGTGCAGTGTCGTAGTTCTCTGCACAATTTATGACAAATTTGGGAATCTATATGGACACTAGGAAGGTTTATGTGTGTCGATACCGCTTAAGAACAAGCACTGGGAAAATTATGACTCACCTTTGGTTGATATGCGATCGCAGAACCGACTTACATTGACGTGTCCCAAGTTGGTATCGATGATGTTCTCATACTCTGAATGGAGCACCGAGGTGGGTAGAATTCCCTGGAACTCATACCACAACACCACTTTGTTTGGAGATGACATGATTGTGAAGACATGACAAAAGCTTGATTTCTAGCTATTACTTCCAGACTTCAAAACTGAACAAATCACCTCTGAAACCCTGGAAAAATAGAAAATATTGTTCTGAGAAGCTCTCACTAGATGAGGGAGTCTATTAAGGTACCACAAGTCTGTGTGTCAGAGGTTTTTTCCCAAATAAAATTCTTTAGTCAAATATTAAAGGTCAAAGTTGACTCTTCTGAAACTGCTAGGAAAATGCAGGTGTAAAACTACGAAAATCCCGTTTGGTTTTAGCTTGGGAAAAATACCAAACGTCACCCTAGGTATCTACAACTTGTCAAGGGATCATATGAAGGTGGGGAGAATTCAAATAACTAATCCTTTTCTCTTGATGATCATCTAAGTTCAAAATATCAACTCTCAAAGTGAGTCACCTTGATAGATCAAAACTACGCGCGTGGCGAAATCAATCAAATTGCATTTTATTTGGCTCTGTGAAATATATCCAAATGAGGTGTTTTGCATTTTAAAATTGGCTATGGAGTACATGAATATTGGGATAATTCAAAGTAATAAACCATTTTTCTCGACAATCACACATGCCTGAAATATGGATTCTCAAAATAGGCCTTCCAACAAGCTAAAACATTGCGCGTGGCGAAAATCAAACGCAATTGTGTTTTATTTGGGTTCATGAAAAAGGCCAAATGAGGTGTTTTTCATTTTAAAATGAGTTTTGAAGCACCTTAACATGATTAAAATTTTGGGCAATGATTGGTTTTTCATGAAATCATCCAGCTTCGAGATATCACGCTCCAAAGTTGATTACTTGGAAAGATACAACCTTCGACAACCTTCATTCTGCATCTATTGTTTTCTTCATTAATTTCATTTTTTGGGCTGATATACATCTTGTTTGATATTTTTTCAATCGGTTCACGGGATTTATCTTCACGTCATGAGTCCTCTTATTGCAATTGTGTGGCTTTGATTTGCTAGTAAATGCATTGAACTCATTCTTTTTCTTTGTGAATGTGTTGGATAGTTGTGTGTTCCTTCTCCTCGGCGTAGCTTTTCCTATTGACTAGTGTGTGGGATCTCCAAGATCAAATGCATGAAGAATTTCTTGGTTTCATATTTATTCCTAGGCGTGGAATATGTTGCATGCGTGGATAAGTTTTGAATGCTTGTTTTGGACCAATGTGTGGTCTCTAGTGTAGAGAAAGAAATGTGTGACCTTTGGTAAATGCATTCCCTCTTCCTTTGTGTGAGCAATACTCCTTTAGAGTATGCATGAACAAGTTTTCCTACAACAAACGTGGACTTTATTTTTATTTTTATTGGCATGGCAATGTTGCATGCGTTGAATTGTTTTGTTTTACCAATGCGTGGAAAGCTCTTACTTTCTCCTCTTTGTGATTGTGTTTGTCTAGCTTTGACACTCGCACTCAAAAAGCTAAAACATGGCCTTCCTTTGATCTTTGTGAACCAATTTTTTCTTCTTAATTGGATTGGACCTGCACAAAACATCTCCCTTGTGTGGAAACATTGCCCCTCTTGGTGTGGAAAACCTTTCCTCCTTTTTTTTGGTGAGTTGTTTTATTTAAACAATGTGTGGATGTTTGCTTTCCTTGAATATTTGGAAAAATATTTGTCAAGAAAAATATTCTTCACGGGAGAAATAAGAAGTTGGAAATAATAATAAGAAGTTGGAAAAAGAGCTTCAAATCTTCTTCATTATCAATATTACTCTCGCATGACTTTTTCCAAAGAGTTTCATGAAGGAAAGTTATGAGGATCCAAGAAGATTTCTCGTAACTGTTTCTTCTTCCGTCCCGTTGAAATAACCAATTTCCTCTTTCTCCGGGTAGTGGGCATTAATTGCCAGGGGAATATGGGAAGAAGTTTAACCATTTCCCTTGACAATGGAAAACCAGATTGGAAATTCCCATCCATTTCCCCACATGGGAAAATGAGAGATATTTTATGTTTGACATCCGATTGGGTTGGCAATCAACAAGAGAATTTCCAACAAGCGGGGGAAAATGAAAACTTTTCTAAGAAAGGGAAAATTGGGAGTAGAAAGTCAACTTGGCATTGGCGGAAATTTAATTCCCACGATAATGGGGAAGCGAGAAAACTTCTTCCAAATTTTTCGATCAATTTTAATGAAGATTAAATTAATATTTATTTAATTAAAAACCCCAAAATTTAATAAAATTAATTTTATTAAATAAAAGGGTAAGAAATTAATTAAATATTAATTAATTAATTTTAAACACGGTTTGCGACATGGTGGGAGAAGCTCTTACCCGAAATGGATGAAACGAAGGCCAAAATGATCGGAAGAATAAAATGATCGCAACAAAGGTGATAAATGACAAGAAATAAAAATTTGGATTTTTTTAAATTTTCACGCTTATTAATTTTTGTGAAGTCAAAATTAGTTGTTTTTACGAAGTCAAAATTACACGATAACGAGAACCCAGTATGCTTCTCCACCATCTGTTGAACTCTTTTCCCAGTGTGTGATGTATGCTTGAATGCCTCTCTACATGTTTTCCATCTCTTTTAGTTCTTTGAAGGGTGCCAATGGAGGATCCCCTTCAGGAAAGAAAGGTTTCCCATCCACTATTTTCCATATCTCAATTGAGTGTGACCATTCAAAATCCATGATTGATGCTTTGTACTCCATGATGAGCCTGTTGTTGTTGATGACATGGAATTTAAACATCTTTGGTTTGCTTGATACCCACGATCTTTTGGTTACCATCTAGCAGTGTGATTCCACAAATGCCTTAAAGTCGTAGACTTCCTCGATCAGGCACGTCATGAATATGTGGACTCCTCTTGGTATGTTTTTAAGTGTCCATTATTTGTGACAAAGAGAATGTTTCCAATTTGTAAAATGATACTAATAATTGTTCGAATGTCCCATCTATGTCTTCATGTGTGTGACCCACTAGAAGGAAACTCAAAACACTGTGTTGAAAACCCTTCTAGTTGTCAACATGGATGCAAACACAAACAATGTGCAATTTTTTTTTCACTTGCAACATTATCTAGTTGCAAGTAGAGAATTGGTGGTTGTTTTCTAAATGAACTTGAACATCTTCTTACAATATTAGTTGTATGAGCATGCTCATTTTTCTTTGTATTCCTTGCACTTGTCATATACATCATTTTGTAATAGTGCATCATGTAATGGGTGTTTTGACATCCCACTACTATATAAAAATCACCATACTGATTTATAAGTGGTTCTTCTAGCTTCCGGATACATAGTGCCAATGATGTTATTGTGAAGTTTGTTCCTTGCTCAAAAAAGGGAGACCAAAGTGACCGAAACCCCTTGTTTTATGCCCATGTGTTAGTATACCAATCAAGGTGATGGGAGATTAATAAAATTTCTTATTGATTTTTATTTTCTACCCATCCTTGGTATTGCAATTTTCATCTTGTCCATTTTTTCATGCATAATGCTCAAATAGCTATTAGGATTTTTGTGATTGCACTCTATGTGCATAGTAATTTGAACAAAAAATTTGAATGTAATCATTGTGCCATTTCTGAAATTGATCTATTTGTGCCAGTGTTTCTGGACAAGAGGTGGTTGCACGTTTGTTCTTAATCTATGTACACTCGCACGTTTGGAAAAAAATTGTTCTTGGTGATTGAAATATGGGAGAAATGTTATTGCCATATTTTGTTGAGATTTGACTGTGACATTAGAGGAAGGCACTCGTTACACTTTTGTAGGATGTAAGAATAACTATAACATGCAAGCAATAGTCTCATTGTTACTTTAGTATCATCTTATCCCACTAAATGAGACATGTGTGGGGATATATCATAATTCCTCTCCACCATTTTGGATATCAATGCAATAGTTCGAACACATTTTGGAAATTTGTTTTTGTTTTCCTATATTTCCATTTACTGCCCTCCTCTTGCCATTAATCCAAGTTTTTGTATATGTAATAGGTGCTTTTTGGGATTCCATGACATTTTTACCATGCATTCTGACATACATCCCTTCCACATAACTTCAATTTATCTATAGTATGTTCAAAATTTTGACCTTGATCACAATTACTAGCATTTGCGATGAATGTATTAAGTACAAAGTTTTTGATGGCAGGTTCATTCATACCTAGATTTAAATTCCAACTTTGTTTGAAAGCACTTATATATAGATTGGAGAGACATCCTTTCTTACAGAAGGTTTTTCTCAACTTCAGAATAAATTTTCTCTTGTTTTTTATTCATTTTCCCTTGCATTTGGTGTACTAAATGGAGTAGAATTTACCTTTTGGCATTTGCAGATGTTGTAAGGTATTTTTATCAAGTTTTCATTACTACTACATATGGAGGATTCATATGAATTTGGGTATACCATTTGAGGCAAATGGATCATCAAATACACTCCACATTTTTACCAACAACTCTTATGGAATTTCTTTTAGCCTTACTTTCATAACAAAACCATCTGGATGGGCCAACTGGCTGGCAAGGCATTCGATGAGAGATCCTTCTGATATGGACAAAAACCTTGTAAAAATGCCTAATTAATTTATCAACATGCACCCCAAATGTATTTCCATCCAATTTTTAAAGTGCACCATGTCTCCTTCACAAACATTTGTAATTGTTGCTTTCTACAACAAATTTGTGTTCTTTTGAACAAAAATGTATCAACTTTATAAAATCCCCTTGAACTTCAAATTGAAGTTAGTGTTTGATGTGGTGGTTATTTCTTGAATTTCATAATTTCCATTCATACATGAAGTGCAATTCTTGTTTCTAGATAAACTAGGTTTTTGATTGGTCAGAAAACTTCATTGTTGCATTGTAGACTTGGATAACAATCATTGCATGTAGTTATAATATTCTCCACAAAAACCAAATTGTGTGGGTCCCAACACTACTCCCAAAATCACATGTTGTTCTTATACCAGGGATATAAAACCTTCATCTATGTCACCTTTTTTTAGCACACTTATGTTTTAACACTATGTAGGTTGTAGAAAATTCATCCATGTCTTTAGGAGTTGTGAAACCATCACTATCACTCTTCAAATTCAAACCCTCTTCCTCATTAAATGTATCCTCTGAGTCACTTCTCATGATGTTTTGAATTTCATCACCCCCATATGCAAAACGTTCAAAATCACGTGCTTAATCATTTATTTCCTTTCCCATGGGATAAAGTATACCTTGTTCTCAATTTCTCGTTCAGGGTTTCACTAGCATAAATTTTGTATGGAAGTATTTCTCTTTCATTAAATACAATACTTATTATGACAACGAATAAGCTAGAACCCATGTCTCTACAATGGAGTGTATCTTTGGATGGATAAACTAGTCCCTCCACAACTTTCACACCTTTGGATAGTAAATCCACATGTGCTCCATCTTCAAAAACAAAGTTCATTTTCAACTATATCCACAAATAAAAAGAGAAAATTAGTACTGAGGACACTTAAATCTTTAACATTAGTATGGAGAATTGAAATCACAATGAGAAAATAAAAATATACATCTTATATGAACATCTTTAAAACCTCATTTAATCCAAATATTTGAACATATAACACATTGTATTATACCCTTAGATCTCATTGTTGTGTGTATATTTTTATCCATAAAACACATAGTGTATGGCTTTCAAAATTTGTATAGCCTAGCAGCCATTGTGACTTAATTTTTTTTCATACATGCAAAAATTCAAATATTGACTAGAATGGGAGGTCAAATGTTGGTGATCGCACTTCAATGTGAAAGTGAGTGAAATTCTAAGTTTGAAAACTTGCACTTGGACATGCGAGTGATTACTCATTAGAGTGCAAGCAAGTCGTGGCCTCATACATCTACAAATTTTGATTCCTCACACATTGAATATCAATCCCTTGCACATCAAAGTGTGATCCCTCACACATCGAAGTGTGATCCCTCTTATGCAATCCCTCACATGTCAAAGTGTGATCCCTTGCGACGAAGAGAAATCCGTCACATGTTGAAGTGAGATCCCTCATATGATGAAGTATGAGCATTCACAAGTTAAAGTGCGAGCATTCACACTTGGAATAGCGATCACTCACATATCAAGGGCCATCACTAACATTTTCACCTACCATTCTAGTCAAAATTTTCTAGCCTAGCGTCCTCTTGGACTTAAATTTAGGGCCATTAATATTGTGTCAAAGTAAATCATTCATGTATTTTATTCTCTAATTGTATAGCTATGTTTATTTGATGGTATAGAGTTCAATTTTAGTATTTATTTGATTAATGATGGTGTTATATGCTTTGATTCAATTATGTGTATTAATTGTTTCTAAGGTTTTTATATCTTACGTAATCTTTTAACAATATAAGTTTATTTTTAATAATTGTCTATAATATTGAGTAGAAGTAACCCATGCTACATAGTTTATTATTAATAATTTTCAATATTAAAGACTTAATTTCAATTAAATTTATGTATGTCAAATTTAAGTTTCAAACAATGTCAAATTTTAGTTTTCATACATTAAAAATTATGTTATAAAAATATTACCTTAATTCTTTACAATAACAATTACACTTTTTGTAAGGTCAAATGTTACCTAATTAATATTGTGCTTCCCTAAACATTAATTGGCCATTAAACTGTATAATGTAAAATCACCACTTGAGAGTATTTTTTTTTTTTTTTGTACTTGCATTTAATGTTAAGTGGTATAATATTAAATTTTAATCCACACAAGCTTTGTCAACGTCTTGTATTTTAATGCAATAAAATGGAAAATTGTATACTCATTTCGAAGGCGACAACACCAAAACAAGGAGCACATATACAAACAGGGGAAGAATAGAGTTACAAAAAATTAAAAGAGGTAAAGCATTATTATTTTATTTTGAAGAATTTCATTTTATACACCCATTTCACAGTGATTGTAAATATTGCATTTGTTAGTAGGTACTTAACCAATTTTCAATGTTTCTCCACAAGTTTTGATTATGTGAATTTATAGAGTGCAGCACCCCTTGTATATTTATTATTAGAAAATGAAAAATGAAATTAAGTTTAGATAAAAGATGGAGTAAGAAAATTGTTTCATTTGTGAATGTTTATAGTAACTAATAAATTTGTAAGACATGAAAAAATCACCATTTTCCTTGTTTCACGTTTTGAATCCCAAGTTCTCAAATCAACTCCAAGAAACTATGAAGACAATATGGGTTTTTTAACACAGCTAAGAAATTGTCGTGTAAAGGACTTTTGCATGCAAAAATTTGATGGAAATAGTGTCTCAAATTTGTAAGAGAATACAAGGGGCACACAAAATTGGGTCATTACATTCCACATTCACAAATCGATCTAAATTCTCCATATATTGTTGATGATTTTGATGATTCAAAATGGAAGAAACCGTTTCAAACCCAAGCATATGACAAAGATAGAAATAATGAGGATCTAATGAAAGAATACAAAGAAGATATTTGGTCAAAATTTGATGTGAAAACATTTATTTCAAAATATGAAGAGGTGTATGAATATTTAAACTGTGGAAAACTTGACAAGAAACATTGGGATAATATAATAGATGCTTTGAATCAATTTTATGGAAAAACATTCACTGGGATGCAATGCAAATACAAGATGAACAGGTTGAAGAAAACCTCAAGAAGGAGAAACAATTGGAAAACACAACGTTGGCAACACATTCAACATGGAGTTTCTATGAAGATATGGATCGCATTACATGGAAAACACACAAGGTTATTGGTTTTAATGGAAAAGAGAGGGTTAATATAACCACTTCTACTTCTAAAAATACATGAGAGGGAAATCAAAATCCCTTCTATCAACATTGAAAATTTGGAAGGAGAAAACTAAGAAATCCCTTTGAATAAAAATGGAATTCAAAGAAAATGTGTAAAGAGAAAAAGAAAACTCTTATGGAGATTTGAAATAGGTAATCAAAAATAGCATGCATCTATTCAGTTAAAAATGAAAGAAATTGAGCAGGGAAGACTTCAACTTGAGTGTGAAAGAATGGAACAAGAGAGAAAGCTAATGGAGAAAATATTGGATGTACAACTTCAAGTCGCAAGTCTTTTTACCCAGGTAAATTATAGTTTTTTAACCATAGTAATATAGTATTACATCATTCATTCCATTATAAAAGATGGTATACATTATGTAAGAAAAAATATCATGCATTGGAGTTAGCTAATACTTCTCTATTTTACATTCTTCTTTTTATTTCAGAAAAATTCCAATGATCAACATCATGGGCACCACCAAGATCATTGACACACACATCCCAAGATATTGTTTGTGTAACAAAAAATTTAAAAATGATGTTAGTAAACATGTATATTTTTTTAGGACAATATGATAATTCAATATGTGAGACATAAATTGAACCACATATCATTGGTAGTATAGTAAAAGTATGGAATAATTATATACTCTATATATAATTTATAGATGTTATATTTCCAATGAGCATGGTGTTCTTTTGTTGATAAAGTTGATAATATTGATAATATTGATAATATTTTGTGTGTGCCATTAAACCGAACAATGTAAAGTTCATGCGATATTCAAAATATGATAATTCAATATGTGAGGCATCAATTGAACCACATATTATTGGTAGTATAGTCAAAGTATGGAATACTTATATACTCACTATGTAATTTATAGATGATAATATTGACAATGAGCATGGTCTTTTTTTATGATAATGTTTATAATATTGATAATATTTTCATGTGGCATATATGGTTAATATTTTGGTTCCCCAACATTAATTGGGCATTAAAATGAACAATGTAAAGTTCTAGTGGTATTCAAAATATGTGTGCCTTTTGATAGCCATTAATTTTCCATTAAATATAAATCAATTTAACATCATACATATGTCTTTTGTAATTAGTTCACCAAAGAAAGTAGCAGTTGGAAGTGTCGGTTCCATGTAATTCATGTGCCTCACAAAGTGGTAGTTGGATTGTTAATTATTAGTATATTTCCTAGACACTTAAATTTTGTGAAGCTTTTGGCAAGAACATTGGCGTAAGGGAAAAACTCTGTAAGTGTAATCATCCATCGAAAACTTGATCACGGTTTGATTTCCAAAATTATAAGTAGGGATTTTTTTGTGAAAGCGTCAAAAATCGGTATGCGTTCTCACCTTTATTCCTTCAAATTTTTGAAATTTTGTAAATGTAGGTTTTTCCGTAGCCTTTTCAACGAAACCCTATTTTTTTTTCTTCTAGTAGTCAAATCTATCAATTATTTAATGCTCTTTAACAAACACTTCTCAACTAATAGGGTTTGACATCATTTTATCCAATGATCCCTAAATGATTTGTGAAATATGTGTGTACCATGCTTACGAGTAATGGAAAAATTTATGGGCATTTTTTCACAAGAGGATCGAAATTTTTCATAAAATACCTGACATGGACAACAATGATTACAGGTAACAAAAAAATGGGTGTTGTTGAAAACGCTGAGGAAATTATATTTTATTCAATTAGGGTTGTTATCCATTTAAGGCTTTTGGACCGTTATCGTCCGGTTTCTATAGACATTTCATTTTAAATTAAAGTAATGAAATAGTGATAGTATCTTCTAGTAGATGAAATAGTAATAATAACACAAATAATTGTTTTCTTGTTTGCTCGCATAAGGAAATTGTGGGAAATACAATGTTATAAAAACATATATGTGATCTAAAGGAAAAATACAAAGAGTTCCATCTGTGTAGGTTCCTCCTTGAAAAATAGTGAATCGAGGAACTATAAAACTGCAATTTTGAGAATTCAGGCTAAACAATATTTTGAGTAATGTTTCACTTATTAGATAGTTCTGGAAAGACATATGTTGTAATTACAGATTAAAATTACAGGATCTAGTTGTTTTAGTTAAATAAGCTAATGATATATCGACGCTAAAAATTATAAGATGTCATGGCTTTTCTTTCTTAATCTGACAATAAGCATATGGAAATAGGGAGATGTGATATCTTGGGAAATTGTGATATTTAATGACAAGGGAGATTATACATAGGGTTTGGAGTCTATATGTTCATACTAACACTACAAAGAGTGTGCTCATTATATTTATATTCATTATACCATGGCCTTTGAGACTTCATTTACTGACTAATTATAGACCACCATGGATTTTGAGATTTCATTTATCATTAAAATGTGTAATTTATATATTCCTTTCAATAACTTATAGTAAATAGTATGAGAACTACATAAGGTTTGATCCCTCTCGAGGGTATGTAGTGCAACACTTGGCTCTCGCCAAGGATAGTCCAGCCAATATAGTACAATTATAAATAAGTAAAGATGCCTAGCGCCAACTAAGCTCAAAATGATAGTGCAACATTGATTTTTTTCTTGAAAATGATTCCTAGCACCCGCTAAGCTCAAAATGTTTCGTTGTGGTTGATCCTAACTACCACTAAGATCATAACAACATATGTCTTGACCCCTCAATATTGCATGTGTTTCTAGATTTTTCTCTTTTCATTAATATTTTTATTATTAATGATGCCTAACGACCACTAAGATACAAATATTTCATTGTAGCTCATCTTAGAGACCATTAGGAACCAAATTATGTATGTCGTGACCCCTTGATATTGCATCTATTTCCGCATAGAGCTCATTACATTAATATTTTTCATGTTAATGTTGATTAGCGACTACCAAGCTCTAAATATTTCTTTGGGAAAAACTATGCAAAACAAAATCCATTTTTATCACTTCCCAATTATTGATATTCTGTAAAAGTAGAATTTTCTATAGCCTTTTCAAAAAACCAAATTTGTGCCCTTCCGATAGTCAATTATATCCATGGTACCATATTCTTTCATGCATTTTAATAAAAATTCTCAATTCAAATGTTTTGGTATCGTTTTTTCATTCAATCTGATGATCCTTAAATGATTGCACAATATGTGTATAGCGTTCTTTTGTTCGGAAAGGGATATTATTCATTCAAGTGCTTTTGTAGGAAATTGAACTAAAGCTAATTTTAGGACCACTATCGGAAGTTTTCTCTACACATTTCGTTAAAAATTGATTATTGAAATTACTTTGGTGGGTGGAAGCATATGGAAATTGTGATATTTAATGACCAGGAGATTATACATAGATTTCGGTGTTTGTATCTTCATACTAACACTAGAAAGAGTGTGGTCATTATATTTAAACTCATTATACCATGTATTATATGGATAAATTGATGCACATAGGAACATGGTCGTAGAGGTTTTCATTTCTTTACAATTTCTCTATTTTAAAATTGTAATGGTCATAGAGGATAACTTGCCTTCATTCTTTCCTTGTGCTTCAAATTCAATTTTCACACATTTCAATCACTCAAAGGATTATAGAAATGACTTCATCAGATAGATAATTCTTTCCCCTTTCCAGAAAGGTAAAGAAGTCCTCCTAACTCCAAATATTTTGCAAGTTATGGCTCAATTGCGAAGTTTGAGGGGAAATTTTCCTAGACAGGCGGGCGGCCCATGGAAATTTTTTTCGCACTTAACCCTTTTGGGAAAAAAAAAGATCAATAGAAAATTTTGGCCCGAGGGCCCGTAAGGAGATGAGAGGGCAACACGTGTCTCAATGGTGGGCATCAGGGGAATTTTTGGCACTTATCCCTTTTGGTCAAAGTGCGCAAAAGGTAAAAGTTGGAGCGCATCCCCCGAGCGATGTGAAGGCGCCACGTGTCGTATCAAGGCGGGAGTCGGGCGGTGGAAGATTTTGGAAATTTTTTCCAAAGTCAAAAAAGGTGCAAATGTGTGCATTGAACCCATGGCCCCATCGACCAATCAAATGGCACCACGTGTCCACATCGGTAGCGAAGGTCGGGCCAGCAGAGAAATTTTGGGAAAAATTTCCCAATTGCAAAAAGGCGTAGAAAGTGATCCTGAGGCCCACAGATCAGCCAGAGGGTGACACGTGGCAGTGGAGTAGTGGGGTGTGAGAATTTTTGGGAATATTTCCCAAATTCAAAAAAGAGGAAAATTTTCAAGTTTCGCCCGCCAACCCGAATTTTGCCCTAAAATTGCCATTTTTTCCCTAAATCTTCAGAGGGGCATAACTTTCGATCCCGAGCTCGATTTTCATGTTCTTTATATCATTGGAAATCTTGTGAAATCCTCTACACGATGGAGGGTTAAATTTTTATTTTTGATGGATATTTTGGGAGAAAATGGGAAAACATCTCTGGCATGTAAAAATGTAGAAATGGTTCCCAACCACCAAAATTAATGAAGTATGGGCCTCTGTTTTGCTTTGCAGAGCAATGTACTTTGGTGTATGGGTTTTTCCATGAAGCCCATCACTTTTAGGTGAGATTGAAGGGATTTTTTGGTGGTTGGAGTTTCAAATTGATTTTCCCACATTTTCCACATTTCTTTCATTTTGTTCATGGTTAAAAGCCAGTTTTGGCTCATTTGTAAAGTTTTGTTCATCATTCTTCTCTGCCTCTCCCTTATTTTCTTCCCCAAGGTCAAAAATGGAGTTTGAACCTCCTCCCCTACTCTATAATGGAATTTTTTCTCTTACCCATGAAATGATGTTTTGTGCAAACTTCTGAGCAATAAAAACATGTTTTTGTGATGCATTTGTCCATCCTTGCTCATTTTTGCTTGTTTTCTTCTTTCCTCTCTTCATTGCAGGTATTTGTGCATGTTTGGATGTTCATTGCAGGTTTTGGAGCTGTGTTCATGGAGTTTTGGAACATTTTTTGTGTGAAATCCATCCTTGGTTTTGTGATGCACTTGTCCATCCTTTCCATTGCTCACCTCTTTTGTTCCATGGCAGTTTTGATAGATGTTCAACATTTTCCTTCTCTAGTGTATCACCATTTTAGTGTAGGCTCTATTTTTCCTTTTTTCTCTCTCTCTGTCTCCTTGGCATAGTTAGATTAGGATTAGATTAGCTTTCCTGCACTAGAATAGCTTGTGGCAGTAGTTTAGGAAGAGGAACCAACCTTCTCTGGAGAGCTTTCCCCATTTTCAAAGGTCCCACACTTTGGGAAAGCTCAATGTTGTGCATTCACACCAAATGACATTGCCTTAGAAAAGTAGATCCATAGGTCATTTTGGGGTGTCTTGAATTTGCACTAATATTTTTGGCATTCCGGTGGGACATTAGAGGTCTTCCATTTTATTTTTGAATTTGGTGTGTTCACAAAGATTCAACCTTTGGAGGCATATTCAAAAACACATCTGGGACCTTAGAGGTCTTCCACTTCATCTTTTGTAGGTTGGTGTGTTCCTGTGAAGATTTTAGCCTTTGGAGGCAATTGAAAACACATCTGTGACTCCATCTGTAAACAACCCATCTCAGAAGTTGTAGACCCTCTTTCCATTCATTTTCATTCATTCTTCATCCATTCTTCCATCTCTTCCATCTTCTTTCATTCCATGAAGTTGTGCAATCATGACTTCATTTCCATCATGGAATTCACATTTACAACAACAGTATATTCCACCTCCAACATGTTTTACAACTCCTTCAAATCAGCATTTTGATCAAATTCAAAATCAGTATGCATATCCATATGAGCAAGGCCAAAATCAGTTTGGTTATGAAACATATCAAGAGCAAGGGTACACATGCAATGATAGCAGTCAAATGCAAGATGTTGGTTTGTTGGAGAAGATCCAAAAAATGGAGATTGGCATGGTGCAATCAAGGGCTCAAGCACAAATGAAGGCATTTTAGATTGGTTTCAGAGCACCCTATCCATGGGGAGGCCCTTTTCCAAGACACTTAAGCCCTCAGGAGAAGTTGACTTCATGGTGGAGATGCTGCCCCAACTTACACAATGGACAATGGAGATAGAGGCCTATAAATTTGGTGTTGAGCAACCTTGTCAATGGGTAAGTTCTACACCATCATCTAGTTTTTCTCCTTCCATTCCTCAAGCAGCACCATCTCATTTTGAATGCCAAATTCCAAATCCATCCCATGCTGCCCCAAGTGTTGATTTCATTTCTCCATCCCCTAGTCTTCCACCTCATCTCAATTCTTCTATCCTTTTCCCTTCCAAACAGCCATTCCCTCCAAAGAAACAAGAAGTTCTACCTCCTCCACCACCACAAACAAATGCAAAATTGGTTGAACTCCAATCTGTTTCTCCTCTTTCCTTCCCAATTCCATGTGGGGAAGAAGAAATTACAAAAATCAGTCATGAAGGACAGCAAGAGGAAGAACCAAGCAAAGAAGGAATGATTAAGAGCTTAGTAAGCTTGGCTCTTAGATATGGGATTGAGAAAATTCCTTTGCTGGTGAAGCCTACAGAGGAGGTAAAGGTTGAAGAACAAGTGGTGGTTAGGACTGATTTTGTTACAGCAGCAGAGAAGAACAAGAAAAGGAAGAAGATCAGTCATCAATTTTCTCAGAATGTAGTGTCCATGTTTGCACTTTACTTGAAGGAAATGCTGATCCAATTCAAGTTGCACAATCAGCCATGGAAGAAGAAGATCTTGTAGTCCCAACTTGTCCTCTAGAGCAGCAGATTGAAGAGTTTGATTTGACAAACTTCATGCAAGAGGAAGAGTTTAATCAAGAGAAAGATGGTCTTCAAGCAGCAGAGGAAGGAGAAGCTGCTCCAAATCCAAAAGAAGAGGAGCACATTCCAGCTGTGGAGGAGGAAGAACAATCAGCTCCAAGTCCCATTGAAGAGGAGCAACTGAAGAAATCAAATCAGAATTGGAACTAGATGAAGGAAGCATTATTGAAGATTTTTTTCTTTCATTTGAAGGGCCTGATTTGATTGATGAATCCATTATGGAGGTGACCAAAACAAATTCAAGAGGCACTGAATCATGAGCAGGTTGCACAAGAAACCTCATGTTTCTCTCCCACTTCATCTCTCCAAAAATCTGATTTTTGGGATGAGTTCGAGCTGACAAGCTTCATGTTTGAATATGAAGCTCCACATGGTGAAAAAAATGTAGATTTGAAGGTCACCATACAAAAGGGAGAGACCTTGTCTGCATAAGAGGACATTGAAGAGTTTGATTTTCCATCAGACTTAGAAGAATGTTTGGATGAAGAGCCAGCTGAAATTACAACATTTTCTTCTTCACCATTCATTCTCCAACAACAAGAACTTGCTACCATGGAGAAGAGGATTCAAGGACAAAGAGCCTGCAGTTTGCAACATGCCTCTTGAATCAAAGTTGAAGAATTTGATCTTCCAAAAGCTACAATGGAGGAACTCCATAACCAACAATGTATTGCAGCAAGTTACAATAATGCAAAAGCAACTTCATTGGATGTTGCAATCAATAATGATGAGCTGCATATTATAGAAGAGTTCCATACTTGCCATGAAGGAAGGAAAAGAACACGAGGATTCCATCACCTCTTCCACATCATCCATCCAAGAAGGTCTACAAGAGGACTCCATTTTTGGAGTTGAAAATCAGAGCAATGGGCATATCAAATGGATCAAACCTTGCCCAATCAGGTATTTGGCTTCATTGGAGCCAAAGGAGAAGTCAAAACCAGTCATGCTTGCTTCTAAGCATGAGGATGAGCTACAAAGTACCAAGGATCAGCTGCAATACCTCTTCAATCCAAATGCAGAGCAACTAAAAGAGGTATTCAATTTGCTTTCAGCTGACACCTTGCTAATTTGGGTAGAAGACCAGCTTCTTGTTGATTTTCCACTCATCCAAGCAGCCATACTCAGCTCCAAATCATTTGCATGGCTGCCAATTTTGAAGAAAGGAAGCTATTTTGCACAACCAGTTGTAGGGTTTGTTTAGCTTACCTTTGCTTCCAGTTAGAGTAGAGTAGGTAGGTTTTCTTTCAGCAGAAGAAGTGCTTGTGCACACTCTACATATCCCACTTGGGGTATGTATGATTTCTAATTTTGTACATAGTTTTTGGTGTTGTTGTATTGCTCTTGCATAGTCCATTTCAGTGGCATTTTGGTGAAGATCAACTCCAAGTTTAGTGGGTTTCCAAGTGGCTCAGAGGTCATATTTTCATAGTTCAGATCAGAATTGGTTATCAAGCTTGACTCCATGCCCAATGGATGCTTCAAAGGCCACTGATCATTCATCTAGCAGGTAGATGACCCCTCTGAGTCACCAAAATTGTTATCCAAAATGAGCCCCTACTTATTTTGGCTAACTTGCCTTCATTCTTTCCTTCCTTGTGCTTCAACTTCAATTTTCACACATTTCAAGCACTCAAAGGATTCTAGAAATGGCTTCATCAGATAGATAATTTTTTCCCCTTTCCAAAAAGGTAAAGAAGTCCTCCTAACTCCAAATATTTTGCAAGTTATGGCTCAAATGGAGTTTGGAGGGGAAATTTTCCCAAGGCGGCCCATGGAAAATTTTGCACTTAGCCCTTTTGGGAAAAAAATCTCAATGGAAAATTTTGGCCCGAAGGGACACAAGGAGATGAGAGGCCAACATGTGTCTCAGTGGCAGGCATCAGGGAGGTTTTTTGGCACTTATCCCTTTTGGTCAAAGTGCGCAAAAGGCAAAAGTTGGAGCGCATCCCCGCCGAGCGATGTGAAGGCACCACGTGTCGTATCAAGGTGGGAGTCGAGGCGGCGGAAGATTTTGGAAAAATTTTTTCCAAAAAGTCACAAAAGGCACAAAGGTGTGCATTGAACCCATGGCCCCATTGACCAATCAAATGGTGCCACGTGTCCACGTCGGTAGAGGGTCAGGTGACAAGGAGAGAATTTTGGGAAAAATTTCCAATCAAAAATCAAAAAAGGGCGTAAAGTGATCCCGAGCCCGCAGATCATCAGCTGAGGGTGACACATGGCAGCGGAGTGGTGGGGCATGGAGAATTTTTGGGAATATTTTCCCAAATTCAAAAAAGAGGAAAATTTTCAAGTTTTGGCCCGCCAACCCAATTTTGCCCTAAAATTGCCATTTTTGCCCTAAATCTTCATAGGGGCATAACTTTCGATCCCGAGCTCGATTTTCATGTTCTTTATATCATTGGAAATATTGTGAAATCCTATACATGATGGAGGGTTAAATTTTTATTTTTGATGGATATTTATGGGAGAAAAATGGGAAAACATCTCTAGCATGCAAAAACATAGAAATGGTTCCCAACCACCAAAATTAATGAAGTATGGGCCTCTTTTTTGCTCAGAGCAATGTACTTTGGCGTATGGGTTTTTCCATGAATCCCATCACTTTTTAGGTGAGATTGAAGGGATTTTTTGGTGGTTGGAGTTTCAAATTGATTTTCCCGTGTTTTCCACATTTCTTTCATTCTGTTCGATGGTTAAAAGCCAGTTTTGGCTCATTTGTAAAAGTTTTGTTCATCATTCTTCTCTCCTCTCCCTTATTTTCTTCCCCTAGGGGTCAAAAATGGAGTTTGAACCTCCTCCCCTACTCTGTAATGGAATTTTTTCCTCTTACCCATGAAATGATGTTTTGTGCAAACTTCTGGAGCAATAAAAATGTGTTTTGTGATGCATTTGTCCATCCTTGCTCATTTTTGCTTGTTTTCTTCTTTCCTCTCTTCATTGTAGGTATTTGTGCATGTTTGGATGTTCATTATAGGTTTTGGAGCTGTGTTCATGGAGTTTTGGAACATTTTTGTGTGAAATCCATCCTTGGTTTTGTGATGCACTTGTCCATCCTTTCCATTGCTCACCTCTCTTTGTTTCCATGGTAGTTTTGATAGATGTTCAACATTTTCCTTCTCTGGTGTATCACTGTTTTAGTGTAGGCTCTATTTTTCTCTTCTCTCTCTCTCTCTCTCTCTCTCTCTCTCTCTCTCTATATATATCCTTTGGCATAGTTAGATTAGGATTAGATTAGCTTTCTCTCGCACTGAATAGCTTGTGGTCAAGTAGTTTAGGAAGAGGAACCAACCTTCTCTCTGGAGAGCTTTCCCCATTTGCAAAGGTCCCACACTTTGGGAAAGCTCAATGTTGTGCATTCACACCAAATGACATTGCCCATAGGTCATTTTGGGGGTCTTTGTGAGAATCTTATTAGCCAATAATCTTTATATATTTCGTTGTGGCTTACTAAAGTGAACTCTAGGAACAAAATTACGTATTTCTTGACTCCTAAAAAATGGATGTATTACTGAAATTTTCTTGTTAATGCATTAATAGTTTTATGTTTATGATGCCTAGCAACTACTAAGCTATAGATATAGCATTGTGGATGATCGTAGTAACAACTAGGATAAGAAGTACGTATTTATTTGTTAATGATTCCTATCCACCACTAAGCTCTAAAAAATATGTTACGGCTGACCCTAGTGACCACTAGGATCAAAACTACTTATGTTTGTACCTCTCAGTAGTGGAAGGATTGGTGTTCTTTTTCTCATCGTAATAATATTTGTTCTTTGAAATAATCATAGATATGATGAAGTTCTAAATAATTCATTTTGGTTGAACTTAGTGACCACTAGGATCAACATTACGTATATCTTGACCCACCACCAGTGTAAATATTGGTGAAATTTTTCTCATTCTAATAATAGTTGTCCGTGAATAATGCCTAGATACGGAAAATCTCTAAATATTTTGTTGTGTCTAAACTTATCCACCGCTAGGATCAACATTACCTAAGTCTTGAAGCCTCAAGAGTTCTTGTATTGGTGGACTTTACACATTGCATTTATATTTTTACTGTGATTGTTGCCTAGCCAACGCTATGAAATCTCAAGATAGACCACACAATATTTTACATGGCTTATTAGATAAACACTTGAACAATTTAACTTCTAACTTTGTAGGCACACAAATATGCCCTTACTATTATTACACTACGCCTCTAGTATGTTTTTATATGCATGATTCCTAAGTGATAATATTAGACATAAGTGACACCTCCCCCTAGTCCTTTTATTGCTTTTGATTGGCTTTAATTGTGACATTGTCTTATATCTTCTACGGATTGGTATGATTTCTATTCGAGTCACATGGACCCTCATTCCCATATTTTTCATGTTTATGATTATTTTTCTTGGGATAATATCTCATTAAGGACACTAGCACCCGTGCTAGTGTCCCTTATGGGAAATTTTGCCTAACTTGTCATATTTTCTAATTTTTCACTTAGTATTTAACTTTGTATCTTTTCTAATTCTTTGGGTCAACCTTTTGTGTCACTAATTTTCAAAATTAAAACAAGGGGATCATATATACATGAATTACTCACAAATATTAAGGGTTGGGCACTTTGGACTATTACTTCGTACTACTTAGGAAAAGAGCAATATTCAAGGATTGTAGTATTCACTGCATAGAAAGTGGAAATTTATGAATTCCATCTCATAGATTTATCTTGGGGAAAATTAGTTTTAGCCCATTATCTTGGTGCGAATGACACAAGGGAAACCTAGCTTCAATGGACATCATTCTATCACACATACACTATAACTACATTGAGTCTAAAATGTAGTGCG
Organism: Taxus wallichiana var. yunnanensis; assembly: GCA_018340775.1. Taxonomy (NCBI): domain Eukaryota; kingdom Viridiplantae; phylum Streptophyta; class Pinopsida; order Cupressales; family Taxaceae; genus Taxus; species Taxus wallichiana. The sequence continues at coordinate 350,200,290 of CM031244.1, read as the reverse complement.
ATTTTGTTACAATCACATTGGGGTGACCTTCGAGGTTAGTATGACTCAAGAATATGCATTATTTATTTCATCTAATGTGTGCTTCAGCCTTTTGAAGGTAGATATAGTTTTTTTATAGGTAGAGATGCAACAAGTAAACCCTATGTTAAATCTAGAGTAATAAAGAGTGAAGTGAAGAAGACGCAGATGATATCCTAAAAAGTTCCATATCTAGAGTTATTGTTAGGACACTAGCTCCAAGTTTGGAAACTAGCGTCGAGGAGATCTTGTTTTCCTTTGGGAAGTTCTGTCTTAAAGAATTTTAACGCTATATTCTCTAGACAAAGCTTAATCGGTTTAGATCTAACTTGTTCCACCCAATCTCCAACCCAGATCACCCCGGATAGAGAGATACAAGCTAATTCACTCTTATCTTCTCATTTATTGAACTTGTTTTTCATTGCATGTTAGATATTTCTTATTTCAGATTTTTTTATCTCGGTCGTTTGATAAGATTTAAATTTCATTAAATCATTTGGTGAACTCATTTATTTATTGAACTATAAGAATCGTCATTTTTTCTTATTGTGTTCATAATTGATTACAAAAATGTTTTGTGTCATCATCATGCCAAATCTCTTTCCTCCAAGTATTATCATCTTCCTATGACTGGTCTTGGTCTTGTTTTGTAAATTCCGAAGAAGAATCTTTTTTTACCGTAAGTCACATACTACCCCTACATGTAACACTCCACTTATTATCACAAAGCTCATAAACACTCATCATGATGTTTCACTCCTACCCCTATTGAGGCTAATAGTTCTTGTGATATTGTTCGACAAATTTACTCGTTCATGTTTAGATTAGTGAATTAGTGCTAAGGAAAATGAGGAAATCAAAATAGGAAGAGTTTATGGTACCTTGAGATGGGATGAACAGGCACGAAGATGAACTTCTCCTTTTTGCGAGATAGGTAACCTGCACAACAAAGAAGACTAAGAAGAAAAATGGATTAGTTGATATATGGAGGGTTTCCCGACTAATTCAATCCTGAGAAGCGTAAGCTTCCTAAGATGGATGTCAACCCTCTTGTAGATAATATAAAAGAGAAATATGATAATGGATCTGAAAGGTATGTAGTAAATATGAAGCCAACATAATATTGAAATGCGAGAGATATAAATAAAGTGCATATCTAATCTAAGTAAACATAAAATTAACCAAACATGGATGGGTCAATGGTAACCTAAGACTACAGTGGGCTAGTCGATGGCGACTTGTAGATTGATGAGAATAATTTGTACCAAAATATGCCTACAAGCTCTTCTATAGCTAGATCTAAATTGATATGGGTCCAAGATGAATTTGAACCAAGATAGAAACCCAAGATAGATTGTATCTAGATGTGGATGAAAGGGTGTAATAAAAATAGGTAAAATGAAAATAAATGGTATGAAGGTAAGTTAGGTCAACGACGACTAGGGTCTAAAAAGATAGATCTAGGATGACAGAGGGATAAAATGATTGGATCTGAGACTGGATGGATGCAGAAATAGAAAACAGAGATGGTTGGAGATCTAATCAAAAAAGAAAATTGATACACCGGAGGTTGGTTCGATGGTGATTAGACATATTCGATGATGATGGGAGAAATTAGGGTTTGAAAAAAAATGGATAGGTTGAAATGAAGACATGTAGACAAATAGAGGGCTAAAAATAGGCTAATGCAAAGTCCCTGATGACATTTGAACCTGCGTAAGATGTTATTAGCAAATATGTGTAATAATATTGCAAGTAAAACACAAGATATGTCAATGTAAAAGAATTCTCCTCTAATCTCCAAATTTGATGCTCAAAATCTCTAAGAAGACTCTAAGATGGTTTTTTTAGCTATAAAGGCACTCAAAAGTAAAAGCAAGATCACAAGAAGGCTAAATTATCCAATGTTTCATCCTTGAGAAAGGAGGGGTTAAGGGCGTCTTTATAGAGTTAACAATGACCCGGATGGGTCGCCACCTATCACAGGGATCCATCCATTTAGGTTGTGGACAAGGTGAAGGGCTCAAAAAAAGATCCCATTATGATAAAGATTAGGGTTTTGGGTTACTTAGGTAGGTTTGGGTTGCACAGGGGAAGTGAATTGGGTAGGTGAGGGTTTAAAGAAGTAAATAAAGGTAAGGGTTGGATGAAAACATTAAATGTGGGTCATTGAGAACATAGAAAGTATAAAATAGGGGAATCTAGAGATATGAAATGAATTAATGAAATATTAGAATTAATTAAGGATGATTAGGGAAATATAATGAGATATTAATTAATTCTAAGAAAATAATAATATGGAATGGATGAGATGGGAAAATGGTGGGAAAATGGTACTATGTGGGATAAATTGAATATAGGAGGAAATTGGTCAATTGAAAAGATGACAGGGAGAATGCGAGGTGAAGGGTAACAATACCAAAACTTGGTTTCTACATTTTCCCCTTTTTATTGAGTGGTTTACATTGGTAAATCCCCAAAGACAAAAATGAGAAAGATGGGAAAGATAATTGATTAGGTGTTCTCCTCAAACTTGGGGTTGACGAAAAAAATGAAGTTAACCATGAATTTAAAAGAGATAGGTGAAGAAGGATGAAAAATATGAGAAAAGAAGATGAGGGATAATATATCCCAGACAAGGATAAACAAGAACTAAAAAGGTAAATAAAAAAATGGCAAGTGATTTCGAATCACGCCGGTAGAAAACAAAGTACAGCCTTAATGTAGACCATGACAATGCCCTACGGACCTATGATTCAAAAAAAATCACTGCAAATGGAGGGAAACCAAGGGGAATCTTCTCAAATATATGTACAAGTTGTGGGACCAATGGGTCAAATCCAAAAATCAAGTATGTGTAAAAACTGCAATAATGGTTGAGATAAAGGCCATAAAAAGGATATGGGTGGGCAAAAGTGAATGTGATATCCTTCCGAGAAGCGAGAATAGAAAAATATGCATTCGGGGTGGGATGAAAAGGAGGTAAAATAATGGTGCCCCAAGAGGGAATATGAGGATGGCAATAAAGCCAAGATGATGACACAATATATAGTGAATCCTAGATGGGATACATGAAGGATGCAAGAGGAAAACCACTAAAGGAAAAATTGGAAGAAAATATAATTTTGAAAGGAAGGATTGATCAAAACAATAAAAATAAATATTTCCCAAAAATTCGGGGTTAGGTTGATGACGACTTGGATGGAGCAACATTGACCCAATGGGGTCGGAGGTGACTAAGTTCAGTGGGCTATATAAGCCCCTATGTTAGTCAAATAGGCTCATTTGCATGGTGTAGAGTGATGGCCAAGATCTCTATGCTATAAAGAGAGAGTGAGAGTGAGATGGAGGTTGGAGGAGTAGCGAAGAAGCACCAAAGGACCCGCATGATGGTAAGTGCCTAAACCCTAGCTTATTTTAAGTATTTTTGTATTTTTATTTTTATTTTTAATTTATTTGAATTTTAAGCTTAGCACAAGGGTCGATCACTTTGGAGATAGGAGGTAGTCTCCATTGACTAGGCCTAATATGGCATTGACCCTAATTAGAGGCATCGACCCAACCTCGGGTTGGTGTTAACTAGGGATGGGATGATAAAAATTTATTTTTGATGAAATTTAGATGATGAAAAATCTGATGTTTACATGTTTGAATGATTTTATAGGCTCAACAGAGACTCAATATTTGAGAGATAGAGTACCTTCTCTGTATGACCAGATTAAAGGGATATAAAAGAAATTGAGTGGGATCACTTGGCAGTAGTTGGTTTCGGTGGATTATGATATTATCGGTATAGTTCACGAGATGTTGGTCTCATGAGTTCACTAGTGGAGAGATGGGATATGTGTACATGCACATTCTAGTTTAGAATGGGTGAGATGACCTTCATTCTCAAGGATTTATATCACATCCTAAGGTTTCCGATACACGGTGAGTAGATATAGCTGATTATAATGGATAACAAGATGGAAGTTTTGAAACAGATAATTCGAGAAAATTTCCTACACATTACATTTTCTTCTAGGGCATTTTCATATGAGATGAGATATGAGTGTGAGGTGCAATGAAGATGATTGATTTGTTTGGTGATAATGATAATATACTTCTATGCACTTCTAGATTCGAGAGGGTGCTAGGTTTTTATGGACATTTATAGGATTCCTAGTAAACATTGTGGATCATAGGACAACGTTTTCCTTTAGCCTTGCATTGCTGGAATAGGTGTATCATGAGTTTTGCATGTATACAAAGAGGGGGAGGACATGATTAGATGTAGGGTTTCTCCTACATTCTGGGTCTATGAGCACATTGCAGTGATCAGGCCACAAGGGCTACCATGGGTGATGGATGATCACATTGATTTGGTGGTCATATTTACGAGTTTTCAAGTTGATCAAAGGCTTATGGAGATAAGAGAGAGAGGGATATAATATGGTATGTAGAGAGACTTTCAAATTTTGAGATAGAGAAGGTGAGATGGTGGCCATACCTTGAGTTTCCTACATGTCTTGAAGTTGATGTAGAGTTGGTTGGTATGAGATGGACTAGATGGGTATAGCGACAAAGGCTTGACATGATAGAGGTCATTTAATTTGATCGATTCAAGAGACAGTTTAGAGTGGTACGAGATAGTGCCATGAGAGCCTATTATATATAGATGAGATAATTTAGAGAAATATCTATTGAGCAATCCATTGGAGGACACAGGACACCATGGGATGATGATGATGATGTAAGAGTTGGTGATAGATTTGAAGACTCGAAAACCGTGAGATGGGAAACTCGGATGACATCCAAGGGAGCCAATGGTGATGATGAGGAGTAGGTTCCTATGCGGAGAGGTGCAGATCCAAGAGGTGATAGGGGGGATGATGGAGGGGGTGTGATAGATGTTAGGAATTAATAGAATCTAATGTGGAATAATTCCTCAGAATCGCAATAATAAGAAGTATGAATAGAAATTACAGAAATGAAATATGCAAAACATGAAGACAATATTTAACATGGTTCACCCAATGTGGGCTACATCCACCAAGAACACTTGCTTAGATTTTATTACAAGCCAACAGTCTTCACAATTACAATAACCAGATCTTGTTTGGAGTTGTGCTCAACAAACCCTCCCGAATTCGCACTTGAATTCACACACACTATTCACCTTCACAAAAAAACTCATATCAATCCTATTGTATGTCCATCTATATATAAGTACATCAATAGGTAGCTGAAGAGGTGGTTTTACAAAAAAATGGGTACCGAGAAAGCCATGGGCCCAAAACCAGCCCATAACGGTTACCTATTACCCATGGGTTAATAAACAAAACTCTTACATGAAAATAGGCTCCACAAACATAACAATCTCCCACTTGAGACTGATTTCCACTTAGCAAGCTTCTCAACCCTTCACCACATCATCCACAAAGGCTAACCAAAGTTGAACATAGCTTTAGTTTATCCCTTGTGACCACCTTGGTCATCATGTCTGTAGGATTCTAACTGGTATGAATCTTCTCCAACTTCAACTTATCTTCCTCCAAAGTTGTCCTAATGAAGTGATATCTCAACATATATGCTTTGTCCTAGAATGGAAAGTAGAGTTCTTAGCTAAGTGAATAGCACTCTGACTATCACTATATAGCTTTCCAACTTCCTGCTTATGCCCCAACTCATCAAGAAATTGTTGTAGCCAAATCATCTCCTTGCTAGCTTCTGTAGCAGCAACATACTCAGCCTTAGTGGTTGACAAAACCACAACCTTCTCAGAATCACAAATCCAGCTCACTTTGTTATATCACCTACAGTAAATACATAACCTATTGTGCTCCTCCTGCTGTCCAAATCTCTAGCCATATATGAGTCAAAATATCCACACAAAGTAGTGTTTGATCCATCAGTAACACAAAACAAGCACCCATGGTCCCTCTCAAATACTCAAGTATCCACTTTATCGCGTGCCAAGATGCTCATTTCCTGGATCACTCATAAACCTACTCACTACTCCCACTGCATGGGCAATATCTGGCCTAGTGCATACCATAGCATACATCAAACTGCCAACCGCTGATGAGTAAGGCACCTTGGACATCTGGTTTCTTTCCTGCTCTGTCTTGGGACACTGATCCTTTGATAACTTAAAATGGCCTGCCAAAGGAGTCCCAACTGGTTTAGCATCCTGCATGTTAAACCTATCCAATACCTTCTTAATGTACTATTCCTTATCTTCTATTCCTTCCTATCCCAAGTTATCCTCATACCAAGGATTTTTTTTCGCCCCAAATCCTTCATATCAAAGGATTCACTTAGCTGTTTCTTGAGTACTTTTATTTCCTGCATGTTTTTACTTGCAACCAACATGTCATCAACATACAAACATAGGATAATATAAATTCCATCCTCAAATTTCTTTGTATACACGCAATGGTCAGAATGACATCTAATATAACCTTGCTCCGTCATGAAGCTATCAAACTTTTTATACCATCAACGTGGAGCTTGTTTCAGGCCATACAAGCTCTTCTTTAGTTTACACACCATCTCCTCTTTACCTTTGACTTCATATCCTTCTGGCTGCTGCATATATAGCTCCTCCTCCAAATCACCATGGAGAAATGCAGTCTTTACATCTAACTATTCTAAGTGCAAGTCTTCTGCTGCCACTATTCCAAGAACAGTTTTGATAGAAGTCATTTTTACTACAGGAGAAAAAATCTCATCAAAATCTATACCTTGTTTCTGTGCAAACCCCTTGACCACCAACCGGGCCTTATATATTTTCTTTCATCCTTCTTTGTCTTTAACTCTGTACACCCACTTGTTCTGCAATGCTCTTTTTCCTTCCAGTAGCTTCACCAAATCCCAAGTCTGGTTCTCCATGAGAGACTTATGCTCCTCATCCATGGCTTGCTCCCACTTCTTACTGGCATCTACCTGCATTGCTTCATCAAATCTCTTTGGCTCTCCACTATTAGTGAGTAATAAATAATAAAGAGAAGGAGAAAAAAATGTTCAAGTTCTTTTCTTACCCTAGAAGACCTCCTCACTATAGGAGTTTGGGGTTCCTATTGAGTAGGTTCCTGAACCGATTCATTACCTTTGTTCCATCCGTAAGATCCTCTACCACTGCATATTCTTTCTTGGATTCTTCCCTATTTTCCTGCAATTGTTGCTTATACATGACTTTCTCATTAAAGACCACATCCCTAGACCGAATGATTTTCTTGTCCTTAATACTCCAACATTTAAATCCAAAGTCATCACCACCATAACCAATAAAAGTGCATTTTTCTGATTTAGCCTCTAGCTTGGTCCTATCATCCTTGTCAATATGAACAAACACCTCACATCTAAAGAATCTAAGAAATGAGTAATCGACTTTCTTACCATACCAAGCCTCCTCAGGTATGCCTCCATCCAAGGCACTTGAGGGTCCTCTGTTTATCAAGTACACAGTTGTGCTCACCACTTCTGCCCAAAAATAAAGAGGCAATCTTGCATGTATCCTCATGCTCCTAGCACGTTCCATTATTGTTCTGTTCATCCTTTCTGACACCCCATTCTGTTACGGGGTTCTTGGAACCGTCTTTTATCCACAGATTCCATTCTTAGAACAATAATCATCAAATTCATTGTTGCAATACTCCCCTCCATTATCTGACCTAAGACATTTTAACTTAAGACCTGTTTCATTCTCTACCAAGGCTTTCCATTTAAAAAAGTATCAAATACATCAGATTTGTTTCTAATACAATAAACCCAAAATTTCCTTATTGCATCATCAATAAAAATAACATAAGAACTTGAACCCCAAGAGATGATACAGTGAGCCCCCCCACACATCGAATGTACCAACTCTAACTTACTCTCTTTCTTCTTTGGTCCAACCTTGAGAAACCTTACTCGCTTTTGTTTCCCATAAATGCGCTTCTCATAGAAATCCAAACTAGTTTCTTTATATCTAGGCAAATTCTTCTTTATGATGTCCATGCCCTTATGGCTCATATGACCGAGCCTATAGTGCCATAATGTTGTACCTGCATCTGAAGCCACAAGATTACAATCATTAGTACTATCATTGGTTAAATACAAGGTTCCAACCTTCTTACCTCTTGCCACCACAAGAGCACCCTTGGTAACCTTCCAAGAGTCAGTTGTAAATATCATAGTACAACCATCACTTCCCAATTGCCCCGCTGATATAAAATTTCTCCTTAATTTAGGCACATTTCTGACATCCTTCAATAGCCATGTATTCCCATTTTACATCTTAACCTGAGAAGAACCTTTTCCAACTATACTGCAAGGCTCATCATCACCAAGAAAAACATGCCCAAAATCCCCTTGAACATAATCAACAAAATAATTCCTATGTGGAGTAGCATGAAAAGAAGCCCTTGAATCTAAAACCCAAGATTCAGTAATATTATGCAAAGAAAGAATCAAAGCATCCTGGCATACATTACCCGATGCCACATTTGCCTCCTTGTTTTCTTCCTATTGTTTCTTCTTATCCCGAAGCTCCCAACAATCCTTCTTTGCATGCCTAGACTTTCCACAATTCCAAAGATACAATCTTGCTCTTGGATTTTGACCTTTCCCGATCTTTCGATTTTCCATGGTTTCCTCTATTCTTCTGTCTCCCTCTAGTTTCCACTGTCAAAGCATTCCCTGAAGTAGAAGATTCCCAGAGCATTTTCTTCACATTTCCTCTCTTAGAATCACCCCTACAACATCCTCAAACTTTAACTTCGAATTAGCTAGAACCGAATTACTTACCGCCATTACCAGGTTATTCCAACTCTCAGGTAAAGAGCACAGAATTAATAAAGCCCTAACTTCTTCATCAAATTATATTGTAACCGAAGCTAGCATATTCACAACCATATTGAAATCATTTAAATGATCTACTACTGAACTATTCTTAGACATCTTCATATTAAACAACTTTTTCATTAAAAATATCTTGTTAGAGGGAGAGGGTTTTTCATACAACTTCCCTAATGCATCCATTAGATTTTTGTAGTCTTTTCCTTTGAAACATTAAATAATACCGAAGATGCAAGACACATCCAAATCATTCCAAGTGCCTTCTGATCCAACAAATCCCATTCCACATCTGTCATACTCAAGGGTTTGTTCACCTTCTTAGATAACGAGTATAAAGATCCTTCTGATAAAGGTAATCTTCCATCTGCATCTTCCAAAGACTAAAATTCTTCCCATTGAATTTATCAACCCTTGATCTTCCATCATTTGCCATAGCTCCCACTCAAGCTAAAAACTTTCCCTACGATTTAACACTTCAGCAAACCAAACTAAGCTCTGATAACAATTGTTAGGAATTAATAGAATCTAATGCAGAATAATTCTTCAAAATCACAATAATAAGAAGTATGAATAGAAATTACAGAAATGAAATATGTAAAACATGAAGACAATATTTAACATGGTTCACCCAATGTGGGCTACATCCACCAAGAACACTTGCTCAGATTTTATTACAAGCCAACAGTCTTCACAACTACGATAATCGATCTTGTTTGGAGCTGTCTAAAAAAACCCTCCCAAATTCGCACTTAAATTTACACACACTATTCACCTTCACAAAAACACTCATATCAATCTTATTGTATGCCCATCTATATATAAGTACATCAATAGGTAGCTAAAGAGGTGGTTTTACAAAACAATGGGTACCAAAAAAATCCATGGGCCCAAAACCAGCCCATAACGGTTACCTATTACCATGGGTTAATAAACCACCCATGAAAATTTGCTTGAGGGCTTCACCCCCTTGAACCACTCATCGGTGAGCGGGACCACCGTAAAAATATCTCGAGTGTAACACATAAAAGGTGTACCAAACTCTAACATGAAAATAGGCTCCACAAACATAACAACAAAGATAGCGCGATTCGTGTAAAGTGAGATCTAGCCTGACTAGAAATAGACACCATTCGGCAAGAGGCCTTGGCCTTACTTCAAGAGATACATTTGGCTATAGAGCTAAGGGATCGATACAAGAGTTAATGAGAGGCATATAGAGCCATATTTGTAGATATTACACCGATCTCAACAGCAGAGTCGTAGTGGTGATCTAACAAAGATCACGGGGCAGGGAAAACAGCTCCTTGATCATGTGCCCCGATTTTGTACACAACACTAGCCATGGAGGAACAATACTATGAGAGGATTATGACATATAAGCTACCATGGACACTGAGATATGTAGAGTATCTAGTTACATGGAGATCGGGAGTTAGTAGCGCAGTGTCATCTAGAATACTTTGCGATCTTGCACAACCATTGTAGGGTGCAAGCCATGATGTGGGTGACAAGGCCTAGAGATTGGTCTAGGCACCTTCCCTAGGAGGGAGGGCTTGAGATTATCAAATGTAAATTTTATCGATTTTGATGATGTATCGGCGTTGAGATAGGATCCTTAGAGTCCTGCGATATATGATGTATCGATGTACTTTGGACTCATAATGATATATATATATATATATATATATATATATGATATTTTGTGATTTTTGGATTTTACGTATGATTCATGATGTGTTAGTGCGTATGTTTCATGGTTTTGATGATTTTCTTATTAGGTTGAGATATGGATGGTTAATTATGATTTAGATGATGATGTTTATGGATGTTGATGTACATGTACATGTGTTGATATGAATTATATTTGGATGTGATGATTTATGTTTTATGGATTTATGTTGTGAAAAGTTAAAATATGGTATACGTATGATTGTGATGTGATTGTGTATATATGAATGAAAGTGTGATTATGTTATGGGTAGATAGTTGTTATTAAATCATATGATGGATGTGAAAATATGTTCAAATATGGATGATATGGATATGATTAATCTTATACTTAAAAGTAAAGACATAGTCATGGATGACATGGTTAGAAATGATATGTTTGGGATGAGAAAAAGGATGAGACTTCGATAAAAGGGGACCAAAGTGGGATAAATGACACATGATTGTAGTAAGGAGTGTATGAATAAATGATGTGTCAAATTGGATTGGATGTAAATAAGAAAAGGCATCAATTAAGGCAACACACTTTCAGCCAATAGTAGTTGTTAACACATAACCAACGATAGTTAGTTATTCCAAGGATCTTGTGGAAAATATGGAAAGTGGACTTATGAACATAATGTTGACATGACAAAGGGGTTTAGATATAACTTGTATGTGGGAATATAGGTGCTCTATAGGTGGTTTTCCCTAGGTCTATACCCTAGCTCTGGGTAATGGGATGCAAACTGATCAATGCAGGAAGTTGGTTATGGATGAGAAAGTTTATTGATGCGGGAAGCTTTCTTAGGATGGTTTCTTTTGAATTTTATTCTTTGCTTTATGAGATAGAAGGTCAATTGATGTGGTAATCCTTAACTACCATGATATAATTGGGGTAGCCATCGCTTGAGGGAGTGGTCTAATTTTTGCTTTATGCATTTTGACTTTGGATTTTGGCTTTGACGAATGGAAGGGATAATATACATATAATAGTTGTCCTTTGAGGGATCAGTCTATACTTTTGAATTTCTTATGCTTTTATGAATAGTTGTCCTTTAGGGATCAATATGTTTGATTTTTACTATTTGATGTGAGCATCCATGGAAGTTTGACTTCTTATGGGGAAGAGTTGGGGATATTTAGGTAGACCACTTAGGAGGGGATAATGAATGTACAAGTGACACTCGTGGACCTTGATTGTGGTTCCAATAGGTAAATAATAGGGTAATGGATGTAATGATGGTGGAGTTCTCTCTAAGAAGGAATAACTTATCCATAAGGAATATGTTATGACCATAGTCTTAGTGCCCATATTCAAGGTCGCAACTAGGAAAGTGACAATAGACCACATAATTTCAAATCATTATGATGAAAGATGGAAGATGCTAATGATGGATGGATGATCAATGGGATGACTAAATTCACATTGGTATGTATGTTAAAAATAAAAAGGCTGCAAGTACAATGTGTTAAGAGGTTCCGTTTCCATTTTACCATCAAGGGAAGCCAAATGATAGGTCCTAAACCTATACTTATGTGTGTAAACAGAGAAAAGTAACAAAAAATGAAGATACAAAAACATAATGCAAACCTTCTTATAACCTTCTAATGCAAACCTCAGTAGGTTGTGAGAGATTTTGAAGCTATATAACCTTGCAAAGTGACTGAATTATGGATGCTCTTGAGTGACCTCCAGAATGGGGATGGAATTTTTATGAACACACATATTTGGCTTGGATAATTGCTTCCAAAATAGCAGAAGTTGGAGTTAAATTGACAAAGTAATTGTGCTTAAATCCAAGAGGGTTTGATAAAGAGTAGGCATACATTTTATAGAGGCAAAAGTGTTTGGAATTTGGTTTCAAATAGGTTAATGTAGATGCTAAAAATAACATTGGAGGAGGTTACAGCAGCTTCGAGCATTTAGGGAAATAAATGAATTAATTGCAGAAGTTACATCTAGAAAGGTGGTTGTACATGCAATTCAATTGGCCCCACCTTTCTAGGACTACGTAAGTACAGTTGATTAAACTAATGAAGTGGAGTCTGGGTGGAGTTGATCGGGATGAGGAAGTGGAGTCCAAGAGGATTCCATGTGGGGTCCAAAGTGGTTATTGAATGTGCACACTTAATTAATAAATGATAATTAACTTAGCCAAAAGGGATACTAGGGATTAATTTAACTATCCCAAAGGATGCAATGCACATGATTTATCAATTTAATTAATTAATCACAAGTGGGTGAATAATTGGATGTACTAAGAAGCAAACTAGGAACGGGTGAGTAATTTTGGGGTGTCTACAATGCATGATAATGTAAGGTCTAATCCAGTTGGTAGAAAACTTTCCACATTAGATCATGTCTAGCGTAGTGATGTTTTGATTTTATTTAAGGACAAGGTCACCGATGTTAAAGTCATGTTTCTTGAGATGTTTTTTGTAAGCACGTTTTATGTGCTCTTGATAGATATGTTGATGTTAAAGAGTGAGAAGGCAACATTCGTCTAATAGATCAAGTTATGTTAGATGCTCTTGGCGATAGTCTTCATAAGAGATGAAGTCACAAAGAGAGATGTGCAAGGATGGTATTTAGAATTCAATAGGAAGAAGAGATTCAGATTCATAGACAAGAGAGAAAGGAGTAACGCCCGTAGAGGTGTGGATGCTAGTCCTATAATTCCAAAGAGTGAATGGAAGATGAAGGTGCCAATTATGAACAAATTTATCAATTTTCTTCGCAAAGATGTTGTGAAGAGTTTTGTTAGTTGTTTCATCTTGGTTGTTATCTTGAGGATAGTATGGAGGGCTAAGCTTAATGTTGAAATAGCTTCTTAAGGTATTTATTTTTAAGGAATTTCTGTTGTATGCAGTGATGAATTTATGAGCGATGTCAAGTGAAAAATGATGTGTTGATAGATGAAGTTGATGATTTGGTTAGATTTGGTTGATGTAAGTGGAATTTATTCCACCCACTTGGTGAAGTAATTAATGGTAGTGATGATGTTGGGAATAACACAGATTGATGAGGCCAAGGAGGTCAAGTCCCCATTGTGAGAAAGGCCAAATATCTTGAGCTAGATGCAATGCCTAGCTAGGAATGCGGATGAGATTGGAATTTTGCTGGCATTTGACACACTTCTTAACATATTCACAATATTCTTGATTAAGAGAGGGTCAATAATAACCCATGTGAAGGACGCACTTAGCAACAACTAAACCACTAAAATGGCCACCACAGATACCGTCATGGACTTCTTGGATAACACGAGTGCATTCATAAGATTTAAGGAAATGAAACAAGATGCCATCGAATCCCACTTGTAAAGGATTCCTTCAAGGATAACATAGCGGTTAGCATGTTAAATAAATGATTTCCTACCTTTTTTATATAATTCAAAAGGAATGATGGATTATGAAATATAGTATAATATCCGAGGATAACAAATGTCACAAGGATTAGTATCAACATGGTTGATACGATGAAGCTCATGCATGTGGGATGGTTGGTCTTGATGCCGTAAAAACAATAGAAATCTTAGATTCCTCATTGTCCATAGGATGAGAGATGCAAGAGATGTCATAGTGTTTTTGAATCAATTAGATGAACGAGGGATAGTTTGAATGGTGTAGAAATCGAATTCCTCAAGGATGAAGTCAACGATGTCCTTATACTTTTGAAGGATGTCATTTTTACATTGATATATGCCTTTGATTTTATTGATGACAAGTTGATAATCCCCATAGATGTCAAGGATTTGGACACCAAGTAAGATGACAGTTTTAAGGCCTAAGATGAGGGCCTCATACTTAGCCATATTTTTTGTGCATTCAAAATTAAGCTTATTGGCAATAGGAATAGGAGTATCCCAAGGAGGAATGATAATGATGCAAGCACCTCCCCTTTCTGACACTTAGAGCCATCAAAGAAGAGTGTCATCCTAAGAGGAGAGTATTCATATTGAAAGTTATTGATAGACTTGTCTGGAAAATGCTTGTGAGGAAAACGAGTGTATGAACGGGGAGAAGGGTGTCTCGCTAATTGATCAATGATAGCTTGTCCTTAATCATTTTTTAGAGATGAACTCTAGGTCAAACTCAGTCATGAGCATGAGCCACCAAGTGATGCAATCATTATGGTATGATTAAAATGCATGGTTTTAAGAAGATGAAAGCTAGTGATGACATAAGTCTTATGATTGAGAAGATAATGGAAAATATTTGAGGTGGTGAATAAAATTGCACAAACATAGCTTTTCAGCTTCAGTTTAGTTAGTCTCATAGTCATGAAAGGTGCAAATGATGTAATATAGATCTTGTTCCCTGCCTTGCTCATTGTGATGTGCCAACATGATGCCAAGAGCATGATCAGAGGCAAATACATAGAGATATAAGGGCTCCCCCTCACGTGGAGGTTTACGCACAGGTGAGGATAAGAGATACTTCTTGAGATTGTCAAAGGATTTCTTGTAGTTATCATCCCATTGAATTCAACATCTTTATGAAGAAGGTGGTGAAATGGTTAGAAATGATCATAAAGTTATGAGATGAAACAAAGAATGTATTAAAGTCATCCTTGGAGACTATGAATTTTTTTTAAGCTAGAAGGGGGGCATCTCAAGGATGGCCTTGATTTTGGTAGGATCAACTTCAATCCCCTGATGGAAATGATGAGGCCAAGGATTTTACTCGTAAGCACCTAAAACACACACTTGGTTGGATTGAGGTGGAGGAAGAAATGGATAAAGATCTTGAAAATTATTTCAAGGATAGCGAAGTGATCACACTGATGCTTGGAATTACCAAATATATCATCAACATAGTCCTCTAGAATCTTATGGATGAGATTATGAAAGTTGTAGGTCATGGCTCGCTGATAGGTGGCTCTAGCATTTTTCAAAGCAAAGGGCATGATGTGATAGTAAATTGTTCCCCAAGGAGTGATGAAAGAGGTATTATGTTGATCTTTTTCTTGGATAAGGATAGTATTATATCCAAAAATCTATCCATAAGAGAAAGCATCTCATATCCTGACAGTGAGTTCTACAAGATGATAGATGTTAGGGAGGGTGAAATCATCTTTAGGGAAAGCAAGATTTAAATCTCAAAATTCTGTGTAAATGTGAAGCTCTTTAGAATCCTTAGAAATGGGTATAATGTTGGAAATCCATTACAGATAGTCGATAGGGATGATGAAATTGGTGGAAATAAGTCGTTGCAACTCCTCTTTAATGAGGAAAAATCGAGGATGCATGCGTGAAACCTTCTTCTTAACTAGCTTAACATTGGGAAAGGTGACAATGTTATGGAAAACTATATAAGGGTCGAGGCATGACATGTCGCATGTACAACCATGTGAATTATTAGTTATGTCAAGAAATGAAAGTGGTGAAGGATTCAAGCTCATGAAGATCAAGAGATTGAACTACTTTGAGAATGTAAGGATCTTGTGAAGTCCCTACGTTGATGTCAATGGTTAACTCATTAAGAAGGGTGGATGTGTCTAGTGGTAAGGACTTATGAAGATAGGAATATTCTTCCCCATGTGGTAAAGGATGGCATCATCATCGGTGCATTGAATAATTTCAATGGTAGGGGAGTCTTCCTCTATCATTTCAAGAAATTGAAGTGGAGGGACCTAGATTCACCGTCACACAGATAAGTGACTAGTCCCAAAGTGATGGTGGAGACTAAAAAATTTATAGGTGATAGAGATGGTTTCATCTGTGTCGATAATCACATGGTATGGAGAATATGGAGGGTCAATGTCTATGAGAGCTAGAGATGGTGGAAGAGGGACTGCATATTGTTCTTCATATCCTAGCTCAAATTTTTATTGTTTTGTGAGATTAATCAATGACAAGGTCATGTTTACCTTGTTTTTATCGCCCCATTCCAAATCCTTTCCAGATGCAATGCTAAAGATAGGTGTGGGAAAAGGACTTCTTATAAAGAAAGTCAAATTCGTTAGTGTATGGTTTTTTGTGCAGTTGATTGTCAATATGAGAGGAAGGGTGATCAATGCCACCATAGATGAGGTTGGTGCAAACATGAGGAGGACCAAAGGAACAATCCCCAACATTAGGTTAATACATTGGTGCTTTTTCAGGTCTATCTAGTCTATGAGGCATGGGAAGAGCATTAAGTGTGATAAGGTGATACTCCCTAATGTAAGTTGATCCATTACTTTGTCTAAGGAGTCATCATTAGGGAACTTGGACGCAAAAATGGATGAGCTAGTGGATTCTTTAGAAGGATCATTTGTGGGAATGAGCACATCATTAGGAAGATAATTCATGTGATAATTTTTAAATGGTGGAGTGTCTACAGGGAGAGTTATGATTTTCCCCTCATGTTCGTACTTGATGCATCTATGGAGGGTGGAAGGACAAAATGCATGGAGAAAATCCATGGTCATTCAAGGAGGATGTAATATTAAACTCCCCTTCTACGATATATAATATCTCAATGAGGATCTTTCACCAAAAGATGGGAAGAATAATTATGCCCAAGGTAGGGCAACAACATCATTAAATGTGCAAAGTACCATGGGTGATTGGGTGAAAATGGACTTAGGGAGCTTAAGTTAATCCATGCTATGAGATGAGATGATGTTGATGCTAGCTCCATTATCTATCATAGAATGATGGATGAAATTATCATTAATGTGCAAGATGATGAAGAGGAGAATGTCATGTTCCTCCAGTGTGTTGTCCATAATCTCTGTGTCATCAAAAGATATGGATCCGAAGCATAAAATGACCCAAAAGAGATGTAAAGGGTTGAGCCTCATCATTAGGAGTGGGGATACATTTAAGGGATTCATAAGAGCTTTCCTATGGTTTGGAGAGTTTAGATGATTATGTAGAGTAATATATTAACTAGGGCTTGGTGGAGTTTGTTTCATGATACTTTGTTCAAGAGAAACATGACAAGAGGAGTGGCTAAGATAGACACTTTGGGTTTTGATGAAAAGGGTGGTTGTGTTAAATCTTTGAGTGGAGCAGCAAAACAACCACTTTAGATTTTGATTGAGTAGGTGGTGGGAATTCATGGGATGAGAACGAGTTATGTCCTGAACAACATCGATATAAAGAGGGGGACCATCTTTAGGAGAGGTTGAGGTTGAGTGGAATGGATGACAACATAATTTTTACATGAAGAGACTTGGATATCATAGTGGATGAAGGTGTGCATGAAGGAGTTGATGTGGTGGAAAGAGTTGGTTCCTCCTCAACAATAAGGTCATCTTCCCCAATTAGATTATGGATGATGGCTTAAAGGATCTCTACAATGTTCCATGTCATGTCCTATGCATGATGGTATGCACAAATGAGGGTGAAGTCAAACCATGAAGGTATTGGGGAATTTGGATTGAAAGGTTTGATGGACAAAAGGGTTATTGTTAAATCTTGAAGTAATTTGATGAAACATTTCCATGTAATACCCCATGGAAGAGGTTTAAGATGAAGTGGTTTTGAGGATGATATGATGGAGGTAGGATTATTTAGATTTGAGGTGGTTTTGAATAATTTCTTAGGATTAGAAGGTAAAGATGGTTTAGTTTAAGGTGATTTGATGTGAGGTTTCATTTATTTCAAGATGATGGATGGTTTGGAAGAGGGTTTAGGAATAAGGTTTTGTTTATTTGTTCATAATAATGGAGTTTTTATATGAAGGGATTGGCCCCAAATAGAAGAATAGGCTTCCTAAATATGATGATGTGGCACTAAGTTACTTAGGAGGTGTCGTCTTGGGAGAAGGAATCTCTAGATTTTATGTGGATGTGTAAGAGATTTTTGGATGGGGATACCAAGGTTTTTAGTTTTTTTTTGTGAAGGTTTATTCTTGGTATAAATAGTGACATATTTAGCTAGATAATCCTTGGTGGTAGGAATTGATAGTGAGGATTGTAATATCAAAGGTGGGAAGTAGTTTTTACATGATGCATTTAACAAGATTTAAAGGGAGTGGTGGATTGTGTATTTTGGATGTTGTTAGTGTAGGTGTAATTTGAAATTGTAGATATGATGGGGTGTGTAATTTTTAGGTGCATTGATTATGGGTGTTTGTATATTGGATGATTTAAGAGGTGGTGTAGATATAGGCATAATTTTAGATGTTGATGTGGGTGTAATTGTGGTAGTAGATGTATTTGGAATGGAAGTGGGTGTAGATGTTGAGGTATTTTGAAGTAGTTATAGGTGAGGAGGAGATATATAGATGAGGATGTAGATGATGTAGATGGGGGGTAGGTATGGTTAAGTCTAATGGGGATGTTGTGGTTGTGGTCATGGTTGATTTTGATGAAGTTGTGATTGTAGAGGAAGAATCTTAAATGGGGTAGATGTAATAGGTGACAAGGTGATGGATAGAGATGGTGGTGTTGGAATTTGATTTATAGTGTTATTAGATATGGGCATTAGGTTTGTGATGTGGAAGGTTGAGTTTGATTATTGGGTGAATGATTTGGAAAGGTTTGTTTAAAAAAATCTAAGGGTTGATTAGGTGGCGCATTAGGATTGTCTACTTGGAGGTCACCAGAGTCTATAAGTTTTTGGAAAAGTTATTTTAATGTGCGACACTCTCAATGTTATGGCCATAGACTTCATGATATTTTTAATAATGTTCTTCGTGGTACCATGTTGGCTTTGGGTCGTGTCTCATCATATGGTCGGATAGGAGGAAGTTGAATGAGGTTAACCATCATTAACTTGTCAAATATTGAACTATAAGATTCCCCAAGAGGGGTATAGTTAGGGGTTGGTCTAGGAGATCTTTATGGAGGTTTCATGTGATAATTGGACATGGATGAGGCCTTAACCATGATGGCATTGGCAATAGTTTTGGATTTATCACCATGCATGGAGGATTTAGTGAACTTTGTTTTGGGCTTTTTGATCAAAGCTTAAGGTGGCTTGCTCAAGGGAATGGAGTTTGATTTTGAGGCATGATGAATTACTTTCAAAGGTTTGTAAATATTTAATTTGAAGATTTGAAGAGATGTGGTTTGCACAAGACCATGAGAAAATTTCAATGAGCTCAATTTGTGGAAGGGAAAATGATAGTTGGTTAATGATGTTATGCCATCATGTGATGAAATATGTGATATATTCGTCATCAACTATCGAATGGAATAGAGGTCGGTGATAGTAATCTTATGCAAGTAATTTAATCAAGAAATTTTCAAGGAATAATTGTGCAATTTGAGTGAATGAAAATAGTGAGTGTTGTGGGATACTATTGTACCAATCTAATGTGGGGCCATAGTAATGACATGGGAAATGTGTGAAGCATGAGATCTTGATCATGGGTGATAAGGTAACATGCATGTATAAAATCTCAAATATTTTTTTGGGATCCTCCTTACTATTAAACTTGGAGAATTTTGGCAATTCCTAATGAGGAGGATATGGTTTCACGGGATGGATGGATTGATGGGTTCATTACAATTTTTTCATATGAAAATGTGGTCTTAGATCCCAAAGTTGTGGCTTCAAGGTTAGCCATTCTACTTAATAGTACTTTTAAAGGGATCATTAGATGGTTGAGATGTTGAAGGATGAGTTTGAGATGCATATGAGGTGGATGGGTTGGGTTGTTGATATGTTTGATAAGTTTGGGGATGTGTTGGTGTTGGTGGAAGTGGTTGATAAGGGGGAATATAATTAAGAGGTTGAGATAAAGCTTGATGTTGAGAAATGGGAATGTGGTAATATTGGTTTGATTGAGTTGGTTGTTGTGAAATGGGAACGTTTGATTGATTTTATATGGGGTTGGTTGGAATGTAATTGATAGGTGGTTGGGATACTTGAGTTGGTTAAGTAGGAAGTATGTAATGATAAGCTCCTTGAGGAGGTAATTGATGAGTTTTATTTGATTCAAACGGATGAGGTTGCAAAGTTATTACATTGGAATCAACATGTGAAGTGATAATAAGGGGTAGGGTTGTGTGATGTTATTTAGATATGGAGGAAGCAAGTGCAATTCTTGAGAAGATTAAATAGGAAGACAAGTGATTGTAGTAGATGATGAGGTGATGGAAATAGAATAAGGGATGGTAGTATTGATATGAGGAAGTTAGGTGGGATATGGACCACTAATTGGGTATTTTGATGATTGTGAGGAATGGAGGAAGATGGTTGATTAGGATCAAAATCATGTTGTGCCCTAGCAAAGTTCACCCATGGCTCTAGGAAAGAAAAAACAAGTTGGGAGGTAAGAACTTGGGTAGAATCCATATTAGAATGGTAAGCATAGATTTTTTGCAAAGGAGGTCCATCAATGGGGAGGTTGGTGGTTTTTCAAGGATATATTCATGGAGGGAAACCAGGATTTGTGTCAAGTAGCTCTGGAAGTGTACAAATCCACGAGGGATGAGAGGAGGCTTAAAGCACCAAAAAATGTGTCAAAAGGAGGTGTGGCTGGTTTAGATGGGATGGAATGATGGAAAAGGAAGGGATTAGTCTCAACATGAGTGTTTTATTGGTTTAATTGGATCTCTTGAAGAGGAGGGATGGAAAAAATGGGTTGAGTAACCATGGAAGAGATGACCAAAGGGGTGGAGGTAAAATGGATAGTATGGAAGTTTTTTAGATGGTAGTGGTAGTGGGAATTGAGATATTGTTTGATGTCATGTTTTGTTCCATTTTCTTGGCTTGAGATCTTGTAATAACTGGCATGAAACAAAAAATAACCAAAACTATGTTGATTCATGATTAAAGAAAGTAAGTCACAAAAAAATGTTTTATCTTGATTATTTTAAGATGTGAAAAAATGAAAAATGGTATTAAGGGGTACCTAGGAAATGGAAATCTATGGATGGTTTCAGGTGATTTTGGCTTTGGAGTCCTCAATATACCCAAAGGTATGTGAGGCCCAAATCTATGATAAATTTCTAATGTGTTAGAACACCACGAGAGCTTTCTATTGGGTGATGAAATCCCAATAGTTCCACTGGTAAGGGATGTTTAGATGTGTAAATTGTTTGTGTGTTTGGATGTGTGTGATGAAGTGTATGCAACATGTTAAACCCTATTTAAACTAGATTTCCAAGCAAGAATGATATTTTTTATATCTAAAACAAAACATTTTGATTCGATGAGGAAAACAAACAAGTGATGCAATGAGATAAAGAAAAGGATGGGGAACAAAAACAAGGACTACTTGGAATTTTTTTCATTTTTATTTTATTTTCAAAGCAAGTAAGTGAGAAAAATAAATCCAATCAATCCATGATCCAATTTGAACAAGAAAGCAAGTGCAATCCAAGGCACGTTCTTTTCCCTCAAGGTTAGTGGAAATGGAAGAAAGAAAATGAAAATGAAAAAAATAACAAGAGTCACCTAGAAAGGTTGTGTCCCACCGAGCGTGCCGAATGTTGGAAAATTTCCTCGTCTCCTTAGATTAGTGAACTAGTACTAAATAAAATGAGCAACTTGAAATATGAAGGTTTTATGGTACCTTTAGATGGGATGAATGGGCGAAATAATGAACTCCTCCTTAGTGTGAGCTAGGTAACATGCATAAAAATAAGATGAAGAATAAAAATGGATTAGTCGATATATGGAGGGTTTCCTAACTAATTCAATCCCAAGAATTGTGAGCTTCCTAAGATGGATGTCAAACATCTTATAGATAACATAAAAGATAAATATGATAATGGATCTAAAACATATAAATGTAAATTTGAAATGAACAAAATACTTGAAATGCGAGAGATATAAAGAAATTACATATTTGATCTAAGTAAACATAAAATGAACTAAACCTAGTTGGGTCAATGGTGACCAGAGACTACGAGGGACATCATGGTGACTAGGGATGGATGAAAAACTAAGTTGTACCAAAATATTTTTGCCTACGCTCTTTTGTAGAATGGATCGAGCGATATGGGTCTAAAGATGAATCTAAATTTAAGACATAAACTTGCAAGATAGATTAGATTTGGATATTGATGAAAGGATGCAAGAAAATTAGGAAAAATGAAGATAAATTACATGAAGGTAGGCTAGGTCAATGACTAGGGTCGATAAGACATATATGGGATGAAAGAAGGATATAATGAATGAATCTCGAGACTAAATGGATACGAAAACAAAAAATAGATTGTTAGAGATCTAAGTGAGAAAAAACTTATGTAGTGAAGGTTGGGTTGATGGTGATCGAGAATGAGTCGACAGGGGACCAATACAAATTAGGGTTTGAAAAAAAAAAGGATGTGTTGAAACAAAGACCTACTGAGACAAACAAAGAGGGCTAAAAACAGGATGATGGAGAGTCTCTCATGATGATAGTTGAACCTACACAAATGTTAGTGGTAGGTATGTATAATAATATTACATTGAAAACACAAGATATTCCAAGGTAAAATGATTCTCCTAAAATCTTCAAATTTGGTTTTCAAAATCTCCAAGAAGACTCCAAGATGGTTGTAGTAGTAGTTTGTAAAGGTAGTTAAGAGTGAAAGTGTAATCATAAGAAAGATAAAGTCTCCAATGTTGCATCTTTGAGAAAGGAGTGAGTAAGGGTGGATTTATAGGGTTGACGATGACCTAGATGGGTCGTCGCCAATCACAGAGGATCCATCCATTTGGGTGGTAGAAGAGGTGAAGGGCTCGAGAAAAAGAGCCCATTAAGAGTGGGATTATGGTTTTAGGATGCTTAGGCAAGTTAGGGTTGCATAGGGAAGTGAAATGGGTATGTGAGGGGTAAAAAGGAGTAAAGAAAGGTAAGGGTGGATGAAAACATTAAAAGTGGGTGGTTGAGAGCATAGAAAGGATAAAATAGGGGAATCTAGAGATAGGAAACAAATTAATGAAAGATTAGAATTAATTAAGGATGATTAGGGAAAGATAATGAGAGATTAAATAATCGTAGAAGATAATAATATGGGATGGATGAGATGTGGAAATGGTGGGAAAATGGTACTGTGTGGGATAAATTGAATCTAGGAGGGAAAGTAGTCAATTCAAAAAGATGATAGGGGAGAACACGGGGTGAAAGGTAATAATACCAAATATTGGTGTCTACAGTGATCGATAATGGTGTTGCTTCTTTTACTACAAATGATACATGTGTTGAGGATTTGGTTAATGTGTTAGATGAAGAAAGTTTTGTTAATGATGCTTGTGATACCCGCACTTTTTATGATGTTGTACATGTTATCCTTAATGGCCTTCACCCTTATTCTTATTCCCCCTTACATATGCACAAATAATTAGGGTTGATCCCATTGTTATTGATAATGATATTAATGATCCTTATTTTTTATCTCCACCAAGTGTTTGTTCATTAAATATTGTTCCTCAAAAGATATATCTTTCTTCCTCTACCTCTTTTGTGCTTTATAATAATTCTAGTACTCATATTTCTTCTCATGATATGTTAAAATCTATAAAATTTAATGATTCATGTGTTTCTACTCTTTATATTTCCAAAGATAGTATACATCATCATGATCATAAGGTTAGTGTATATGTTGTTAATAATGATTGTATTCTTTCTTTCACCGAGATTTTGATAAGAGTGTGTACAATTATATTCCTCTTTACTCTTCTTCCATTGTGATTATGTTAAAATGTGATATAATATACTAATCAAATACAAGTTTGTAATAAATAAATGAATAATAAAATAACCTGAAATAATACCCAAGCTACTAGGAAATGAAGTAATTAAACCCTAAGTACAAAGAGGGTGAGAAGAGTCTTTGTTGATTTGAAGAGGTCATGGGACTATGTCACAAAGGAGACCTCTTGAACAGAATGGGATATCGTCACACGGGAGCTTTAGGAAAAGTAAAATCTAATTGATTTAGTTATCTTTGGGGTGCCCGAAAATGGATGGGGGTGCTTGAGTGCTCTAGTCTAAATTCTAGGTACCTCTGGTCTAAAAAATGACCAGAAAATAGTTTTGACAAGGTCGCTAAAGCTTCGCCCTTGTTCGCTTCTTGTCACTTGTATGTCACACCTAGATCTTTGATGTCATTATAAACCTACATTGAAGAAAGTACCTACAAAAACCCAAAAAAAGCATCAAACCCTAAAAAGAAATATATAAATGAAGGGGTCAAATGTCCCTAGCCACCACAATGGTGACTTACAAGTGAGCATTGCACTACATCTCGGACCCAATATATTTATGTGTATGTGTGTTTGCGAAAGTGTGCCACAGGTTACTCTTGTGTGAGTCGCACTTGAAGTAGCGAGAAAGTAGCTAGATGTAGAATGTAAATAATGTGTGCATAGAATAGAATAAACTCCCCTCCTATGAAGTGTGATGTAGATGAACTAGCCTTTATCCCTTGTGATGGAGCTAGATGGATGAAAATGAAGCAATAGAATCCTTGATGGATGCAACCTTAGGTGGTGATAACTAATGCTTAATGTTTGGTCCCTTATTATGATCACATAACTTTATATTTATATGATTTATTTTCTTGACTTTCATAATCAACCCTAAAAGGATGACTACAAAAATATAAGATACTTAAATGGCTAGAAATGACCCAAAAGTGAGATTAAAATGTAAAGAGGACACGGGTTCCCAAAGGGGACAGGAGTGCTGGTGCTCTTGTCCTAGTTGTGCACTCTAGTCTAAATTAACAAATGCCAAAAGGTAAAAAGGTAGACGAGCAAGTAAGTGTGCAAGACTAAAAATAGAGGCATAAAGCAAAGAAAGGTGGCTAAAGACATGGGTTAATTATTATTTTTCATACTTAGGAAGTATATGAATAGCAATGAAACAGTATTATACGATCGAGACTAGATAATTACCCAAAGTGTGTGATTTTGTGTCTACATTTGTCCCCACCTAATGTTGGTGAGCGGAATGCTCTGTAAAATAAAGTAGATAGAGATGCATACCTAATATCCATGTAGATCGATGTAGAAAGCATTTCGAGGGATTAAACGAGCATGGATTGATAAAATTATGCAGCATGTAGACTAAAGATGCAAAAGTGTAAAAAGTGATGAGTGTGAACCTAGAGCAGAAGTGCGTGTGTACATACTGATGTGTGTGATGTACGTGTTGTAAGTATCGATGTGTGTGATGTTGACTATTTTCTTCCCATATAGATGGACCTACAAAAGAGAAGATGATCAAGTAGTCAAATACACATGTATATGTGTAAAAATGTGTGTAAATACACATGTATATATGTAAAAAGCATGTAATGAAAGTAAGAAAATGAAAAATGAACATGTGCACCTGATCCGTGATGAGAAAATGGTGTAGAAATGATCATGTCAATGAAGTATGATCTCATGCCACTGGCCGAAGATGTATAAGGAGGAAAGTCTAATTTATCCCCCAATCTTTAACTACTTCCCAAAACTATAGAGATCTTTGTATTGTCAAGTTTTTTGGTCGATCTGATGCCATGGAAAAAGTAGTGTAGAGAGAAAGGTCTAGTGTTATCCTCTAACCTTTAACTTCTCCACGTATGTGCTAAGGAAAATCTACCCCAAAATTTTGTGTTGAGTTCTATAGACTTTGGTGAACCCTATCACCGTGTAATTGCCCATGGTTATAGGCACTCCAGCAAGGCGTCGTTGTACTAAGGACCCAAATCTAATTCGAGCCTTGAACTATGTTGTGTTGTATCGAGTACTATGTTGTGTATATTATGTGTGGGGTGACTGATTCACCCAAATTATGCCCCCTTCTTTGGGGGCACATGTGACATTGTTGTAGTTGTATGGGGCTCAAAAGAGGACCAAACATTGAAATTGTGCCATGCGGGGTAGGGGATGTGCTTGGTAGAAACCAAGGCACATGAAAACAAGTGGATGGGAGAAAAGTGTTAGTACAAGCAAATAATAACATGCATGTATAAGATAAATCATAAGCTAAACAGACAATGTGTACGCTAAAACATGCAAGAAGACAATGTGGACCACAAAAAGTGGGTTACAAACATGGGAAACTACTCACGGTATCACAATAAAATCAAGGCAATAGTGGCCACAAATAAACAAGTGTGCATACAAGATAAATGGAAAAGCCCACAAATAATGACATGTAATGTTAAGTAAGTACAAAGAGTGTAACAAATAACCATGGTGGAAAATAATGTTGCAAAATAAATGTTGCGCATGAAGCACCCGTTATCATGTTAGAAAGATAAATATTATTTCAAAAGTGTGTATAACTAGTAAAGTAGTGTGTTATGAAACAAAAATGAAACAATATCACCTGTAATATATGAAATTAGATGCCCCAACAGTCATTATGGGATTGGTACTAGAGTCTTGGGTGAAGCATCCATGCTACATGTAATGGATTTGTATAGTCTATGATCACAACTAAAAAGGAAATATAATGTGCATGTGTGTATAATAAACATAATGACATACAAGAAATATATTTAGCATGTGTAATAAAGTGAATATTTACAAGTAAATGTAAGCAAGAGTAAATGCAACCAAGATATGCATTATACTATGAATGAGGCGAGAATGGAATGCAGAGTGAATGATAGGAGCCATGTGCCCCCGAGTGAATGGAATTATATGTAGTGAGGTTCATTTATTTATGCCCCCTTAGCATTCAAGAATGAACCGTAAATGAGAGTGTGTCATTGGGAAATGGTTTGAACTATGTGTTATGTGTAGCATGATGTGATGAATGTGTAGTGATGATATGTGACATAAATATGAATTGTGCATGATGATGTAGCCTAATCGTATATCACGACAAGATGATTGAAGAAGTGATGATTTATCCTAAAGCGTATATCACTAAATGATGCTAGAAGGGGTGATTATTTAACCTATGGCGTATATCACAAGATGCGTAGAATAAGTGATGATGATGCTAGAATAAGTAGTGATGTAGCCTACGGCGTATGACAATATAATATGTTACTTGAAGTGATGATGTAGCTTACAATGGATACCACTAATCTAGGAATGTTATATGAGAACAAGGTTGAATGGTTGGATGTGTGAGTGTGATGGAGTCCATTTGTGATGTATACATGTTTCATCATATTTTTAACAAATTAATGAAATAGATAAGGGTAGTAGGCCAAGGAGGAATATATGTTTTGTAATGTCGGTTTAAGGTCATGTGCGCATTCTCGATTTCCCCGATCCAAGTTGATGCAAGAGTTACCTTTTGCTAGGAGGAAATAACTATAAATGCAAAACAATTCCACCGAGATAGAGTTAAATAAAACAATGAGTGGATTTCCTAGCGAGATGCTAGATTCGGGAAGTGTGATGCTTTACGAATAGGTTATCAATCCACTTTTTATATAACATTATTAATGCTATTAAAAATATACATGAAATAATGATCCTATTAGAATTGAAATGATTTAGGTATATCATACAAAACAATAAGAAAATTTAGGTAAAATATGATTGAGGTAAAAACGGGTTAGACAATTGGTTGGTGTTGCATTACAGTGCAGTGCAGGGTTGTGGGTAAGGTCAGTAAATATTAAGAATGGTTCTGGGCTATCGGAAGTGGGTATTAACTCGTTGGTCTAAGCTATATTGCCAGACATAGTAACCGATGTCGGTTTTTAGAATGACCGATGTCAGTTGGCTAACCGCGTTGGTAGGGGCACTTAGCAGAAAGTTATTAAAATTAGTTTTCAGACTTCCTATGATTGCACATAGGTTGGAAATGGTGAGGGTGAGGTTGTAAAATGGTTATGAGGACTCAGAGATGATTAAGAGAGGGTAAAAATCGGTGAAAGGGTTGGGTATGGTAGGGTGATAGGTTGGTGGGAGGAAGGAAGTGTACGGCTGTGGAGAAAGATAAATTACTGAGAAGAATAATAAATCTAACTGAAATAAAATGGAGATAAATGAAGAGGTGGTAGGTACTTACTGAAAAGTAGATTTGGAAAATGTAGGTGATGAGGATGGTGATGGCAGAGATCTAGAGAGATGATTCATTGTATTCGTGTCATGGAAGTTCAAACCTTCGTGCTTCTCTGTTGTGAATGTATGATCGTGAATAGGATGATGGATGGTGACTAGTGTCAATAGTGCTCCCATGTGTTTTCTTTTGCCTGAGTGCTTCAGAAATTCAAGTTCTCCAAGTCTCTGTTCGTATGAGATCCTGAATCGAATAACCAACCTAGGCAAAGGCTTTTGGAAATGTATTTAACCTAAGCGGTGACGGTTAGGTGACCGTAGTGTCGGTTGAGGCATAATTGATGTCGGTCAAGATGGGAATAACTAGGTTAGACAAAAATAGCCAAATTTTGCTATTTTTGGCGTGACCTCTAACCTTCTTCGAGTCTTAAGTGATGGATCATGGAAGATAAGTAGGATTCCTTTTAGGTTTGTTAATAGGAGTTAAGTCTAGGTTTAGACTAAGTCCTAGTTGGTTAGGATTGGCTTAGACTTGGTCTTAGGTCATTAATGAGGTTTGAGTGGGTCATTTGAGTGAGGTGGCTAGGTGAGGATATTAATTAATTTAATTAAGATAATTAATTCAATTAACATGTGCACTAGGGGATATGAATGGGTAGGATATGGTTAATTTAATTAACGGGGTTTTAATGGAAGTATGACCCAATTTTGGTGTCTACATTTTCCCCTTTTTATCACGTAGCTTGTATTGTTAAGCGATGCTGACAAAAGCGAAGTGGTCACCCCAAATATAGGTGAGAGTGGGGTTGCCCCAAGTAGTGTTGAAGGTGATCCCCCTCAAACCAGGAGCTGATGAGGTGTGAGATAGAATTGGTGAGTGGTTTGATAAATGGGTAAGTGATGAAAGTGAAGGTAGGTGAGTTGTAGGTAAGGGTATGGGCACTTTGGGTAATGGGTAAGGGTCAAATTGGGTAATGGGTCACAAAATTCTTATCAAATTAATGAAATAGATAAGGGTAGTAGGCCAAGGAGGATTACCTATTTTTAGTGTTGCTTAAAGGTCATGAGACTAGAGTGTCTCATACAATAGTGAGTGCAGCACATATAATGAGATGTGTAAAATGTGTAGGAAATGTAGTGTGATATGTAAAATGTGTAATGTGTGATGTATAAGATGTAATGCAATATGTGTAGATGATATAGGTGTAGAATGTGTATGATGTATGAAACACAAAGTGTGAATGATGCATGATAGATGTAAGATGTAGGATGATGTGCATAAACAAAGATGTAGGATGTAGGATGATGTGCATAAAGAAAGATGTAGGATGCATGAGGATGTGTAATGCATAATGTGTAGTGTTTATTGTGTAGTGTGTGAGGTTCATGTGTATAGGATGCCCTCAACAGTCGAGTGTGAACTGAAGAAAAAGTGTACGTCATCTGGTAATGAGGTGATAAAATTCACTTACCAGAGATTAAGCGTCCATGTAGCGGTGGAAGCAACATTAGGACCATAAGACGAAGGTGGAATTTGAACTGTGTCTTGATCATTAGTAGGAGTAGTTTTTCTGAAAAAATTAATTGGAAATGGAAGTGGAGTGGGACAAGGAGAAATATTGAATGGTGGTAGCTTTGGTGGTATTGATGATGTTATGGAAGACTTGATAAGAAAAGAAGGTTAATTGATTTTGAGAGGTGGTTGTGTGGTTTTACTTGGTGATATTGTAGACAACTTAGTAGGAAGAGGTGTTGAATTGATTTTTAGAGGAGGTTTATTTGTTTGAGTAGATTGATGTAGACACTAAATCGGGCTCTTTAGGTAATATTTAGTCTCTGTCTCATACTACTATTTAGAAGGTTTTTGAGTGAAGAAAGTACTTGATTAACCCTCATCTTTTGGCCATCTTATTTTGTTTTCTTTCGTCATTCTTGACCTCTTACACCTACATGCCCAGTCATATTTTGTTGCTTCACATTATTTTAGATTTGATTGGGGTGCCTATGCTAGTAATGGGGCGCCCCGATCCTTTTAAAATTTCATGCCACTTTTTGAGAATTTTCTAGCCGTTTCAACTTCTTATCTTTTTAGTGGTCATCCATTTCATGGTTAATTATGAAATTAGATCAAGAGAACCCTATAAATATAAAGTTATGAAACCATAATGAGGGACCAAGAACTAGTCACTACTATCATCCACCTAGGGTTACATCTATCAAAGGAATTTGGAGATCATTTGCATTCACTTAGCTCCATCACAAGGGATAATGTTGGTTAATCTGCATCACACAAGCATAGGAGGGGATTCTATTTTATTCCATCCACCATTTTACTACATTTTTACATCTAGTTATAGCTCACTCTATGCACAAAGTGTGATTGGCACAAGATCACCTAGGGCACATGAATCACACACACACACAAACACACACACACACACACAGAACTACATTTGGGTCTGAAATGTAGTGCAACACTCATTTAGTAAGCCCACTATTGTGGTAGCTGAGGTCAATCTGACCTATTCATATGTATTCTTATTTTTGTAGGATTTTGATACTTCTTCTAGTATTTTATTCATCTTGGATTATTATCGACACTGTTATAGTGCAAGTGAACTCCGATGCGATAGACAACGAAGGTTTGCATCACTTCAAAACTTTTGAAACTCATATCTATATTTTTCACACTAACTAGGGCACTCGTTATGTAGACCAGGCACCCACATGTGCTACAGTCCCTCTCTAGGCACTCTAGTCTACTCAAATATCTTTGATCCTTACTTTTCGGGCCTATGCATAGTTGTTTACGCTTCTTGTTTCTCTAGTCACTTATGTGACATAGTCCAGCGAGATCCTCTAATCAAATGAGTTCATTCTAAATCTCTTAGTACTCTAGGGTTTAGCATTTCCATTTTCATATTTTTTTTTATTAAGGGAAAATAGTTTTGAAGGGACTATACCCTGTATACAAAAGGGCTCAAAAGCCAGATAGTAAAGATGAGAGAAGCAGCCCAGAGAAGGGCAAAACAGTCAACCAAGAAAGGCTCAACAGCCAGATATTACAATATAGGTGAAAAATGGATCTAAACATACAGAGATCCAGAACAAAGAAGGCAAGATCAAAAAGAAGCCAAAAGAGAAACAGAATAAAGAGCTCCGCCAAAAAACAGCTCCAGAACCGCCCGATGACAGCCAGATCGCAGCCAAAAAATAGCAACACAACTGCCCGTTACTTGATTGCTCTGTCTATCTTGGTCTTGATGGCCTGCAGTGACATGAAAAAGGCAATAGCAGTGGCCTGAGAGGGGTCTTGCATATCAGCTTGGGAGATTGCAATGTCCCTATTCTCTTTAGGGCCCCATATGTCTTCATTGATTCCACTTAAACTGCAAACACTGTGGACATGTTGTTCAATGAAGTTATAGATGCTTTTGAGGGTAGACAGAATGCAGTCATTGCGGCTTTTAGCATTCCCTAATCTGCCATCAAGGGACTGCAGTTTCTTGAAGATTTCATCAATCACCCCCTCCTCCTCCTCACTTTGAAGGATCCTTTTACCCTTGGCTCTCTCCATGTTTTTTAGAGCCCCTTTGAGCTCTTGAATCTCCTTCTCCAATCTGTTAACCTTATCCAGCAAATCTTCTGCTTTGGGCTCCTCCACCGGCATGCTAATATGCAGAAGGTTTTCAGCTAGTTCCAAGTCCTTGTGGCTCCTTAGGACTCGTTGGGAAGCAGGGATTTTAGCTTTGAGGCTCTTGCTTTTCTTGCTGGGGCCAACATCTTCATTCTTTCTTTTTAGCAGGGGTGGAGTGGGAGCAGTATGGGCAGGTGAAGGTATGAAGGAGGGAGGTGGGATAGGGTTCATGGGAGGGCAGCTGGAAAAATGGCGGTGAATCAGGAGGATAAGGCCCTGGTGTAGAGGGATAGCCCTAGAGTGATTTTCATATTTGTTTGAGTTACTTTCTATATTTATTCACAAAGATTCATTTATTGTATTTACATGTTGCTAGATCATATTAGCTACTATTATTCCACATTATTTTTAGTTAATCATTTTGGTGAACCCGACTCGATCATTCACACTTCTAGGTTCTTCATTCATTGCTTGTCATCCTAGGGTTTGGTCATCATGAGTATCTCAATCAATGATTATTTTCTTACAAATCCTGATTTACTACATAGATTCTAGCATCTTCTTGTTACTACTCGCATTCATGTTGACATGCATCCAGACTCGGTTTATCAAACATTTGTCGATGCATTCTCTTCACACATAGTATTCAATTCTAACCTTCCTACTGATGTTCATACTTTTGATAATGACCCGCCTCTGCATATCATATGTCATATTCATAATGTAGGTGTTAAACACACTTTGATTGATAATGGATCTAAACTTAATTTGTGTCCTATGTCATTCCTTGAAGTTTTAGGTCTTTTCACTCATGACATTAGTCCATATAGTATTTCACTGCATGTTTATGATGGTTTTATCCATCCATGTCTCGATCACATTATATTTAGTATCACTGTTGGCCCAAATAATGTCCACACTGTATTTTTCGTTGTTGATTTCTCATTCTCCTATAACTGTATACTTGGTAGGCCATGGCTTCATGTCATGCAAGTTGTCACCTCTATCTGTACATAATTGTGTAAAATTATTACATGAAGGCATTGAGTACACCATTTTTCATGACCATGATCCATTCTAGTATTGTGACCAGGATCCTAATACTATTTTTTCTATTCCATGCATAGATATTACAAACGAGCCCCAACCTATGGAAGAACCACCTCACTTACCACCACTTGACAATGTCATTTGCGTGATCGATGTAGTTTCTTCTACGCCGCCTACTACTAATACTACTACTACTATGATCTCATATTGGGGGCATGTCCAGTCCGTGGATGTTTCTCTATCACCTGAACCTTCACCTACACCACCTACATTATCACGCTAGCCATTTACTTACATGCT
Organism: Taxus wallichiana var. yunnanensis; assembly: GCA_018340775.1. Taxonomy (NCBI): domain Eukaryota; kingdom Viridiplantae; phylum Streptophyta; class Pinopsida; order Cupressales; family Taxaceae; genus Taxus; species Taxus wallichiana. Next base: position 350,166,918 of record CM031244.1, on the reverse strand, counting down.
CTTTGTGAATGACTCTTATTGGGAACATATTCCATTTGATCCTACATGTGAAGACAACATATATACACATGAGGTTTTAGCTCGCCTAGGTTTAGTTTTTGAGGATCTCTATCTTGCACCACGTGCTCCTAATCTTTATTATGGATTTGATTGCATCAATGTTGCTTATGGCTTACATATCTTTCATCTTACGGTTTATCTATCGTGTAGTCTTCAATCTTCTCCACTTACATTAGGGAAATAATGGCTTGATTATATTGGGGAACTTTATATTTGGATCATATAGACATTTCATTTTCTATGCCTTTTGGACATGTCTTCATCTGCAATAGCTCTTTCCTAGGATACACACAAAATATCACCCATTGGTATGCACACAATTTTCCACTTCCTCCATTCACCGATGAGGAGTATGTTATGGGCATGTATAACTTACGCCTTCATGGCTCGTTACGTGATCAACCAGACACTATTGCTTATCAAGTCACTAATGCTTATCCATTCGACTATGATCCTGAAAGTGATGATCTTCTAGATGACATTACATGATAACCTCTTTCATCATGCACACTTTAGGGGCATAGTATTCACATCCCCCTCCCTCATCATCATATCATCATAGGCACATCTCTCATCTTTTCATTATCATTCATTCACATCCTTACATAGTACTACATCACGCTCTTAGCATTCACGCATACCTCATCTTAGCATCATCTCATCTTGTATATTCATGCATACATTATAGCGTCATCATTACCCGATGACAAAATATTGTGCTTTGTTCACACTTTACTATTGAGGGCTTACTACACATGAACCCCACACACACGCACTATAGACACCACACATTGCATTTCACATCTTGCATCATACATTCTACATTTAGTCCATATCATTTTAATTTTTGCATATCTATACATCATACATCATACTAGTCTTCATCATACTCATCTAGCATTGCATCATACATACTATACACTCTTAGGAATACTACACATATTACATTCAATACAATACACTACATACACATCACAGGTTTTTATCATCTTCATTACATATACTACATCATATTCTATGTGTTGTACTCCCTACCCTATAACACACTTTAGTTCCTCGGTCCATACTCGACTGCCGAGGGTTTACATATCAAATAGACATTACATTCATCATGTGTTTAACATTAAACCTTTCATCATGCAAAATTTCTAGGATAGTGACACACATTATAGGCTAAATCATCACTTACTCTATCATCTTGTAGTGGTATATGCTTTAGGCTACATTACCACTCCCTCCTATTCATCTTGTAGTGGTATACGTTTTAGGCTACATCACCACTCCCTACTATTCATCTTGTAGTGACACACACTATAGGCTACATCGTCACTTCCTCTATCATCTTGTAGTGATATATGCTTTAGGGATAAATCATCACTCATACATTCATTTTGTTGTGATATACATTTAGGTTATAAGGTTCATGCACATCTCTTCTACAAGTCATATATCATCCTCACTAACGCATACATACTCACATCACGATGTGTTAGACACAACACACATTATTTGAACATTTCGTGATGACGCACTCTCATTTACAATTCATTCTTGACTCACCGAGGGGGAAAACCAAATGAACCTCACTAATGCATTTCCATACACCCCGGGGCACACGGCTCGACTATCCATCTTGTATTCCATTCCATCCATCCAAAACATACCGCATATTATGGTTGTTTTTATTCTTTATTACTTTTGCTTGTTCATGGTCTCTTTATTACACATGCCGTTAGATTACTTATATGTCATTTATCTATATCATCCATACCTACGCTTTCACGTATTTTCTAGTTGTGATCACGAGATACATGTCTCTTACATGTAGCACGGATTCTTGCATTCTACCCTTCTTATACCGTGGTTGTTAGGGGCATCCACATTTGTCTCTTCCAGGTATTATCATTTCATTTTGTACTTAGCACTTTTCATTACTTGGTTATACACACTTTGTGACATATTGGTTATCTTTCTAACATGCTAATGGGTGCTTCATGTGCAAAATTTGTTATACAGGGATATTTTCTTCCATACTTGTTTGTTATATTACTTGTCTATTATTTTCTCTTGTTTTCGGCCATTACCTTTTGTTTGGTGTGCACACTTCTCTGTTTGTATGTGGCCATAATGTCCTTGTAGGCATTCCAACATCGTGAGTTATGTCCCATGTTTGCAGGCCGCTTTTTGCAGCTTACTTGTCTTTTTGTGTGTTTACATTACTACTTTTTTTGGTAGTGTTTACAATGTTTGCATAGATTACACATTACTTTACGCATGCATGCTTGTTTTTACTAACACTTATCTTTTACTAGCCTTCTTTTTTATGTTCCTTATGTTGGTATCCAAATTTGTTCTCCCTGTTCAAACCGAGCAACACACGATTCAATAGGGATCTTAGAGGCGGATAGATCATAAATGTGTATCATTTTGTAGCCGGGGATGAAATATAACTAACCCTTTGTTACTCGGATTTGTGGAGAGATGGATAGCAAATTAAAAGCATGTGATCTTATCCTAAATATTTTAGGTTATGCCTTTCAACCAAGGTAAGAGAACTTATTTTGTAACCTTTGTTATCGAAGGAGACGCGAATACCTTTCTTTTGCACAAATTTTATAGAGAAGAACTTGGGGAAAATATGATCAACACACCAAATCTGACTCTCACGAGTTGTCACTTCCAGATTATGGAGATATTTTGAACAAAAGGCTAAGGTTATCAAGACATTTGAAATCTGATATGTTCTGCATACTTTAGCAAATGGATTTTGTTCTTCCGTGTGGATATACGAGCAAACAAGGGTAGTTCGGGGTAGGATTGGTTATTTGAATAATGTTGTGGTGGGAGATCAACAAGATAGATTGGAATTTTCCAGATCCTTGAAAAATTTCACAACAAATGGAGAACTCAATAACAGAAAGCTTCAAAATAGTTAAAACATTCCTTCAACTAGAAGGTGTGCATTAATGGAGGCCCAAACATGCACTTTTTCACACAATCATTGAGATTCTAGCATGAATTCTCGAGTTAGAAGACCCAATAAAACATCAAAATCTAAGATCAATCATGCCTAAGGTACACCTAGAGGCTTACAAACAATCTCTATCAACAGATGAAAGAAAAGTGATTTTAAATCATTTATTTCATTCCCAGATGAAAGCTCTTCTGAAAAATGAAATTGCAGATGCCACTAAACTATCACAAGGATTGAGATCTATGTGATTCAAATATATTTTGATACAATATTGCAATAGGAACAAGAAAAACTACTTGCAGAAATTCTGAAAGTGAAAAAAAATACAAAATTTGCTAGAGATTTAACACAAATTAACTCAAAATTTATCGATTCATCATGAGGAGAGTTATTTAAACAATCTCAGAGCTTGTTGATGGCTATACACTTTTAACCAACTCAACATGAATGAAAATCTAACACGAGAGGAAGTTAACTGGTTTCTCATAAAGTTTTCGAGAGGATGAGCTTTTCTCAAAATTTTCTCGTGAAAATGAACTCGACCTTTTCAAGAGTAGTCTCCATCCACATTTCCCCCGAAGGAGGAATATTCAAGCACACATTTTTGCACATATTGGATCATGATTTGTAGAAAGTGACATTCAACATATTCACAAAAAGTTGCCAAGTGTCTTCAAAAAAGGTGAATCATTGCAAATATTTGCATCATTGTTCTAAATGGAGGCATATTGTTCACCCTTGGCACCTGCAACACCTTTTCCCCTCAAAAGAGAATAATATTCGAGGGACCTTTGTTACCAATTTGTTTCAAATAGAGACATTTAACAAATTCATATCCGAAATCTATCATGTGGACCAACTGTGAATAGATCAAGTTTCTTGGGCCCTCGACTACTAACAAGGATGTCATGCCACAAATTTTTGGGAGTCACTTTAATCATTATGATTCTCATCATGCGATAAATACCCTTTTTAATCATTTTTGAGCCTCTGCGCATAGCTGAATCGACAGTCATCCCTTTTTTCTCTCAAGGCAACGCCTTTTTCACCTTTTACGCCTGTACTTTCATCATTTCATCCCTTTTCCCTCCTTTTCCTCTAAAATTTTACTTTGTAACTTCTAGATCTGGCATCTTCCATTTTTGCATGAGCTCAAACAAAATCCACTTCAAGAGTACTTCAAATTTACAAATTGAGATCCCAAATTGATTCAATTAAACTTTGCAGACCAAAACAACACAAATTTGCCAAAAAAATGATGAAGAATGATGCAAAAAATACATCTCCAAACATCCTGGAGCTTCAATGGTGGCAAAAACAAATGAAATGCACAGCTACCATTGATCTTGCCTTTCAACTTTTAATCCGAGTGGTCCACAATGAAAATGTGATTGGAAATGGGTCTGGGGGCACCTTTTGACATTTTATAATTTTCAAAAAAAGGTCAAATGTCGACATTTTCTTCACCTTGCGCCCTCGTAAAATGGGCTTGACACGTGTCCCAATGTGGGTCCCAGCAGACCTGCACTTCAACTTACAAATTTATCCTTTTTTTACAAAATGCAAAAAACCTTGAATGACCCCAAAGCTCTGTCTCTCCATTTCCTCGCCTGCTACGTGTCTCAATGGTGCACTTTGAGATGGTTCCAAAAAGTAGATACCCCAAAAAGTGCGGGCCCAACACGTGTCTCACCCCAGAGAGTCTCCAAGTGTCCTCCTAGTGCTTCTTCAAAATAAAACTCAAGGTCCAGCCCCTAAACATGTGCGGTCCATCCACGTGTCCGAGGCCTCTTTAGGAAGTTGCGTGAAAAGTCTACGTACGAGAAGGTCCTGAAGCCTCCATGTGGACATGTTTTGTGTTGAACTAAGCCTTAGAAATTTTAAAGTGCCCCATGATCTGCATACAACTAGAAAGGGCCACTTTTCAACCGATGCCGAGATGTAATTGTGGATCGGGAAATTACACCTGTCAAACCGTAAAATGTAGGAGAACCACCATTTGAGCCTGGAGAGACAGAAAACATAACAGAGGCCGTAAACTGAGGAATTTCAATGACAAATGGGGCAAGACTAAATTTGAGCACCAACACAAGCTCCGAATTGGGGATGGGCACTCCCGTGAGTGCCACAAGAACCAATAGCAAACCAAGAGCCAAGAATAGCCCAAGTGCCAAAAACATACCATTAGGAAATGAAGTCAAAGAAAAAGCTAGCATAGCAGAACAACCACAACCATCCTCCAAAACTTGAACTGAGAAACCAACAAAACCAGGTCACAAAGGACCAAAATGAACAAGACCAAAAAGCAGATGAGAACAAAGAACTATACATTATACAATGGAGAGCATCCTAATTCAAAGAAAATAATCAAAGAAAAACTTCAAGTGCTTGCCATTCTGGATATGACCATGCTAAGCAATTCTGATATGTTTTTAATAGCTGGTCATATGATTGCCTCTCTTTTCCATCCTTGTCACTATCTGACCACATTTCTTCAGGCTTATCCTTTGTGTCTGGGTCAAGGTTTCTAACATCTTTGGGGCTGCATCAAACATCAAAGTCTCAAGAAAATCATCTTGCTCATGATACCTATATTGACCAATTTCATATTCCTTGAAAGCAACATAGCTCACAGAGTTATCAATATCAATATCTGCATGCAATACTTCATAAGAAGCATTGTTGGGGTCCTCAATAAGATATAACATTTTCTTTTCACTAGGTAACTTGACAAGGCTGCCCTCAATCGGGATGGTGGCATAGGACATATCCATTTGAACACTCCCACCAACATTTACAGCCCATTTTCTAGACAACAACATACCCCATTTGGCAGGGCAATCCACAATAACAACATCAAGTTTCAGGTTCTTACCCGGATAAGCTACAAGTTGCACTATCAGACCCTTGACACATCCAACCACTGGCACCTCCCTGGAATCCATGGCAATACACTTCCCATAAGCTGTTGTTACTTTGAGATCCAACTCATTCATGACCTCAAGGGCATAACATTGCATGATGCTCTGAATCAAACATACAATGTAACAACTTATCCTTAATAATCAAAGTAGTAAAAAATGGATCCACCTTCAACTGAGACTCAACCAAGGATGTTCCCAAATATACTTCAGGTGGCTCACCTAGTTCTTCCAGTACTTGGGGTTTTTTCAATTCTAAAATGGTAGGAGTCTCAACATTATTTACATTTCTACCTTAGGTCACCATTTCTTCTTTAAATCCCAAATATTCGAATGCTCTGCTCCTATGCTTAGGGATTCTAAGCAATTCAACAATAGGAATAGAAATCTTGATCGACTCAAAATTTGGGCTATGTCATATGGAACATACTTGGGAAAGGCAGCATTGGGAGGAGATTGACAAACTCATCGATGGCATAGGAGTTTTTACGGTATGAGCATGGGGAGGAACACAATTTTTATCCTGGGGTGACCAAGCCTTTGCCATATGTATCTTTTTTAGAGGTTTCCTTATGGATACTAATAAGCACTGGAATTTTCGTTTGGCCCGAGGCCCTACCCCTTTGCAACCCTACTCCCGGTATTATATTCTTTTTCATGGCCAACCATAACATTCATTAACAACTTCCTATCCTCCTCGAAGGTATCCCTCTATCATAATTCTCAATCATTAGAGCTCTTAGGTATTCAAAATCATTATTAGGAAGTTCAAAAGCTTGCACCATATCAATTTCAAAGCATGAGTGGGAGGAAGAGGTAATAACCGGTGAATGCAATCCCAAAATATTTAGCATTCCTGCACTCATCACCTCGATTGAGGTTGCTCCTTGCTTGTGAACTCATAGAGGAATCCACCATGCATGCATCATTATCACCGTTATCATCATCAATATTAGCTTCTTCTTCTTTTTGATTTACTTCACATGGAGGATGGGGCAGAAAGCATCTATCACACCAATCAATCACATTAGCTTCATCAACAGCAAGAACACAAGTAGTCAAAGGATCAGGCACCATTCTACTTTCACGTGCTTGGGGATGTCTATTTGTAAATCCCATGGGTCCTTTACCTCTGTCATCTGACCTCTGATCACCCTTAGGATGATTGCCAAATCTATCATGATTTTGTGCCTTTTGTTGACCTTGTGAACTCTACCCAATTCCTTTCTCTTCCTGGGCTAGTTTGTAGGAGATTTCTTTGACAACCCCTGCCAAAGTTTTAACAACCTCCTTAAGATCCACACTCTTGCTTTCTTGAGGTTTTTCTGGGTTTATCAATTTAACACCCTCCATCTTAGGAGGTTTTCCAACTGCTTTGATGTTGTTCTCAATTTCCAGATCCATAGTAAAGGCATGCCTCAAAGTGCCTAGGTTTTTATCCCTCAAATAGTATGCACCTTCTTGTCAAATGTGTCAGCATACTTTATAAGACAAGATTCATCACATGGCTTAAAATTCACAGAAATCTTCTCAATGTCTTATTGAATCTTGTATTAAAATCATGCACTTTGATTCATTAGGATTATTTTTAATGTTTTCAAATTCGACAAAAGAAACCTAGGGTCTGTTTTGTCACCATACTGCAATCTAAATGCATTCCTCATTTCAGTCCAAGAATCAATAGAGTTATCAGAAGAGATTTATATCAGTCCCTTACATCCTCTTCTAGAGTATGAATAAATAATTTAATGTATACATATTCAAACTCTATTTCAAAATCCTCCATCATATTGACAAATAGTTTCAAGTGTGATCACCAATTATTGCATTATTTCCTTGAAACTTAGGCAACTGCTTTTCTTACATCCTATCGCATAGCATTCGGATAGCCATTCATACCTATAAAACCGATGGGACCAAAAGTATTAATGAAAAATGGAGGTCCGGGTGGAGGATGATCCATGTTATTTTGAGGAGGTGATCTTACAGGGAAACAGTGTGATGAGGAGTGAGGGGTTCATGTGGTACAGGGGATACAATTTTTAAAATGAATATCCCTAATGACTCTTTTTCATAGAAGACACTACCAGATTTGGAAAATATAAGGGTAGAATTATATGCAAATCTTTCAAATACAAAAGAAGGCCCCTTCTTGATGGAGAATTTAGATTTACAAAGAGACTACCTAAATCAAAGCGATTGAGGAAGTATTACAATCTTCAATCACGTGCTTGATCAGTTTCACCAATGGAGATCTATTTTCTTGATGCTTGATCTCCAACAACCTTCCAAATTCTTCCTCTCCTTCGAATTAGACTTTCTAAACTCGGAAACATCCTTCTACTAGGGTCCGCGGTGAAGAAATATATTCTTCCCTCCAGCTTTGCAAATATTAGTAACAAATTTACATTGACATAGGTCAAGACACTAGAATTTATCAAAATAAATCAACACGGAGTCGCCACTGAGGATTTTCACCTCAGACGTGAAAAAATGCACTAAAAGATAATCTGTCAAATGTCTTTCAATACTGGAATCTTGCAAAACTTATCAGATCTGATATTATTTTACCCACATTTATCAATGGTGAGGCAAACTCAGTATAATAACTACTGGAAAAAATGGACAGACAACACGCAGATTTGATCAGAGAATGATGTTTACAAAATGTATTTGCACACAGAACTACAAGAAACATTACCAAGGTCTGTACGCAAACACCTTTATTCAAATACTTTGAAAGAGTCCCCGACAGAGTCGTCAAAAGCGTGGTTAATGGGCCAAATAGATATGAACTAGCAATAAATCAAAAATAAGTCTCGGCAACGCAAATCGGTTCCAAGAATGTAAATCAGTCCACAGCAATAGCGCCATGAGTGTTGGTATCCAAATTCGTTCTCCTTTTCAAGTCGAGCAAAAACACAGATTCAATAGGGAGCTTAGAGGCGGATAGATCATAAATGTGTATCATATTTTAGCCAGGGATGAAATCTAACTAACCCTTTGTTACTCGGATTTTTGGAGAGATGGATAGCACCTTAAAAGGATGTGATCTTATCCTAACTATTTTAGGTTGTGCCTTTCAACCAAGGTAAGATAACCTATTTTGTAACCTCTTTTATCGAAGGAGACATAGATACCTTCCTTTTGCACAAAGTTTAAAGAGAAGACCTTGGGGAAAATATGATCAACACACTAAATCTGACTCTCATGAGTTGTCAATTCTAGATTATGGAGATATTTTCAACACAAGGCTAAGGTTACTGAAGACATTTGGAATCCTGATCTGTATGCATACTTTAGCAAATGGATTTTGTTCTTCTATGGATATACAGAGCAAAACAGGGGTAGTTCGGGGTAGGATTGGTTATTTAAATAATTTTTTAGTGGGAGATCAACAAGATAGATTGGACTTTGCTAGATCCTTGAGAAAATTCACAACAAATAGAGAACTCAATAACAAAAATCTTCAAAATAGTTAAAACATTCCTTTAACTAGAAGGTGTGCATTAATGGAGGCCCAGACATGCACTTTTTCACACAATATTTGAGATTCTAGCACGAAGGCTCGAGTTAGAAACATCAAAATCTAAGATCACTCACCCTTGAGGTACACCTAGAGGCTTACAAACAATATCTATCAACAGATGAAAGAAAAGTGATTTTAGATTGTTTATTTCATTCCCATATGAAAGCTCTTCTAAAAAATGAAATTGCAGATGCCACTAAACTATCACAAGGATTGAGATCTATGTGATTCAAAGATATTTTGATACAAGATTGTAATAGGAACAAGAAAAACTACTGGTAGACATTCTGAAAGTGAAAAAAACAAAAAAATTGCCAGAGATTTGACACAAATTAGCTCAAAATTTATCAAATTCATCACCAATGGAGAGTTATTTAAACAATCTCAGAGCTTTTTTATGGCTATACACTTGTAACCAATTCAACATGAATGAAAATATAACACAGAGGAAGTTAACCTGGTTTCTCAGAAAGTTTTCTCAAAGGATGAGCTTTTCTCAAAATTTTCTCGTGAAAATGAACTCCCAACCTTTTGCAAGAGTAATCTCATTGCATTTATAATACACCCTTTACATCCAATTCCCGAAAGAGGAATATTCAAATCACCTTTGTTGCACATATCGGATCATGATTTGTAGAAAGTGACTTTCAATGATTCTAGAAAAAGTTGCAGTGTCTTCAAAAAGGTGAATCATTGCAAATATTTGCATCATTGTTCTAATTAGAGGCATATTCTTCACCCTTGGTGCTGCGGCAGCACCTTTTCGCCGAAAAGAGAAGAATATTCGAGGGACCTTTGTTTGTTACCAATTTGCTTGATAAAGACATGTAACAAATTCGATCCGAAATCTGCCAGGTGGACCAACTGTGAACAAATCACATTTCTTGGGCCCTCGACTACTGACTAGGATGTCATGCCACAACTTTTCAGAGTCACTTTAATCATTTTGATTCTTTCATGTGAGAAATCCCCTTTTTAATCATTTTTGGAGCCTATGCGTAGCTAAACTTGATAGGTCATCCCTTTTTTCTCTCAAGGAAACACCTCTTTCACCTTTTACACATGTACTTTCATCATTTCATCCCTTTTCCCTCCTTTTCCTCTAAAATTTTACTTTGTAACTTCTGGATCTGGAATCTTCCATTTTTACATGAGCCCGAGCAAAATCCACTTCAAGAGTACTTCAGATTTACAAATTGAGATCCCAAATTGATTCAATTAAACTTTGCAGACCAAAACGACACAAATTTGCCAAAAATTTGATGAAGAATGATGCAAAAATGCATCTCCAAACATCCTGGAGCTTTAATGGTAGAAAAAATAAATGAAATGCACAACTACCATTGATCTTTCCTTTCATCTTTTAATCTGAGCCCTCCACATGGAAAAATGCGATTGGAAACGGGTCTGGGGGCATCTTTTGATATTTTATAATTTTCGAAAAAGGTAAAATGTCGACATTTTTCTCCACCCTCCACCCTCAGAAAACGGGCTTGACACGTGTCCCAATGTGGGTCCCAGCGGACCTATGCTTCAACTTACAAATTTATCCCTTTTTTACAAAAGGCAAAAAACCTTGAATGACCCCGAAGCTTCGTCTCTCCATTTCCCCACCTGCTACGTGTCTCAATGGCGCACTTTGAGATGGTCCCAAAAGTAGAGACCCCAAACAAGTGCAGGCCCAACATGTGTCTTAGTCTGGCAGAGTCTCCAAGTGTCCTCCTGGCACTTCTTCAAAATAAAACTCAAGGGCAGTCCCCAAACATACACGGTCCCTCCATGTGTCCCAGGCCCCTTTAGGAAGTTGCGTGAAAAGTCTAAGTATGGGAAGGCCCGGCGGAAGCCTCCATGTGGACATGTTTTGTGTTGAAGTGAGCCTTAGAACTTTTAAAGTGCCCCACAGAGCCACATCCAACCAAAAAGGGCCAGTTTTCAACGGATGTCGAGACGTGATTTTGACCGGGAAATTACACCCGTCAAACCGTAAAATGCAGGAGAACGACCATTTGAGCCCGGGGAGACAAAAAACATAACAGAGGCCAAAAAATAAGGAATTTCAATGATAAATGGGGCAAGACTAAATTTGAGCATCAACACCTTGGTTTCTAGCAAGTGCATTATCTTCCCCCTATAGGACAGAGTTTCAGAGTTCATGTGGTTGTTCCTCTTTTGGGGTTGCATTCTCCTATCAGCGACATTGCATGCACCCCTAAAGAGGGGGGGAAACCTTTGGGTTTTTACATACTACACAACACATCTACACCGGTTCAATTTAGTGAAATTTCCACCCTTGGCATTGTGGGTTACATACAACGAGTGGGTTCATACCAGTCTATAAACCCCGTACACAGTGGATTTTACAGGACATGGTAGTCCTTAAAATTTTAGGAAGCAAATCAAGGTTGGAGGATATAGTGGAATTCTTCCTATAAATCTTTGGTCACATGGCGTCGAGCACCCGAAACCTAGGACGTACAAATATCTCTTCGCATATGTTCGGTGGAATCAATTAAAGGTTGGAGGATACATCAAAATTCCTCCCTATACTTCTTCGAACTATGGCGTTGGATCACCCAAAAACCCCGTAGTACATGATATCCTTCTACACTTTATTTCTTGATATAGATCAGTGCACATGTTCCATTTACATTTTGCATTTGTGTATTTTACATTTACATGCTTTTACGTACATATACATGTATTTTACATTACATTTTTACACATACATAAATACATATTTGACTACTTGATCATTTTATCCTTGCAGGTTTGGATGTATGAGAAACAAGTAGTCAAATGGGGGTAACAAAAACAACATCAATAAAAACTTCAACAAAAAAATTTCATGGCAACACACACCATACTAACTATGCAGGTACATCACACACATCAGCAACTACACACGCATTTCTTCCTAGGTTTTCTCTCATCAATTTTTTTACAGTTTTTTATCTTTAGTTTCTATGCTCCATCATCTTTTTATCACTCCACACTTTTTCTAGTCCTTCAGCACACCTTCTACATCACTCTACATAGACATCAAGTACACATCTCTATTTACTTTATATTACTGAGTGTTCTACTCACCATCATAAAGTAAGGGCAAATGTAAACACTAAATCACGCACTTTGGGTAATATCTAGTCCCAGTCTCATACTACTATTTAGAAGGTTTATTAGTGAAGAAATTACTAATTAACCCTCATCTTTTGGCCATCTTATTTTGTTTTATTTCATCATTCCTGGCCTCTTACACCTGCATTCCCATACAAATTTTGTCATTTTACATTATTTTAGCTTTAATCGGGATCCCAAGATAGTATCTTGGGGTGCCCATGGGTGCCCTGGTCCCACCAAGGGCACCCTAATCCTTTTTGAAATTTTCTACCACTTTTTGGGCATTTCCTAGTTGTTTCAACTTCTTATCTTTTTGTGGTCGACCATTTCAGGGTTAATTAATAAATTAGATCAATAGAACCCTATAAATATAAATTTATGAGACCATAATGAGGGACCAAGCACTAGTCACTAATATCATCCACCTAGGGTTGCATCTATCAAAGGCATTTGAAGATCATTTGCATTCACTTAGCTCTATCACAAGGGACAAGGCTAGTTAATTTGCATCACACAAGCATATAAGGGGATTCTATTCTATTCCATCCACCATTTTACTACATTTTTACATCTAGTTATAGCTCACTACTTCACAAAGTGTGACTGACACAAGAGCACCTAGGGAACATGATTCACACACACATCAAAACTACATTTAGGTCTAAAATGTAGTGCAACGCTTAGTTTAGTAAGCCCACTATTGTGGCAACTGAGGTCAGTCTGACCTATTCATATGAATTCTTCTTTTTTAGGGTTTTGATACTTCTTCTAGTCTTTTACAAGTCTTCTATTCATCTTAGATTATTAGCGATACCTAACACAAAGTGTAGGGAACGTGATGCAACATAAAGTGAAGATTTCGATCACTTACGTAACCCGTGAAACTCGGTTCGGACCTTTACACGCACCAAAGTTCCCATTCTCAGATACAAGGGTACCCACAGCACCTCGGTCTCTCTCTAAATGCTCCAGATCTACTCAAATATCTATGATCCTTCCTTCTCGGGCCTCTCGTGACACGCCTCATGAGATCCTCTAATCGCCTGAGTTCATTCGACTATTTTAATACTCTAGGGTTAAGCATTTTCATTTTCATAAGTGTTTGGGTTGTTTTCTATAGTTTTTCACCGCATTCATTTATTGTATTTACAGGTTGTTATAGATTATATTAACTACTATTATTCCACATTATTTTTAGTTAATCAATTGCATATGTGTCACTTGAGTGAGCAAAGAAGAAACATGAGAAGTGGAAGCATGTTGCTCATTCATCATAGGAGGAACATATTTAGGAGCCCATTTGGATGTATTATTTATAGATGGGCATGCAACATGTAATGTTGTGTAGTAAATGAGATAAAGCCTTAACACTCAAGATGCTTGATTCTTCATTATAAAGAATAACAATCATTGTCATTATGTCCATTTATTCGATGATAATTGCAATATGGACGACCTTGATATTTTACAAGTCGGTAAGGAGGATAGCCCTGAGTAGATGGTAAGGTGATTAATTGATGACTAAGGAGCTATGGAATAATTTCTTGTTGCTTAGTAGTATTTCTATCAAAGGTGAGAGGCTCTTGTAATGGTATAAGTGGAGGCTCACCGATATGAGCACATGTAGTAGACATAGAATGAAGATGAGATGTAGAAGGAGAGAAAACATGAGCCTGATAAGCATCCTTAAGATGTTGGATTTCAGATTTGAGAGATGTAATTGTGGATTCCATAGCCTTAAATTTGTTTTGAAATAAAGAATGTAAATTTTGAATTGAATCCAACATGGATTGATTAGATGGGGGATCATGGAGAGAAGGGTCATTAGATAGACAATCTGAAATAACACTCACTTGATGTGGCAGGATATCACTAGGGAGATACATGGTGTCTAGGGATTTTTTAGAACAACTTGGCAATTAGGATGTATTTGAATTAAATCATACAAATAAATTTGAGAAATTTTAAGAGCCCTCATAGAGAATATGATACACCAAAGAAGGATCCGAAATACAAATCAGAGTGGGGTTCACCAAAATGATTATGCTAAAATGTGAAATAATAGCCTAATCTAATGTAAGTTTGCAGTAAATAAATGAATAATAAAATAATTGAAATAATACTGATGTTATTAAGCAATGAAGTAATGAAACCCTAAGTACAAAGAGGGTTAGAAGAGCCTTAACTGATTTGAAGAGGTTGCAGGACTATGGTGCAGAGGAGAATGGTTGAACATGAATGGGAGATCACACACAGAGAGCTAGGAAAATGCAAATCTGGGGTGATTTATCTAGACCGGGGTTACTTAGGGTGCTGCATGAATTTTGGGTGCCCTGGTCTGCAAAATGACTAACAACTAGTTTTAACATGGTCGCTAGAGCTTCGCACTTGTTTTCTTATTGTCACGTGTATCTCACACTTAGATCATTGATGTCGTTGTAAACTTGCACTAAATAAAGTACTTGTAAAATCCCAAATAAAGCATCAAACCATTAAAAAAAAATACAAATGAATGGGTCATACTTTCCTCGGCCACCACAATGATGGACTTACAAATGAACGATGCACTACATCTCGGACATAATGTAGTTTTGTGTGTGTGTGTGGGATTGTGCCCTAGGTTTCTCTTTTACAAGTCACACTTGAAGTAGTGAATAAGTAGCTAGATGTAGAATATAAATAATGTCTGCATAGAAAAGAATAAAATTCCCTCCTATAAAGTGTAATGTAGATGAACCAACCTTTTCCCCTTGTGATGGAGCTATATGGATGTAAACGGAGAAATAGAAGCCTTGATGGATGCAACCGTAGGTGGTGATAAGTAATGCTTAATGTTTGGTCTCTTATTATGATCACATAAATTTATCTTTATATGATTCATTCACTTTAATTTTGTAATCAACCTCGAAAAGGCCAACTACCAAAGAGATAAGATAATCAAATGGATAGAAAGGACAAAAAAATGAGAGTATAGTGTAAAGAGGACATGGTAACTCGTAGGGGAAAGGAGCGCCCAGGTGCTACTGTCTGGCTGGTGCTCTAGTCTAGAACGACAAAATCACGAAAGGTAAAAAAGGTAGACTAAGTAAGTAAGAGTGCAAGACTAAAAATAGAGGCATAAAGAAAAGAAAGGTGGCCAAAGACATGGATTAATTATTACTTTTTCGTACTTAGGAACCGATGAATAGTAGTATGTGATTGAGACTAGATAATTACCCAAAGTGTGTGATTTTGTGTCTACAAATTGTTTATACTTCTAGTTATCCACTTGTTGATCCTAATATTACCTTCCAACTAAATAATGTACCTATGGCTACCCATAATGGCAAGATACAACCCCTTAATGAACCTCTTAATGTTTATGTCATTCCCCACAAGAATTTCTTTCTCTTATGCATGTTGTAGGTGATTTACAAAATAATATTCATACCCTTACCCTTGAGATAAGGGCTTATTCTCGCTAATGTTGATAATAATTATCTTCATGGTAATCCTATTCCTAAGAATTTTTACAACTCACCTTTTCCTAAGGGTTTTATCATGCCTAATTTTACTCTATTTGATGGAACGGGTAATCCTTATATGCATCTTAAGGATTTTAGATTAGTTATGGCTTCACATTCTAATGATAGATTACTTCTAAAAGTTTTTCCTAGTATTCGACCGATATTGCTTCTCATTGGCTTCATCATTTTCTTAGTGGATTGATGAGTGTTTACCTTAATATTGAGGAAGTATTTCTTAGACGTTTTATTTCTAAAAATGGTCGTAAAGTTACATTTGAGAATTTACCTTATTTACATCAAGGAAAGAATGAACCTATTACTAATTATATCTTATGTTTTAAATGTTGCATGTATCATTTACTTTATCACCTACTGATTTAGAAATACAATATATTTTTTGTCATGGCTTGATTTTTCCTTTTAAATAAAAGTTATTATATGACACATGTGAATATTTTACATCTCTTTACCTTAAATTTATTGATTTAGAACACCAATTTCTTAATATACATTTTGTTACACGTGCTTCTAGTTCCTCCTCTACTACTACTACTCATAAGTACATCTTCTATTCCTCCTATTACACCACCCTCACATTCTCCATTTCCTACTACACATATTCACGATCATTCATATCATTTTCACACAGCCTCCATCGCATTCCACTCTCACTCCTAAGTGTGAGGCATTATAATTTTCAAATTCTTCTTGGCCTCATGATATCTTACACACTTTGATTTTTGAGAGGTTGATTAGGCTACCTTCTAATGAGCATCCTCCTCCTCATTTATTATGAAAAATCATAACCAAACATTTTACAATTTCCATAGGATAAATGGTCATAGAGATAATGATTGTTATACACTCCATGATAGGCTTCAACTACTTGAGGAAAATGGTGTCATTGCTTTTCATGCATGCCATATGGATCGATCACATTCTTTTGTGTTGTAATGTTGAATAATGACATCTATTACTTTGACTACCTCTTATCCTCCTAAGGTAATTTTTTCTATACCACCATTTCCTTTGACTACGCATAATAGGCCTCCCCACTTTTCATGCAACCTATACCTAAGCATTTCCTAAACGAGCACAACTCACCACTACATGATTGACATTTTTCTAGTGATGATACAATCACCTCAGGCTTATCATTCATCACTTATTCTTATGATACTACATTGTCATCGTTTGAGCCATTGTACAAAGTCGTCACTGTATTTCTAGCTAAATTTTATATTCTCTTTAGAACTACATGATTTCATGCCTATTCTATACATGTACGCCACTATTTATTTTGTTTTATTACACTTTCAACACATGATCAATCCTTCACTAGTTACCTTTGCCATCATTATCATCTATCATTAATCACTTCATTAATCATATCACATTCAAACATCTATCATCATTGTAATTGATTGAAAAAATATGGAATTTTGAAATCCTAATATCGAGATTCACATATGATAAAAAATTGATAAAGTACATATATGACACAAGTAAATAAGCTAAAGAAAAATAGAACCCTAAGTACAAGAGGGAGGGTAGAATAGTTATATGATTTCACACTTGATCCCAAAGTATTCTAGATTAGAGAACTCTTGAACATGAGGAGCAGACTGTCGCAATTGCACATAGAAAATATTGTATCTATCGATGAGTTGGGACTAGGGTGCCTGAAGGGGCAATGGTGCCTAGGTGTCGATTACCTCTGTTAGGAACATGTGACTCGTGCAGAGCTCAAAACTATTTTTTCTTATGTCACGAGGTGGTCATTGGACTTCACTTTTGGTCACCTATATGTTGTTGGATGATCACATAATTTACATGTAACTGCGCAAACAAATGATATCTTATAAAACCCCAAACTACATCAAATATTAAAAAAGAAAGATTCAAATGGGAGTCGACTAATCCTAGAAATCACCCACCGATTGAACTTATGACAGATCGTTGCACTAAATCTCGACTCCATGTAGTTCTTTTGTGTGTGTGTAAAAATCATGCCCTAGGAACATCTTGTGCAAGATGCACTTGATAGTGAGTGGTGGCTAGATGTGGCAATGTCAATAGATATGTGGATGAAAAAATGAACTTCCCCTCATATGTTGTATTTTAAAATGTATTCCATTGTCCTTGTATGAGTGTAGATGGATACCTTTGATGCTCTTAGATTCCTTTGGATGCAACCTTGGGTGATGATAATAGATGCTTAGAGTTTGGTCCTTTATTTTGGTTATATAACTTTGTATTTAAATGATTGCCTTGTTTGAATTTTGTAATTCAAAACTAAAAGGCTGACCCATAAGAAAAAAAGATGCCCAAAATATAAAAGAAGTCCAAAAATATGCAAGCAAGATACAAAGAGGTTGGGGCACCCAAAGAGGAAAAGGGCGCTGGGCGTTGGTGTCCAAAGTCAAGAGAGATAAAGTAATGAAGATCAGATTGTGTTTTTGGGAGTGTAATACCAAAGAGAAAGCAAGAAATATAGAAAAGAGGCAAAATACATTAGTCAATCACTAGTTTTCTCACTTAGGAATCATATAAATAGCGGTATGTGATTAGGACTTAGGAATGTACCCAAGTGTATGATTTTGTGTCTACATTTTCCCCCACTTTATATTGTTAAGTGTATAATCAATAACATAAAGTAGATAAGAGATACATACCTAATAACCATGTAGAGTGTGATGGCGAAAACATCTTGAACAAACAAATGAAAGTATGAAGTGATAAAAATGAAGCGTGGAAGCTAAGAAAGAGGAAGTGACTCTAGGGGTGAAGCGTATGAGTGTTGTAGCTTGGTTTACCTATTGTTGTTGTGGATTGATGAAGGGATGCTTCTTGTTGTGTATTAAGGATGGACCTATAAAAGAATAGTGAAAGAGTAGTCAAAGTCATGTGTTATGAAAACTCTGTATAAACATGTAAAAGTGTGTAAAAATGTGAAAAAGTATTAAAAAGGGAATATATGCACCGATTCATGATGAGTGAAAAGGAGTGAAAGTGTCTTGAACTTCTGTAGAAGAGCAAGTTTTTTGGGCGATCTCACACCAAGAGTGAATTTTTTGGGTGATCTCATGCTAAGTCCAAGTTTTTAAGGTGATCTCACGCCATGACAGAAGAGTGTTGGTGTTATCAACTAATTTTGACTTCACAAAATTATAGCATGAAAATTCAAATTTTTTAGAAGTGTCTTTTCTTGTGGTTTATCACCCTCATCGTGATTGTTTTATTCTTCTGATCGTTTTGGCCTTCGTTTCATCCATTTCGGGTAAGTAATTCCCCTGTTGTGTCGCAAACCATGTTTAAACTAATTAATTCATATTTAATTAATTTCTTGCCCTTTTATTTAATAAAATAAACTTTATTAAATTTTGGGGTTTTTAATTAATAAATATTAATTTAATCTTCATTAAAATTGATCAACAAATTTGGAAGAACTTTTCTCATTTTCCCATTGCCGTGGGCAATTAAAATTCCACCTCCAATTGTCGGGAATGCCAAATTGGCTCTCCGCTTCCATTTTTCCCTTTCCTGGCAAAGTTTCCATTTTCCCGCTTGTGGGAAATTTCCTTGTTGATTCCAATACAACTCGATGTCAAACAGAAAAATATCTCCCATTTTCCCATATGGTGAGATGGAGGGGAATTGCCATCATGCTTTTCCATTGTCAAGGGCAAACGGTTAACTTCTTCCCATATTTTCTTGAAATTAATGCCCACTACCCGAAGAAAGTGGAAATTGGTTATTCAACAGGAAGAAAGAAGAAACGGTTACGAGAAATCTTTTTAAATCCCCATAACTTTCCTCTGTGAAACTCTATGGAAAAATTTGTGCAAAAGTAATATTGATAATTAAGAAACTTTGGAACTCTTTATTTACAACTTCTTATTATTTCCCCTGTGTAGAAACGTTTTTGAGATTTTTTCCAAGGATTCATAACACATTCTTCACGGAAAACTCAGCTGTTACGCACAAGGAAATGCATTTGATTTTGGACAGTACAAGAAGAGGCAAAAATAACCATACGCACTTATCCAATCCTGAGGATTTGGCACGTGAATTTTTTTTGAAGTACTTATCAATTGCTCACGCAGGTTTCCAGAATAATTCATTATTTCCACACAAAGGTGAAATAGGAAGCAATTATTTCTATGCATTTACCTTGGTATAAGGATCATGCAAGAATAAATAAAAACCAGTCTACGTAATACCCAAGGAAGAATGTCCAAGTTCATAATCCACGCACGGAGAATAGAATATGTCGCACAAAGGCCAAGGTAATAGAAGGCCACGCATTTAAAATAAACTATTTCCCACATAATAAAAGTAAGATCCCACACACCAGTGAAGGAATAAATGCCAAGCCATAGCCAAGGCAACTCATAAAGCCCACGCCTAAGTCAAAGAAAAACCAGTTCATAGTCATTTCTACGCTAAAATCCATGCAAAGGGTAAAAAGGAGAAAATCAAATAAGGCCATGCAGCCCGAGGTAGAATAGCCCACGCATGAAGCATAGCCCACGCATTGGCCAAGGGTAAAACAGTCCATACACAAGTTTTGAGAGGAAATAAATAGTTGTTCAACTGCCCACGCATTTATCTAGAAAAAGTCCACACATATAGTAAAAGACAAAAAACCAGTCCACTTTAATAGATAAGTGCATTATAATACCAAAAGATCAGTCCATGTTTGCAAGGAAAAACCAATCAATGTTGGAAAATGGAGAATAAGGATTTGAAATATAAAATTTCCATGTCAGAAGTAGAAGAACTCCACACACATTTCCCAAAACGCATTCACCGGGCAATGCAATATGCAACAAAACAAGATTCATGTATTTGGGTTTGAAGTCCATGCGTTTGCAAAGAAAGAAATACCACGCATTGGTAAGGTTAGAGCAGCTCCCACGTATTGATCAGAAGATTAAAAGTCCACGTGTAGGAGGAAAGCACAAAAGTACACATTCACAAGCTCAGGCCATTGGCAACGCGCAGAGGTAGAGAATTAAATACAGGAGGCCAAATCAATGGCTTGAAATTCAAATCGATCCAACAAAAATCCATTACAATTGGTAATAATTAAAAAAAATGTCCAAATTCATAGTATTTTAACCGGTTTATATCGAGCTTAGTCTCGATATTTTGTTTGTGATACTATTTTTATAATTGTAATTTGAATCGCTTCATTATTATTTTACAAAATAATAATAATAAAGATTCATTTTTTCTTGTGGTAACAGTGGTTTGGAGGCTAAGACCCAACACCGTTTTGTGTGCCCACTTTGTTTTTCTATAAAATTCATAATGGCTGAAAAAACTAACAAATTTGTAGGAAAGTCGAAGAATCCAAAGATATAAAGAAAAACAAGTCTGCACTTAAATACGAATTCTAAGGGATCATTCCTTTCACTTTCATTAAGTCTGCATATGACAATATCACCGACATTGATCTTGACCACATCAACGTGCAAAAATTTTGTGATCGGGTGAAAGTCAAAGGGAAAACCATATTCTCATATAGGCTCTATCATAGTGGTCTACCTCAAGTAGCAGATTTTATTGTTTTAGCGCAATGCCATGAACTAACCATCGCTCGTGTCAGAGCATTATGATCCCAAAAAAAGTGAGGAATTTTCAAGGATAGTGGTGAGCCTTTCCTTTTGATCACACCAAAGCTTATCAAAGAATTTCTCAACATCCCCGATTTCCCTGAGAATGATGACATCACTTGAAAGTCAACACAAGATTTTTGGGATGAAGAACCCCTTAGGTGGAGTAAGATGGTCAACAACAATTGGCTAGTGACCAAGGTGACTCGCATTGACCGGTTTCCCAAGGAATTGTATTGTGTTGAATTTGTAGAGGAAATATGTGATATGATCACTCTTCTGAGTTGAGTCTTTGGTCTACCCTCTGTCAGGGCTTTTCTACCCATGGATGTATTATTTCATCTACATCATCCTTTCCAAGAGAGATATTGTAGATTGGTCAACCATCATTTGTGACACTCTTCACAAATAGTTGATCTAGGTGAAGATGATTGGGCATTTCTACTTGACATCATACCTAGCCTATGCGGTGGCTAGAAGGAAGTTGTTTTCGGGGTTAAAGACGAAAGGCATGATAGGTCCATCAAATAGTGTTTTCCACTATTATCCACAGTTGAGTTCCAAGAATAGCTCTCACCACTTCATGAGAGTTAATGATGTTTTCACCTTCTCGCGTGATTAGAAACTTGAATGGAAATATGGAAGAAAGATTCTCCAAAGATGTCATGGCTGTCATTTCTCAGTGGGGAACATGGTTTATTTAGTTTCCATCCTACATTCATGTGAGAGGATTTGTAGGAAATCCATGAAAAATTCCCAAGTATGTCAGTGACAAGTGGGCATTAATGGAGCTTGTGCAACAAATTTTCGAAGTTCATTGTCTTCTCAACGAAAAACACCATTCAGGCATCAACTTCCTAATCCAAATTGGGGAATTCCAATGTCCGAATCTCTTTAGTGCACAACTCATGGAGGAGTTTTTTCTAATTATCATACATCCATTTGTGAAGAGATCCCAATTTGACATCAATGGATACATGTAAAAGGATCTTGGAGCAAAGTGCCAGCATAATCCCACCATGGAAGACTTTTGGGCTGCTTGTTTGGATGAACACGAATTAAGAAGGTGAGAATTTTCCCATCTGACCCTTACTCAAATCAAGGATTTCCCGATCAGAGATCCTATAGATTCATTAGTGGATAATGGTGAAGATTTTATTGATCCCTCATATGATATTGTTGCATTTACTCTATTTCCCCGAATTGATTGGACCAAAAGAGATTAATTTTCTCTTGATAATAAGAATCAACCAATTCTTGAAAGGAGCATAGCTTGGTATGAACAAGAAATTGTAAAGTTACCATCAATCCAATTTCATACCCCAAGATCATAGAAATTTTCAACACGAGAAGATCTCCATTCGACTAAAACATCTTCTCAATCAACGTTTGTGTCATCTACCCATACACAACAAGCAAGAAAAGAATGGTTGCCAAAATCCAATTCTCCAAAGAAGGTGTCACGAGGAGAAACATATAAGGGTATTGGCTCTATTAAAGGAAGAGAATGTGTATCGGGTATTTCCACTTTGAGTAGAGACTCATATAATCACATTACTAATAGTTAAAGGAAGCTCATAATAAATACTCCTCACCCGTGTCATGCACAAATGTCTACTCAAATACAAGTGGTCCAAATATCGAATGCTCCTGAACCCCTAGTTCATGAAGATGTTTCTCAAGGTCTCCCTGAGGTTCAAGAGGTCGATGTTGAAGTTTTTTTTTGAGGCATTGAAGTTGTGGAAATAAATCTTGTAGAACCCAATGATATCAAGAACAATTTGATGTATTTGCTTGAATCGAGACTTTTGTGTGTAGAATTTGTCAAGGAGACCCCTTCTTGGGTTGACTGTGAAGTCAAGAAAAGAAAGATGGTTGTCAAGGCAATCAATATTGACTTTGACACCCTCTCCAATATTTCAAATGATGTCATCCCCAAGAATCCTAAATTATTCTCGAGAATAATGGTGGATGGAGATGAAAACAAATTTGCGAGACCTTATCATTCCCAAGTCAAGAAGGAACATAATAATGTGATGTCTACCGACTATGAAGTATCTTAGCTTGGACTTGGGAAATCTACATTGGAAAGCGACATGTAAATGGCCCAATATTCCATGGATATTGTGCTAAGAAGACTTGAAAATATAAATCTCAAAACTCTTAACTCTCAACTCAAGCTTGAAAAGAATCAATTGGTGAATTATGTTCAACATCCGATAAATCCAATATCCTTCACTTTCCCAGTACTGATACGTGGCTTCCCCCGATGAAGAAACACTCAATATGTTGAAGGAAGTAAACACTCTAGGCCATGTTACTAAATCCTGGCTTTCGAAAATCCTCATCTT
Source organism: Taxus wallichiana var. yunnanensis (assembly GCA_018340775.1). Classification (NCBI taxonomy): domain Eukaryota; kingdom Viridiplantae; phylum Streptophyta; class Pinopsida; order Cupressales; family Taxaceae; genus Taxus; species Taxus wallichiana. Next base: position 350,142,839 of record CM031244.1, on the reverse strand, counting down.
CGTGGAGAGAGACAATCAAATTGGTCGTAAAGCTCCATGAGACATAAGTGCATACCTAGATCCAATCCTTTATTTTTAAGGAATATTTTATTTCTAATATATCAAATTTGGATGAGATATTACCTAGTCTGCAAGAGATGACATGCATGGAATCTAAAACTCTAGCCATTGAAGGAATCCTTGAATTTAAAGGCCGAGGGAAACGCTTTCTTTGGTATCTACATATCAAGTCACGAAGACATTTCTCAAAGATTCCATGATTCATTACGAGAGAATATTTAGTGAAGCATTCACTTTTATCACTTCAATCCATGAGTTCATAGTTAAAATCCCTTGTGATTTCATGGAGGAGCATAATTAGAGGCATTCATCATAGCATATTCAGAACAATTCTAAAAAAATTCAAAGACATGTATATTCCAACCATCAATTTCTCCTCTACTTCAATGGAATGTTGTATCAAATTGAGAAACTTGTTTGATAATGCTCAATCAAAATTGGTCAATCTAAATGATATCTCAGGTAGGATTTATGAATTGTAAGTGTTCTGTGAGGTTGTGCTTCAATCAAGTGAACCTCCTGAGGAAGAGAAGATGTTCAAGACATTGGAAAGTTTCAGATCTTTTCAATTGGAAAAGTCGAAAGATATTAATTTCACCCATGGGATGAGGAGATAGCTTTCTGGTATCTAATGAAGTGGGAGAGTCCATTTCTCATACGGTTGAGATAGGCGGACCCCACTTTAATGGATAAGGCATTGGGTCTTGTTATATGTTTTAAAATGGTATTTCAAAGTGATGTTATTGTTAAACTCACTTTTGGAAAAATTTTGATAACTTAAGTGGTTTCTAATTTTAAGTTACTTTTTAAAGGTTGGTTGAAAAGTCAAAGTCACTTAAGGTGCCCTCATTTAATGTTCATGTAAACCCTAACTACTTTGTAACCAAATTTTGGGTTATAAAAGGAAGTTAGAGGCTCATTTGTAAGGGTGACTTTGAGAGAGGAGAAGAAAATACTTTTGTGTGCAAGCTTTGTTTCAAGGAAAGAAACTTTGTGTTCTTTTGTGAAGACCTTTGGAGAGCTAATGAAATGTGAACTTTGTGTCCCATTCATTGTCTCTTGTCACGTTTGATGTTCTTATGTTCATTAGATGTTAGTGTTTAAACTTGCATGTAAATATTTTATTTGATCTTATTGTCAACGCTATTAATATGTTGTTCTTGTTCACAGTGATCAAGCTTTGATATTTACTTGCTCATGTGTGTTCCCTTTTACTTATTCTTGTTTAGCTGATTCGAACTCTTCTTTATTTGAGTTAGTTATTCATTGTTCTCCTCTATGCGATATTAGGCTCTGCTTTTACCTAACTATTGCATGTTCCTTCCATTTATTTCCTTCATTCCATTCCATCTCCCTCATTCACATTTCTTTCCATTTGATGTTCCAAAACACCCCCCATATACAATTTTGAATGTACAGATGTAAATATTATTTTGTTTTTCAATAAAGGTAGCCTCACCTTCATTGAGGAGGGACTTCGTTCCCTTATTATTACAATTCATTTGCATATGTGAAAATCCACATGCTAACAAATATTGGTGAATCTACTGAGGATTCAGAATCATTAACCAATGCTTGGTTAAATGTTTATGACTATCCCCTCTGCACAAGCTCCAACTCTTCAACTGAATCTTGTGCCCAAATAATATTTTCAAGGAGACATTTATGCCAACCTTTGGATAATAGCGTGGGAAAAACACGAAATCTTGCAGCGATTTTTGGCTGTTGATAGAGCCATTAACAGAGAAATCTATATTGAAGATCTTAGAATAAGAGCACCCTCACCTATGGATAGAAGACCTCCTGGACATGTGTTGATCATTTTTCACTGACGTGGCCCTCTTCCACCAAGGAAATAATCTGTATGACTATTACATGTAACTCACCTATCTTACAACCCAATCTTCATTTTGTAGATACTCAAGAAGACATATCATCAAATTTGAGGCAAGCTATTTGGTAAAAGTTGTGAATGACTATCATTTTCATCTCATTGCATCGGTATTGGATAACGAAGAAAATAAAGTTGTGATATTTGTTAGAGTTATTCAAGTACAAATAGATCAAGAAAGAAAGAAAAGAGAAAAGGCTTGAGCTGATCGAACGTGCCAATAATCCCTTCAGAGTAAAGATTTCAAAGTGGCGGGAAGGAGGTTTACACGAGGAAAAAATGCTAAAGGTCGATCGATCCAATTTTAGATTTTCAAGGAAAGATATGTTTCAGATTATCTCCTCTAAGGAGGAATACTCTTTGTAAATCCATAAGCCTTTCATCAAGTCTGAAAGAAGATCAAGTAAGGTAGGAATCACTACAAGTCAAGAACTTGTTCTTTTTGTGTTGTTTTACCATCACATAAAACTTTTCCCAATACGGAAGCTAACGTACCATGGGGAAATGCCATAGGCCCATTGGCCTTACCAGCTCGACATAACCTCCCACATGATCGATGAAGATCCTTCCCAAGTTCAATGAAGATGGGAAGACTTCACCTCATGACCATATTTATACCTTTTTCTTTGCATGTGCAATTTTGTTGGTAAAATATGAAGATGTTGTTGTTCTTCTCTTCTTAGAAACATTGTAAGACATTGTCACGGATTGGTTTCATCATCTCTCAAATGGATGCATTACAAATTGGAATGATATGAAAAATAAGTTTTAAGACTATTTCAAAATGGTAAAAGATTAACATGCCCTTCTTGCCCAATTATCTCAGGAAAAGAAAAACCCAACAAAACCCATGAGGAATTTCGTGGCTAAGTTCAACAAAATGGTGAACAAAGTTCCTGCCGTAATTTTCCTAAACCCTGATGGACAAAATGTTTCTTCATTAATGCACAACAACTAAAAGTGTGCTATTAGCTAAGAAGGGATAGGGTGGCTACTTTAGAACTTTCTCAATCGTTGGCGAGAAATTGAGGATGACCTAATCATGGCCATAAAATTCAAGAAAAATTCCCGCAAGGGAAAGAGTCAAGAAAACCTAAATGCTTCTAAGACTATACTCCCCAAGTTGGCTAATGATATGTTGGCTTTGAAAAAACAAGTTGCTCAAAGCAGTAAACCTACTTATTTCAAATACATCCCAAGAAAAGGATGCGTTCCCAACAAAGCTATAATTGTAGATGCTCGACAAGGCTTGTTATTGAAGAAGCTCCCGCAACTAACTCAAAGTGTGATGTCGTTGAGGAAAGTAATGATGAAGTTGAGATTTTCGAAGTTGTGAAGAAGAGGTAGACTCAGGACATCTAAACCTAAAATCAAAGAGCTTTGAAGGAAAAAGTAATAATTATTTCTTTGAGTATCATTCAGAAGAATAAGATGAATACAAAGAGATTGTGGAAGATATGATTATTCAATCCTACGTGGTCTTCACACACTCTCAAAAAAGGAGCAGAGTACCACTAAGGTGGAAGATAATAGAGCTCCGGGTAAGTTCCTAAAGAATCTATAACTAAGGAAACTTCCAAAGAATCTAAAATAGAAGAGATTCCTAAAGATTCCAAGACAAAATTTGAGGTTTCCAAGGTCAAATCTATCTTAAAGAAAGCATGACCTTTCTCAAGTCAATCAATCGGTTGATAAATCAGCTACAAAGAAAGTTTCTTCTTCCATATCAGCATCAACCAAACCCTAAGTAAAGATAAAAAGTGAGCCATCATCAAGTTCGAAATAAGTAGTATCAAAGACATCAAGTACGGTCATTTTTCCCAAATTTAATATGTAAAAATTAGAGTTGATTGTGAAACATGTAAAAATCGAGTTTGAATTAAAGAATGATCATTTGATACACTACAAAAATAAAGTGTGGGATGCGATAGAAACCTTCAATGATTTTTCCATAAAATTTGTCCCTCGTGAAAAGAATGAAACAACATATTCTCTATTAGTCTCATCTTCTTTGATGATCCCTCATTCAGAGTTTGATCAAGACAAATACACCATTGAAATGGTTTTTAGGCCAAGTGTTCCTGACAATGCAGAAAATTGGCAAGTCTTTAATGATGATCAACAAATTATTACCTTCTTGGAAAAGATGGATAATTTTGAATAGTTGTACTTTGAAGGAATTCATTCTACATTTCAAAATCGATGACCTCACCCATTTAAGGAGTTGAGAGCAAGGATCCTAGCGATGGCATCATTCAACTCAAAGGAAATAAAATTCCAAAAGGATTGGTTTCACTTGAAGAACTTTTTGATAAGCATGATAGGTTTATCAAAGAGAAAGAGTAGGTAGGACCTGCAAATTTTGTTGACTATGAGCAAGTTGACATTGGTACCAAGGACAAACCTCACCTGGTCAACATTGGTAAGTGTTGCTCACCTAAGGAGCGCAAGAAATTTGTAAGCCTCCTTACCAAATATTATGATGTCTTGGCTTACTCATATGAAGACTTGAAGTCTTTTTAACCTAGGGAAATGGAGCATGCCATACCTTTAAAACTTGGTGTAGCTCCATTCGGAAAAGAAAAGACAAGATAACCCCAAAATTGTAGGGGCATTACTCAATGAGGTTCAAAATATGTTAGATGCAAAAATAGTGTTTCCTATTCGACATTCAATCTGGATAGATAATATTGTCCCGATTCGCAAGACAAATAGAGAAATTATAATTTGCATGGATTTTTGTAATCTTATTCAAACTTATTTGAAGGATAACTATCCATTTCGGTCATGGATAATATTCTGCGGTAGTAGTAGCTTGGATTGGAAATGCTATCCATGTTAGACGGTTTCTCTGGTTATAATCAGATTGAAGTGCTTAGATAAGACCAACATAAAACCACGTTCACCACCCCCTATGGTACATTCGGTATAGAATAATGTCTTTTGGTTTGATCAATGCCAGTGAAATCTTTCAAAGGGCTATGGATATGGCATTTTCATATTATAAAGACAAGATCATCATAATATACCTAGATGACTTGACGGTGTTCTCAAAGAAGCGAGAAGATCATCTAATAGATTTGGATAAAATATTGTAAAGATGCAGGCTTTATAGAATCTCCTTGAATCCAAAGAAGTCTATGTTCGGAGTTACGAAAGGGAAACTCCTAGGTCATATTGTTTCTAAAGAAGGAACCAAGATCGATCATGAACGTGTTCAAGCTATCAAGAATATTTCCTTACCTACAAGTAAGCCTAGAGTCCACTCGTTCTTTGAGAAGGTGAAATTTTTTAGAAGATTCGTGTTAGAACTTGCCAAGCTAACCAAATAAATTTTGACATGATAAAGGAAAAGAATCCTTCAAATGTTTGAAGGCGGTAGGGAATCATTTGAAAAAATCAAGGATGTTATTGCAAAATATCCTACATTTGTATGTCCCGATTTTAAAAAGGATTTCATAGTCTATTGCTATGCTTCTCCACACATGATCTCCACCATCCTGACTCAACATAATCAAGAGGGAATTGAATCTCCTATTGCATTCATGAGTTCCAGATTCAAGAAACATGAACTAAATTACACTCCCCTTAAGAGGCATGCGTACGTGATGGTTAGAGCCTTGAAACATTTCAGGTACTATGTATTGAATTCTCACACCAAAGTCTTAGTTCCAGACACCACAGTTAAATCAATGTTGACACAATAGGAACCAAGATCTAAAAGAGGTAATTGGGTCTCCAAGATCCAATAATATGACTTGGACATCAAGCCTACCAAGTTATTTTGAGGAAGAGGACTCTGCCAACTCATCGCAGAATGAGCCAAGAGATGAACTTGAGAAGCAACTAATTGATGAAAGTTTTCCACTATGGTAGTTTTCGTCAGTACCACAAATGAGTGGTATTCTTATATAGCTTACTTTCTCACATATGGCGAATGTCCTGAGAATCTGACAACTAAGGAAAAAAGAGCTATCAAATTGAAATTTGTCACATACGTCATTTGGGATAACACCTTGTTCAAGAAAGGTATTGATGGCATGTTCCTCAGGTGTGTCGATAAAGAACAACAACCCAAGTTACTTGAAGCCTTTCACAATCATGCTTACGGTGGTCATTTCTCTAGACCAGTAACAACTCATAAAATTTTGTGAGCACATTATTACTTGGCCCACTATGTTTTCCGATGCTCAAAAATGGGTAGCCAAATGCAAAGCTTGTCAATAATTTGTTGGAAGACCTAAATTGGCGGCTTTTCCTTTGAAGCCAATTGTCATTGAAGAACCCTTTCAACAATGGGGTTATATTTCATTGGGGTTTTGAATCCAAATTCTAGTGCTAGTCACACTCACATGCTCACGGAAACTGACTACTTTACGAAGTGGGTAGAAGCTATTTCGATGAAACAAACATCTATTACGGTAATCTGTGACTTCATCAAAGAGAATATATTGGTTCGTTACGAAATTTCACAAAATATCGTGATGGACAATGCCACCAATTTCTCTTCTAAAGAGATGATAGGTTTTTGTTATGGGTATGGAATATCTTTATTTCATTCATCATATTACTACCCTCGGGAAACAGTCAAGCGAGAATCCAAGAATGTAAACATCATTACTATCGTGTGTAAGTTAATTGAAGAAAATCAAAGAACTTGGCACAAAAAGTTATGTGATGCATTGTGGACTAACCACATAACTCCCAAAAGAACAATTGGAATGTCTTTATTCAACCTCTTATATGGAACCGATGTTCAAATTCACATTACATTGGATTTACCAACATTACAATTGGCTCAAGTAGTTGACGATGAATGTTTCACCAATGCATTGGATAAAAGGATCATGTTCTAAAAAAGCTCAAAGAAGCAGAGAAGTCAAGTACCGAACAAGATCGAGGAACACCAATTCAAGGTAAATAAATTGTTAGACAAAAAAAATAAGGAGAGACAATTTCAAATCAATGACGTAGTTTTTCTATGGGATAAGCGGCGTGAACCAAAAGGAAAGCACGGGAAGTTTGATTTGTTGTGGCTGGGCCCTTTCAAAATCAGGCATTTCTATGGAGATAGCACATATTACTTGGCATATCCTAATGGAACTCATTTTCCTCCGCCCTATAGCGGGAAATATCTCAAGCACTATCAAAATTGAAAATGGATTGTCCCCCTTATGTATATAGGTAATTAAGGTTTTGTTTGGTTCTGTTTCCTCTCTTTTGTTATCCCATTTTGTGCATATTTTTTTATCATGTTCATTAAAGAGTTGTTGGAGTGCAGGTCATTGTTATGTCCGTGAAGTCCTTATCCCCAATAAGAGCCAATTGTTATCAACTAATTTTGACTTCACAAAATTATAGCATGAAAATGTAAAAATCGGAATTGTCTTTTATCATGGTTTATCACCCTCATCGTGATTGTTTTATTCTTCTGATCATTTTGGCCTTCATTTCATCCATTTTAGGTAAGTACTTCTCCCGCTATGTCGCAAACCGCGTTTAAATTAATTAATTAATATTTAATTAATTTCTTACCCTTTTATTTAATAAAATTAATTTTATTAAATTTTGAGGTTTTTAATTAATAAATATTAAATTAATCTTCATTAAAATTGATCAAAAAAGTCGGAATAAATTTTCTCGTTTTACCATTGTCATGGGAAATTAAAATTCTACCTCCAATTGCCGGGAATGCCAAGTTGGCTCTCCGCTCCCATTTTTCCCTTTCTTGGCAAAGTTTCCATTTTCCCCTACTTGTGGGAAATTCCCTTGTTGATTGCCAACACAATTGGATGTCAAATGGAAAAATATCTCCCATTTTCCCATATGGGGAAATGGAGGGGAATTGTCAACACGTTTTCCATTGTCATGGGAAAACGGTTAACTTCTTCCCATATTCCCCTAGCAATTAATGCCCACTACCCGAAGAAAGTGGAAATTGGTTATTCAACAGAAGAAAGAAGAAATGGTTACGAGAAAGCTTCTTTGATCCCCATGAATTTCCTCCGTGAAACTCGTGGAAAAATTCATGCAAAAGTAATATTAATAATGAAGAAACTTTGGAGCTCTTTATCTCCAACTTCTTATTATTATTTCTAACTTCTTATTATTTCCCCTATGTAGAAACATTTTCTGAGAAAAAAATATTCCAAGGATTCATAACACATTCTTCATAGATAATTCAGCTACTACGCACAAGGAAAAGCATTTTATTTTTGATAGTACAAGAAGAGGAAAAGATAGGCATACGCACTTATCTTGTCCTAAGGATTTGGAACAGGAGTTATTTTTTAAAGTACTTATCAATTGTTCACGTAGGTTTCCAGAAGAATTCATTATTTCCATGCAAAGGTGAAAGAGGAAGCAATTGTTTCTATGCATTTACCTTGGCAGAAGGATCATGCAAGAGTAAAGAAAAACCAGTCTACGCAATACCCAAGGAAAACAACCCAAGTTCATAATCCACACACGAAGAATAGAATAGGCAACACAAAGGCCAAGGTAATAGAAGGACACACATTTAAAAGTAACTATTTCTCACACAGTCAAAGTAAGAGCTCACACGTTAGTGAAGGAATAAAGCCCACGCCATAACCAAGGCAACTCATAAAGCCCATTCCTGAGTCAAACAAAAACTAGTTCATAGTCATTTCTACGCTAAAAACCACGCAGAGGGTAAACAGGAGCAACTCAAATCAGGGCACACGGCTAGAGGTAGAATAGCCCACACATGCAATATAATCCATGCATTGGCCAAGGTTAAAACAGTCCATACGCAGGTTTTGAAAGGAAAGAAATAGTTGTTCAACTGCTCACACATTTATCTAGAAAGATTCCACATAGATAGTAAAATACAAAATACTAGTCCACTTTAATAGATAAGTGCAACATAATACCAAAATATAAGTCCACGTTTGCAAGGAAAAACCAATCAATGCTAGAAGAAGGAGAAGAAATATTTGAAATATCAAATTGCCACGCCAGAAGTAGAAGAACTACCCATGCATTTCCCAAAATGCATTCACCAAGCAAGGCAATACACAACCAAATAAGATTCATGCATTTGGGTTTGAAGTCCACACATTTAGAGATAAAAAAATAGCTGCCACACATTTGCAAAGAAATAAATACCATGCATTGGTAAGGTTAGAGTAGCTCTCACACATTGATCAGAAGATTAAAAGTCCACGTGTAGGACGAAAAATAAAAATTAAACATTCAAAAGCTCAGGCCATTGACAACACGAAGAGGTAGAGAATTAAATACAGTCAGCCAAATAATTGCCTTAAAATTAAAATCGATCCTACACAAAGCCATTACAATCGGGAATAATTAAAAAAATGTCCAAATTCATAGTATTTTAACCCGGTTTGTAACTCGAGCTTAGTCTTGATATTTTGTTTGTGTTACTTTTATAAAAAAATGTAACTTGGAATCACTCATTATTATTTTAAAAATAATAATAATAAGAGTCATATTTTTCTTGCAGTAACGGTGATTTAGAGACTAAGACCCGACACCATTTACACCATTTTGTGTGCCCGCTTTGTTTTTCTATAAAATTCATAATGGCCGAAAAATCTAACAAATTTGTAGGAAAGTCAAAGAAGCCATTAGAAATTTCAAACAAGTCCGCACTCAAATATGAATTCTAAGGGATAATTCCTCCCACTTATATTAAGTCTACATATGACAATATCACCGACACTGATCTTTGCCACATTAACATGGAACAATTTTGTGATCGGGTGATATCCGAAGGTGTTGGCTAGATTTTCTGCATAGTTGAAAACCTAGGCAGTCATGAGATAAATCTCCCTCATTTACCAGTGAGGCTCCCGTAAGATTTGTCAATTAAATATGCTAGTATCTATTTGTGGGTATTACTTTAACCATGCAGCTCATGAACCATAGTTGTATAGTTTTGCAACAAGTAAGCAATTTTTAAAGAAAGGAAATATCTAATGAAGAAGAAAATAGCAGAAAACAAGAAAGAAAGAGGGAAGATGTGCAACCCAATCAATAGATTACAGAGTTGATTGCATGCACATAGATAAAACAGATAGATATTAACATACAGAATTATAAGCAAAGGGAACTTTCAGATCTAGATCTAGAATAACACAAAGTTTATGAATAGATCTAAGACAGAAAGTTAGAAACAAAATGCATTGTTGACACAAAGTTCTCCGGAAATATGCTCCTTTCTATTCCTCTACTTCAAATAGCTATCAGGGGTTTCAGCACAAAGTCTGGAACACAAGAATGCCGCTTACAAATTCTGATCCTTAACCCAAAGGTTCTTCCTCTACTTATAGAATGTAGAAGGGAAATTACAAATGGGAAACTTAACTGAACTAGAACATAAACAAGAAGTAAAGATAACATTTGGCAATCATCTTCCTTTAATTCCTCTCTAAGTGACATGCATCGGGAGTTCTAGTCAAAATTATGCACATCTATCATTTAACTCATAGAATCGTTCTACACAACTTAAAGTAATGGTTTTCAAAGTAGTAACTTTTAAGTTTTACGATTACATCTGGGAACGTAGAAATAGAAGAAGAAAGAGAAGAAGAAAAAAGATCTGTCAGCTATGACCCCTACATCTTCTTCTTGCTTTGATACTGAATATATTTTTCGAACATGTAATTCAGCAACTTCCCATCTGTTTTAACCACTTCTTTTTATGTCCTGAATTACAGCAAGATTTCATTCAAAACCTCGATGCACGCTTCCACATCCTTCAAGCTAGGCCTGAAATTCTTAATGTCTGACTGCAGCATTACCAACTTACTGATGGAATCCATCATGAAAGGCCTAACAGCTCCAGCAATCATCTCTTGCACCATCAGAAGAGATCCTCCTAGGGAATCAGGAACTTTGTTAGGAATGGTCCTTTTGTATGAAGAAATGTTCCCGACCACTTCCTCATTGGTGAAAGCAATGACATTGTCTGATAGTGATGATGCCATACTCTCAAGCGCCCACATTCTTTTTAGCATGATTATGAAGATCTCCAAGTGGAAAGAAACTGCAAACTCAAGTTGTTTCCCCTTTTCAACCGATCCATCGGGCACAATTCGTTCCTGCGTCAAAACCTCCCTCGGTAGCTTATTTATCTTGACCAAAGTACTCATGTTACTTTCAGCTACTATGTTCATGTCCATCATGCTCGTCACTAGTTGTTTCAGCTAAACCGATGCATCCTTCATAACCTTTAGATGGGTCGGCACCTCCCTAAGTTGTACAAAAGCTTGGAGAATGATTAGATTCTTCCATTCATTGATAGCTTTAACTTGGTTACCTGCATCTTCCACTTCCTGCATCAGATGATCACTCACCTGCTTATGTGTTGAAATTGGCTAAGTGGAAGATTTGGAAACTTTGGTAATAATCTCACACAACTGAGACACCTGCTTTTGAAGTTCAAATTTTTTTGCCTTTTCTTTGTCAAGCCTAAGGAATAAAGCATTTATCAATGTCTGTGTGTCTTGCTTCAATCCTTCAGTAGTGGTTTGACCTATGGGTACTTTGGTCACTGTTATATCCGCTGTCGTGAGCTCATCCTTCTTCTTTCCTTCTACTGGAACTGATACCTCAGTGAACTTCTTCCCTGACTCCTCAATAATCAACCTCGAAGTCACCTTAGCAACTTTAGGTCTTCTGTCTTTTCCGCCCAAACTCAGGAGTAGTTGCAAGTCATGTTCCTCCAAGTTGATCTCCTCTCTAGCCTTTAGGACCGATTGTGAAGCCAACCACTTTGAGAAATTTCTTCTCGGAGAATGAGAATTTGTCAAATGTACCACCATCTCATGTTTTGGTTGCTCTCCATCCGAGATCACTCCAGTGTCATGGCTACCGTCCTCTATATTATCCAAAAACAAATCTCTTTCAAATTCTACCATCTACAAATTTAGTGTTTCTTCAGGAAGAGGTGCAGATTGAAGTGGCTGAGGAGAAAACACAAATATTTCTGGATTCAATGGAGGAACGGAAGTATCCTGCTGAGGTGCAAAGTTGGTGAAGTACTTGATCTTTGAAGAAGTCAAAACTAGCACCATAGCCGTAGAAGTGACCTTTTCCCTCAAATGAGACTTCTTGTGCACTTTAAGCTTTTCAGGTCTTTTGTTACTTTCTCCCTCATGCTTCCTTTTGATGGAATCTCCTGTGCTGAGGTTTCCTGTGATCTGATTCATCAAAGCTTCATCAAGGTAATACCCCTTTGTCAGCAACCAGTTTGAAGTGTTGACCAGAACAGCGGCAGACCTCTCCTCGATCATGTGGCAGCCACCAATGTTCTCCTAAAGTGCAGCTCTATCCCCTCCCATCTGATGGTATGTGTCAAGTAACACAAGCCCATCATCTGTAAGATCTACAGGTATCCATGCTAATCCATAATCAAACACTTGTCGCGTTGATAACTTGTTGAAGTCTTTCTTCCTAACTTCATACTCGCTTCTGCACTTCATCCAGAAATATTCTAACAAAGGCACATGCGTGTATTCTTGGGAGATTTTCTTTCTTTCTACCCCATATGGATCGAAGTTCAGCCATGTTGGGAAGAACTCATGCTCATACTCGCGACAATATCCACTTCAATTCCTCCGACTCTATGAATGCTCTAGTAGCTGTAATAGCCCACTGTGATCGGAAAGAAACCTATAGACTTGTGCCGTTTCAACTGTAGGTCATGCATCTCCATGAGCTGTCTGCATAATTCCATGATGATCAATCTATCACTTGGATATCTAGGCAGTTTGACTGGTTCCCCTGAAAAGCCAGTTGCCCTGATGTATGTGAAGTCAGCGAACTAGATGAAGATACAACCATGCTGGGATACAACTTCCCAAGCTTCCTTGCTTACCCTATTGGTCTTCAGATCACTGTTCAGCCTGCAAATGAATCTGTAGAAGAATCCATCATTGACCACCTTGTAATATTTATTGCATGCAGGCACAATAAGTTGAGATAACACTCAAAAATAGGATCCTTCGAGAGTACGCCCCGTCTATCCAGCTTGGAGAAGATACCCTGCGAGGCTGCTGCATATACCAAATATGAAGTCATCTTGAAGCTGTAAGTCTGCCTCACACTCTGGAGCTACTCACCAATGTTGTCACTGATGATCTCTGACCAATTGATTATAGAATCTACTTTGTTGATCTCAATGGTCCTGATGAAGGCATACATCCATGAGCGGAAGTTGTGAGCATTAGCTTCGCCATTTATCCTGCATAGCAATTTGGTAATGTCATCCACCTCCTGCACCAGATTGGATCATGGAAGAGTCCTCGGAACTTTGATGGAGATCTGGGCTTCTTCATATACCTGTTGTTCATTATGCCCACACAGTCGACTTTATGCTTCTCCCATCTGTTGCCGGCGTCCAGCATGTTGATAGTAGTCACCACCTATCGTGTTGGAATCTTCAGACAATAATTGATAAACTGTGCATCCAACCGGATTATTGTCTTCCCCGCAGCATCCTGGATTGATCTGGATAGTGGATGGTACGACCTTGCACACTCCATGACGAATTCTGGCAACTGAGTTGTGAATGGGAATGTTGAAGCTCGAATGATTCCGCTGCTCTTGACTGCCCGCATGAGAGATGTCTTTCCAGCTCTGGATCTGTCAATCAACTCGGAAAGAGGTTCTGGGCCTAGATCCGTATCACCGATATCAGCAAATCTAGAAGTAATGCATGATTCCGCTGAGCCTTCTCGTTCATCCCGCTTTGCCATAGTTGGAGCAATCTTTGTCTGAGCAATTCTTTTTCTTTTTATTCGGCCGGAATTCTTTACAACTGGTGCAGATCTAGGAATTTCTTCATATTCGAGGATATATTCAATGTATCTGACATTGATTTAAGCTCCCTTTCAATTATATAAGCACTTGTAATGAATACTCTGTAGTTAATTCAAACAAAGACGGCAACTGGAACATGAACACTTGATTTTTATCATAAAAATCTGCATATAAAGCATGTTGCCCTAAAATTTGAGTCTTTGCTTGCATGCAAATCAAGCATAAATACTTTTAATTTCACTGGGCACTGTATGAATATGCGATAATTAACCAAGCTTAAATCAAGCTCCTCCAATCCTAGGCGCCAAACTTTGAAGCTTTTCGCAATGAAAAACACTTCTTTATGCAAAAATCCTCCTCCTTTTGGGCGCCAAAACTGTCTGGCTGCACTCCTCTGCTAAAAGAATTAATTACTTCTTTACTATGGCAGCCCATGCTTATATAACTCTTAGCATTCTATATTTAATAATTGCCTCTCCTATTCCTGGCAATTAATTAAATAAATAACATGCTTATTCCTTCAATTTGGGCACCTAAATTTGCATGCTCATGGCTGCCATTAAATAAATAAATTTAATTTATTTTTAGCCCTCTTCTTTCACTTCACATCATGCATGGACCTTCTATTTCTCCATGGCGCCAAAATTAGGAATAAAAACTATTAATAAATGCTTCAAAAGCATTATTTATTCACCAAATGGGGCGCACTTTTTAGCATGCTTCAAGGCTGCATTAAATAAATTAATTTAATTTATTTTTAGCCTTCTTCCTTCAGTCTTCTTTGACCTCTTATCATGCATTGACTTTCCATCATCCCTGGGCGCCAAAATTAGGAAGGAAGACTATTAATAAATGCAATTAAAGTTATTCTTTAATTCCAAAAGGGGTCGCACTTTTTGAATAAGGCTGATTTCTATATTTAAAAGTCATCTTTGATGGGATTATTCACCCTGCATGGCAGCTCCAAAAATCCCTTCATCCACTTAAGTTGTTTGACTTCCATAATGAGAATTTTTACCCTGCAAGGCAGGTAAGAAATTCCCATCAATGCCTTAAGTGATTTTTCTTTATTTTATAATGGGAATTTTTACCTGCAAAAGCAGGTAAGAAATTCTCACCTTCTCGCTGCCTCTAATTTTACCATCGTAACTTAAGTGAATTTTCCTTCATAGGAAAAAGTACCTGCAAGGAGCAATACAAATTCACCACACCTGTTACTAAAAATCCCACTGCAGTTTAAATCCATCCATTCCCAAAAATGTGACTTGTCCAGAAGAGGATTTTTGTGCATGACTTCATCTTTTTAAAGAGAAGTTGACTTCCTAAAGATCATTCCTTCGGCATGGCAGTCGTAGATGATATCCGGATACTACGAGTAAGAAAACAGACTATCTATAGAAGGAATTGACCAAGGGAATTTCACAGAGAAAAAATGAGAAAAAAAAATGAAAAATGTTGTCAAAAGTCATAGAAAAGCCCAGATTCATTCTGGTGAAAACCCTCCTTGTATATGTGAATATTTACATGTAAAACTTCAATAGGGATAAACCAGAGCACAATTTACTTCAAACGGGCTCTAAATAATTAAATAAAATTTTCCTGCAGACAAAACTTGTGAAGGGATAAAACGATTTTCGGCATCTGGGTATTTGTCAAAATTGGCTCCTATGATTCACTGGGAATATCTTGATGCAATACAAGCATCTTCTAGCAATAAAAACACAAAACGACTGTTATTTTAAAAGTGTGAAATTTTGTACATGGGGTAGTCTCAAATTTTAGGGTGAAATTTGGGGACACGAAACGGAAAACCATATTCTCGGATAGGCTTTATCATAGTGGTCTACCTCAAGCAGTATATTTTCTTGTTTCAATGCAATACCCAGAGCTAATCATCGCATGTGTAGAGCATTATGATCCCGAAAAGTGGGGAATTTTTAAGGATAGTCATGAGCCTTTTCTTTTGATCACACCAGAGCACATAGAAGAATTTTTCACCATCCACCGATTTCTCTGAGAATGGTAACATCACTCAAAAGTCAGCACAAGATTTTGGATGAAGAACCCCTCAGGTGGAGTAAGATGGTAAAAAACAATTGGCTAGTGACCAAGAGGACTCATGTTGATTGGTTTCCCAAGGAATCATACCGCATTAAATTTGTAGAGGAAATCAGTGATATGATCACTCTTCTGAGCCGAGTCTTCGGTCTACCCTCTACCAGGATTTTCCACCCATGGATGTATCATTTCATCTACATCATCCTTTCCAAGAGAGAGTTTGTAGATTGGGCCACCATCATTAGTGACACTCTTCACAAAAAGTTGATCGAGGTGAAGATGACTGGGCATTTCTACTTGACATCAAACGTAACTTATGAGGTGGCCAGAAGGAAAATGTTTTCGAGGTTAGAGATGAAAGGCATGATGGGTCCATCAAATAGTGTTTTTACTATTATCTATAATTGAGTTTTAATAATAGCTCTCACCACTTCAAAAGAGTTAAAGATGATTTCACCTTCCACGTGATTAAAAACTTGAATAGAAATCTGGAAAAAATATTCTCCAAAGATGTCATGGTTGTCATTTCTCAATGGGGAACATGGTTTATTCAATTCCCATCCTTTTCCTACATTCACGTGAGTGGATTTGTAGGCACTCCATAGAATCTTCCCAAGTATGTCAGTGATAAGTGGGCATTAATGGAGGTTGCACAATAAATTTTGAAGTTCATTGTCTTCTCAGTGAAAAAAATTGTTCAAGCATCCATTTCCCAATCCAAATTGGGAATTCCAATGTCCGAATCTCTTCAGTGCACAACTCATGGAGAAGGAGTTTTCTCTCATTACCATACATCCATTTGTGAAGATATCCCAATTTGACATCAATGGATACATGCAAAAGGCTCTTGGAGAAAAGTACCAACATAATCCCACCATGGAAGACTTCTGGTTGCTGTTCAGATGAACACAAAGTAAGAAGGTGAGAATTTCCCACCTGACCCTTGCTCAAATCAAGGATTTCCGCATCAGAGATCCTCTAGATTCATTATTGGATGATGGTGAAGATGTTATTGATCCCTCATATGATTTCATTGCCTTTACTCCATTTCCCTGAATTGATTGGACTAAAAGAGATGAATTTTCTCTTGATAACAAGAATCAGCCAATTCTTGAAAGGAGCATAGCCTGGTATGAACGAGAACTTGCAAAGTTACCATCAATCCAAGTTCATACCCCAGGATCACCAAAACTTTCAATACGAGGAGGTCTCCAATCAACTAAAACCTCTTCTCAATCAACCTCTGTGCCATCTACCCATACACATCAAGCAAGAAAATAATGGTTTCCCAAATCCACTTCTTTAAAGAAGGTGTCACGAGGAGAAACATCCAAGGGTCTTGGATCTAGTGAAGGAAGAGAGCATGTTTAAGGTATTTCCACTTTGAGTAGAGACTCAAATAATCACATTAATAATAGTTCAAGGAAGCTCATAATAAACACTCCTCATATGTGTCATGCACAAAAGTCTACTCGAATGCAAGTGGTCCAAATATTGAATGCTCTTGAACCCCTAGTTCACAAATATGTTTATCAAGGTCTCCTTGAGGTTCAAGAGGTTGATGTTGAAGTTTTTTCCCTATGAATTGAAGTTATGGAAATAACTCTTGTAGAATCCAATGATATCGGGAACAATGTGAATGTTGCTTCAGAATCCAGGCTTCTATGTGCAGAATTGGTCAAGGAGACCCCTTCTTGGGTTGACTATGAAGTCAAGAAAAGAAAGAGGGTTGTCAAGGAAATCAATATTGACTTTGACGCCCTCTCCAAACTTTCAAATGATGTCACCCCTAAGAATCCTAAAGTATTCTCTAGAATAATGGTGGATGGAGATGGAAACAAATTTTCAGACCTTGTCATTCCCCAAGTCGATAAGGAACATAATGTCGTGACAGATGCTGACTATGAAGTATCCAAGCGTGGACTTGTGAAGTATACATTGGAAAGCAACATGGAAATTTCCCATCATTCCATGGATATTGTGTTAAGAATACATGAGAAATATAAATCTCAAAACTCTCAACTCAAGGCCAAAAAGAATCATTTGGTGAATTATGTTCAACATCTAATAAATCCAATATCATCCAATTCCCAGTAATTGATGCAGTGGCTACCCCCGATGAAGAAACACTCAATCTGTCAAAGTAGGTAAACACTTTAGGAAATGTCACTAAATCCTAGCTTTCAGAAATCCTCATCTTTGGGAGAGAGACAATCAAAGTGATCGTAAAGCTCCATGAAGACATATGTGCATACCTAGATCCAATCCTTTCTTTTAAGGAATGTTTTTTTATAACATATCGAATTTGGATGAGATATTTCCTAGTCTACAAGAGATGACAAGCATGAAATCAACAACTCTAGCCATTGAAGGAATCCTTGAATTCGAATGCCGAGGACACGCTTTCTTCGGTGTCTACATCTCAAGTCATGGAAGATGCTTCTCGAAGATTCCTTGATTCATTACAAGAGAATATGCGGTGAAATCTTCTCTTTTCTCACTTCAATCCATGATTTCATAGCTGAAATATCTTGTGATATCGTGGATGAGTATAATCAAAGCGATCATCAAAACATGTTGAGTAATAATTCTCACAATTATTCAAAGACATGTATATTCCAGCCATCAAATTCTCCTCTACTTCAATGGAATGTTGTATCAAATTGAGGAACCTGTTTGAGAACGCTCAATCAAAAATGGTCAATATAAATGATATGCCGGTAGGATTTTGGAATTGCGATGTCTTGCAGTAAGGCTATGCTTGACCGAGTGAGCTTCTCGAGGAAGAGAATATGTTTAAGACATTGGAAAGGTTCAGATATTTTCAATTGGAAAGGCGAAGATCCTAATTTCACCCATGGGATGAGTAGATAGCTTTCTAAAATCTAATGAAGTGGAAGAGTCCATTTCTCATACGGTTGAGATAAGCGAGACCCCACTTTAATGGATAAGGAATGGGTCTTGTTATATGTTTTAAAGTGTTATTTCAAAGTGATGTTATTGTTAAACTCATTTTTGGGAAACTTTTGATAATTTAAATTGTTTCTAATTTTAAGTTACTTTTCAAAGGTTTGTTGAAAAATTCAAAGTCACTTAAGATTCCCTCATTTAATGTTCATGTAAACCCTAACTACTTTGTAACCATATTTTGGGTTATAAAAGGAATTTAGAGGCTCATTTGTAAGGGTGACTTTGAGAGAGGAGAAGAAAATAATTTTGTGTGCAAGCTTTGTTTTAAGGAAAGAAAATTTGTGTTATTTTGTGAAGACCTTTGGAGAGCTAATGAAATATGAAATTTGTGTCATTCATTCATTGTCTCTTGTAATATTTGATGTTCTTATGTTCATTAGATATAAGTGTTTAAATCTTACATGGAAATATTGTCTTTGATCTTATTTTCGACACTATTAATATGTTGGTATTTTCACATGATCAAGCTCGATATTTACTTAATCATGTGTGTTCCCTTTTACTTATTCTTGTTTAGCTTATTCAAACTCTGCTTTATTTGAGTTATTTATTCATTTGTCTCTTCTATGATATATTAGGTTCTACTTTTACCTAACTATTGTATGTTCCTTCCATTCATTCCTTTTCATTTCTTTTCTTCATTCAATTTTATCTCCCTCATTCACTTTTCTTTCCATTTTATGTTCCAAAACACCCCCACATATTATTTTGAATGTACATATGTAAATATTGTTTTGGTTTTCAATAAAGGCAGCCTCACCTTCATTGAGGAGGTACTTCATTCCCTTACTATTTTATGTGTGCAAATCCATATGCTAATAGTTGTAGAAAGGTCTAGTGTTATTCTCCTTCCATGACTGCTTCCCGAATTTATGCAATATTGTAGATGGTGTGATCTTTATTTGTCTCGTGTTGTTCCATTCAATCCAATCAAATATAAAAAAAAGATATAATGCATTCGATTGCTTGAAAATTATTCGTGTATTGTGAAAACTATTGTGTGAACTACTGAAAATTATGTTGATCTCGAGAAAGTGATAGAACTTCCCACTGGTCATAGGCACCCAAGAAGGTCATGAGCTCATAAAGTGCGCTAGTGTATGTATCTTTCACCGACATTCATGTTAAATCGAGGACCCAAGTCATATTCTAGGCCATTTCTATAACTGTTGAGACTGTATTATGCATGTCTCATCTGAAGCTCTAAATTGTTATATGGGGTGACTGATTCACCCAATGTATGCCCCCTCATTTTGGGTGCATACGACGTCGCTAGGAGGATGTAGCCAAAAGCAGAGGACCGGATGTTGAAGATGAAACTAATACCTTGTAGGGGGAATGTGCATGGTAGAAATCAAGGCACATGCAAACAATATGGCTAGAAATATGTGTTAGTATAAAAAAGTGACAAACATGTTATAGAATACAATGTAAACAAGCAATAGTGCAAACAAAGTAGACCACAAAAAGTAGGTTTCAAACATGGGACATCACTCACAATGTCACAAGACAATCAAGGTTGAAGCGGCCAAAAGAATACAAGCAATGATCAAGAAATACATAGGGAAAAGCCCACAAATAATGGCATACAAATGGAAAATAATGGAAAATAGTAACAAGAAAAGTAGCAAATAACCCTAGTGGAAAATATTCCAACAAAGAAAATGTTGCACATGAAACACTTATTAATATGTTAGAAAGATAAGAAGTATGTAAAAGCATGCATTATCCGATAGTGAGTAGTGTTCTAGTAATAATAAATAGTATAAAAGTGAAACATTAGCACATGTAGTGTGTAATAAAGTAAATGCCCCCAAGAGCCTAGGAGCCTCGGTGGGACTAGTAAGAGGTACAATGTCAAGAATCCATGTTGCGTGTAAATATCGGTACAAATTCTAAATTCACAACTAAAGAACAAGTGAACATGCATGTGTATATATGGAAAGATAATGACATATAAAGTATTTGTCTAGCATGTGAAACAAAGTGTATATGTAACCAAGAGTGTAAGCAAGCAAGAGTATGTGTGCCAAGATATGTAGTATGATGTGAATGAATGAGATGGAATGATATGAAATGTGAATGTGATAGGAGTTGTGTGCCCCATTGAGTGGATGTGGATGAAGAGGATATGTGGTTCATTTACAAAAGACCCATCGGCAGTCAAAAATGAATGATAGAACAAGAGCATGTCATTGGGAAATGGTTTGAAATGTGTGCGCTAGATAGATATATCATGAAGTGCATAACATAAAGAGTGAATGATGGTGAGGTTCCTTTCAAAATTAGACCCACAACAATCAAGCATGAACTTTGGAACTAGAGTGTGTCGTCAGGAAATGGTTTGAAATGTACACACTAGATAGATAGATCATGAAGCACATAGTGTAAATAGTGAATTATGGTGAGGTTCATTACGAGATTAGAATACCGCAATTGAGTAAGAACTTTGTAAATAGAGTGTGCCATAGGGTAGTATGATGTGTGAGAATGGAGAGCTAATAATGTGTATCATGAAGTAAAGAGAGTGCATGTAGTATGAGGTTCATGGATATAGTATGCCCTCAATATTCAAGTGTGAACCCTAACACAAGAGTGCATCCTAGGGTAGTATAATGAGTGAAAATCGAATGCTAGAATGATGTAGCGTAAAGAATAGAGCATGAAATATGTAGTGTGTGAGGTTCATGGATGTATTATGCCCTCACCAGTCAAGTGTGAACCTTATCACAAGAGTGCGTCGTAGGGTTGAGACGATACAAGATGTCTATCAAGATATATCAGATTACTTAGAAATAGAAATCATGAAGCATGAAGCGTAAGATTAGAAATGGTAGACAATTTATGATTATAGGAGGAGGGGTGTGATGCCCCCAAATGTGTATATAAGGAGTTTCTAGGAGATAGATATGATCATGATGAGAAAGAAGAGCCAAATTAGGTAAAGTACACTAAATGAAGTAGTATGTGTGCCATGAATAGAAGGATGCGTAAGTAAGCATGAGTAGAAAAGTGTGCATGGAGTAGTACATGAATGAGAGTGTAGAGAGATGTAGCAAGGTGTAGTTGCATATATGAGATAGTGTTGCTAGCATATTGACATGAGTTACAAAATGAGAGTGATGTATAGATGTGTATGTGAATAATAGGGATAAACAATTGTTCATTAGAACATGTGGCTATGAGGAGGGGAGAGTTCAATTCCCCCAAGCGTGTAAGTAAGGAGGAGGTCTATGTGATGATGTGAGAGATATCATGCCATGGTGATGGAATTAGAATGGGTTAGACAACGCAAAAGCTACCAAAGAATAGTGTCATCATGGTGAGGGGAAAACCTTATAGAGTCGATATCTAAACCGTATAAATATGAAGTGTATAAGAAATAAGAATGTACCCATTAGGAGAAAATAGAATAGGTGTAGCATTGTGCATGTTGGCAATAGTGGAAAAAGTAAGTGCAAACATGAGGATCAACATGTAAGTCAAAAGATGTGTAACATATGTAATGTTTGGATGCTCATCAGTAGTAATGAAAAATAATAAGTGTAATTTAGGAATATTAGAAGCAATAAAGCAATATGAACTAGCCCCTATGATCATAGAAAAAAATGTAAAATGGGAAGCCCCCATGAATGTAACAAGATAAGGTGTAGCCATAGAAAATGAATCATGCATAGGATCGTGGAAAGTGCAAGGATTAGGAATTAGTGTAAAACCAACATACAATTTTCTAATATGTAATGAGGAAGATGCAAAGAGAGATGTAACATTGAAAGCACAAAGCATACAATCAATAGAATTGCATTCAGAGTGAGACATAATGGGAGGAGTAGCATGGGTTCCAATATAAAATTGATTGTGTAAATCATTAGCACTAGGGTGCATCCCAAGTGGGGAAGGATGTACAACGGAATGAGTGTCATGCATAAGAGGAATATCACAAGGAGTAGCAACATGATGAGTGGAATATACTATAATAGTATCCATAGAAGAAGGTGGAGCACGTGCATTGTATGTATTGACATGGGTAGAAAGAAGTGTATGTATAACATGTAACCAAGGATGGTCAAGAAGGATAGTATAAGGAACATCATGAGGCATAATGTGACATGTAAAATTAAGAATGCAATATCCCATAGTAAGGGGAAGAGTGATTGAGCCCAACACTTTCTTAGGTGTATTATCAAATCCAAAGGTGATACGAAGAGTAGATGGATTGAGATGTGTAGCAGAAAGTCATATCGATGGAGAAAGGAAAGATTGCATACATTAAGACCAGATCCAATATCAATTATGAAATGCTTAACAATTATATTACAAAGTTAAACCTGGGTATAAAATGGGGAAACATTGAAATGGGAAGCCATGGGAGATGAAAAATGAGGATCCAAGAGTATTCGAATGCAGTTCACTAAATGATTTAACAAATATGGAATTTGTGAAATAATAATTTCATAGTCACATATGATAAATAAATGCTAAATTACATATCGACACAAGAAAATAAGCTAGAGAAACATCGAACCCTAATTGCAAGAGGGAGGTTAGAATACTTAGTTGATTTTGCACTTGATCTGAACAATTTTGGATTGGAGAAATCTTGAGCAGAGTAGCAGATTGTCATAATTGCACACGAGAAAATCCTGGAGCTTTCATAT
Organism: Taxus wallichiana var. yunnanensis; assembly: GCA_018340775.1. NCBI lineage: Eukaryota > Viridiplantae > Streptophyta > Pinopsida > Cupressales > Taxaceae > Taxus > Taxus wallichiana. The sequence goes on along the minus strand of CM031244.1, from coordinate 350,119,391 downwards.
GAGTTAGGACTAGGGCACTTAGATTGGGGCGGGGCACCTGGGCTCCGAGACCTCTGTTGGGTGCCTATAACTACACAGACCTCAAAAATTGGTTTTTATTGTGTCACGAGATGGTTGGTGGACTTCACTTTTGCACCTATATGTCATTGGATGATCACGAATTCACTTGTAACCTACAAAACCCCAAACTATATCAAATCCTAAACAAGAAAGATGTAAATGGGGAGTTTGATTGACCCCGACGGTCACCCGATAGAGTGAACTAATGACCGAGTGTTGCACTACATCTCAAACTCCATGTAGTTCTTGTGCTTGTGTATAGAAATCACACCCTAGGAATATTTTTTGCAAGATGCACTTGATAGAAAGTGATAACTAGATGTAGTAATGTAGATAGATGTGTGGATGACAAAATGAGCTTCCCCTCCTATGCATGTATGCCGAAAATGTAGTCCCATTTCCCTTATATGAGTGCTAGATGGATGTCTTTGATGCTCTTACATGCCTTTGGATGTAACCTTAGGTGATGATAATAGATACTTAGAGATTTTTCCTTTATTTTGGTCACATAGCTTTGTATTTAAATGATTCCCTTGTTTAAATACCGTAATTGACAACTAAAATGTTGACCCATAAGAAAACAAGATGCCCAAAAGATAAAAGAATCCCAAAAGAGACGAGCAAGATACAAAGAGGTCGAGGGCATCCAGAGGGGATGAGGGTGCTTAGGTGTTGGCATTTGGGTTATGTTTTTGTGTCCATATTCAAGAGAGATAAAACAATGAGGATCATATTGTGGTGTGGGGTGTGTAAGACCAAAGAGAAAATAAGAAAGACAGAAAAGAGGCCAAAGACAATAGTCAATTACTATTTTTCTCGCTTAGGAATAATATGAATAGTAGTATGTGATTAGGACCTAGAAATGTACCCAAGTGCATGATCTTGTGTAAATCGGTAACATATATAAATATTCTATCATCATTTTTATGTCATCATTATCATTATGCTATCAACATGTATCATCTACTCTACAACATCCCTACAAATTACAATATAATATTCACACTCATAAATTCAACAAATATCAAATCAAATCATCAAAAACTCATTCAAATACACATGGCTCATCATCATAGCATGACAAAAATGATCTCATCATATATACCTCTCTCAAAAGTTTTACTATACAAAACTCTCGGGGACAATGCCCACTACAATATGCATCATATATCCTCATCACTATTACTCACGGAAAAAATGGGAACTCTCAAACATGAGGCTTCACCACTCAACTTTCATATCTCGTGCTCAAGCACGTTGCACCTCTAATTGAGTTTGTAAGGATGTCTCGGTAGCCACCACCTCTACATACCTTCCCAGGGCTCTACATATCATGAAAATATATTCTTCGTTAGGGCTCCTTCTCATATGGCCTCTATCACACAAGTTATCCTCGTCCTCACCTTATCCCACTCGATCGCAAGACAATACACATAACTTCCACTATCACCATAGGATCAAATAAGGTGGCATGCTCCATAGAAATATGATATACTCTCTCAAAAACACTCCTCTAACTAGGACATCCAGGGGCACATTGTGGGTCAACGTGTGTACCAATGTATCCATGACCAATCTCCAATACTCATCACCTATAAGACATGACCATAATAGCACATCATTATCACACTGCTACACAAAGTACTCAATATAAATCACACTAGCTCATACTTACATTGTGCCACTAGCATCACTACCACATCACCCTCGATGGTAGGTTTTGATCTCTTGTCACCTCTCCTCCTCCTAGCTGAACACCTAGTGTCTATCTTGTTATATCCACCACTACCGAGAATAATAACACCCATTAGTGTTCCTCCCACCACTAATTATAGGTTAGGGTACTCCCATGTCATCTAATCAAATCAAAACTATCTATGGATCTATCTCATCTATAACTAACAAACGTAATCGGGATTCTATAGGACTTGACCTCACCTCCACTTTCCTAACTTCCGGATAGATCTATTCATTATATATAACTCCCGAGAAACATCTTGGGCTATACCAAAATTCTATGACACCCACTCATATTAGAAGAACTCATCTACTCCTAGGAGTATTTCCTTGAATAACATTGTATGACATATGCATCGTAGCTTAACATGATCCTCAACCCATCCACTACAATCCTCAGTATAGCCTCCATATCACTACACCGGCCTCATCCTATCAAAGATTGATATCTATGTTATGGTATCAATTCCACAACTCCTCGGTCCAACTCATCTAGTGGAAAATATCTTGATTACACCTAATCCACTCATGGCCCACTCAGGGGCCTCAATACTACTATGTGCTCATTAGCCCATATATGTAAAAGTGTAATAACACTAATCCCACCAAGGTGGTCCTCTTGAGTAAATATATACAAATATTTATACATATGAGCCAATCATGACTCCAAGCATATTGGGTACCTTACTACTTTATACTCATACAAATCTCATGCATCCTATATGATATAGATACCCCTCCATCCATGGAGACACAAGAAGCCAAAACCACTACAATAAATTTCTGTAAATGTGGAACATTTAATCTCACTATGTCATCCATGTTAATCGATGACTTTGCATGTGCTCGAGACCCTGCAAAATACTATCGCACGGCTCTTTATTATCATCATATATCACATGTGTGAATAACTTGAATCTGCTCCCCTACTAGAACTAACAATATCCTATATACATCCTCTAAAGTCACTATCATCTCCCTCGTAGGTAGCCAAAAGGTCCATGTATATGCACACCATATCTCACGAGTGTAGTAATTGGGTGCATATTATGGGGTACCTCCCCCATCTAGTAATGTGTCATAACCGACACAATTCAATATATCATGTTCATCCTCCTCTAACCCCAACACCAAAAAAGTGGTCAAATGTCTTCCTACACAAAACTTATGTGAATGTACATCTCTCTCGCACAATAAAAGTAAGTAATAAAACCCAAAATTAGTATCTCATCCACATTAAAACATGATCAAAATTTCATCTAAGAATGTCTAAAGCCTCAAGACAGAACAATCTAGAAGCATGGACACTAGCATCCAAAGACTCATATGGTAGTACCTAGAACTAGATAATACTATCTAGAGGACAAAATTGGCCCCATCGGCTCTGTCTTGGACATAAACGCCCATTTTTAAAACTATAGAAAATGTTAAATTACACCACAAAAGCTATATTATTGCCTACTTCACTTTGTTAAAAAGCAATCCTCACTAGTTGATTTATCATATGAGTATATATTTCCTACATGACATGTTAGAGTTCAAAATTGCACATGTCTTAAATCACAAGAATCTAGGGCTTTGAGGAAACATGGGACTGTCTCCAAGTTGTGGGACTCGAACTGAGATAGACCTCCGGAGAAGGTTAACTTCCTCTACCTATTTCTATAGCAAAACTACTCCTAGGAATTGAAATGTAACTATTTAACTCTACTCTAACTTTCCAAGGGACCAGGGTGATAAGGAGATGCATAAAACAAAATCCTAAACTAAAGAAGGTGATAACACCATAAATAAGAGGAAATATACTTCTAAAAGAGATAAAATGGGAGAAAACAGTGATGAAGAGGGCGGAAATGAAGCCACGATTTAAAACCGAGTTCAAATTCCTATTTTCAAGATGCACAATAGATACATATTTTGGAACTATACACACAACATACCCACGAATAAATGAAGAGGCAAGGAAATGTAATGAAACACTAGCTAAGGCAGTAACGAGCCACAAAACTAGATATTTTATTGCTTGAAGATCATGCATAGATCGTTACAACATAGGAAGAAAATGAAAAAAATTAACGAGAATCGTCATCCAAGGCATACAACTCTAGAACGCTTATGCAACACAAATGTGATGTCCTTGCATTCCCAAAGTATCCAACATTAAAACTATGCATCATTTTACAATATATAAAAAATTGGGAGAAGAGGAAGAAAATTGGAGGGAAATTCGAATTCTTTCTTTCACCCACCGACCACTTCCAATAAATTCTCTCAAAATATTTGAGCACCTCTGAAGTACCATTTCCCAAGCCTTTTTCCTTGCTAAATACGAAATGGGTGCTCATATTGCATTAAATTATGGTGGTTACGTTGCATGGAGCAGTCCTTTCACATGTTGAGGGCGTTTTCCTTTGCTTCCACCCACCAACCTCCAATTGAATGAGATAAAATTCTATTGCATAAGGGAGGTTGAAACTTCTCTAATTATACAAGATTTTGCAAAGATCCAATCATTGGATCGGAGGTTATATGCATTTTTAGTTACACACGAAAAATGTGATTTTCCTTTAATGCACAACTTTTGTGGCTTCTACGGTTTTATTTTTCCCCACTTTGCGGCTTGATTATGCGTAGATTTTGTTCCTTTGTGGCTTTTTTACTTTGATTTTGGCTTACTAACTCCTTTGCCTCATTCATGGCTTCTTCATATTGGCCTTATATCTAAAATTTTTATTGAAACCTTCCATAGTATGCTCAAATTTTCCCATGACTTTTCTTATGTGGTCGTGGTTCACTCAAAACCTATGCTTCATTTGCGGATCTCATTCCTTTTTTGTGGATCTTTTAGATCCTTGTCGGCTTTCTCTAGACTTCAACATCATCAAAATTTAATCAAACTTTCAAGTTCATACTTATCCACATTGTTCAATTTTGCAAGGATGCAAAAATGGAAAACATTTTTGGTGACTCACAAGTAACATCTTCCTCTTTGGATGAATTGACCAATGGTCTTTAAGAATCCATTGGGCATGGATTCAGCCTAATGATTTGAAATCTGATCTGAAATTTGAAGAACAATCCTTGAGACCTCTTAAAACACTCTTTTGAACTTGAAAACTGATCAAAAACTTGAACTTGGATTCTCAAATCCAATTTTTAGTTACTTTGCATTTGATTCTCTTAGATGGTTGCAACTGATCTAATAGATCTCTTCTTACAACAACCTTGGGAACATGATGGAAAATTGTGCACAAGAACATACTCAAGCAAAAATACCATGCAAATCACTTAGGAAAGAAACCTAGACTACCAACAAAGCAATGTGTTGAAAGCACTTAGAGGAATTGAAATCCTAAACTACAATGTACAAGATGCAACGAAACATCTTAATGAGAGGGTTTGAGGTAAATCCCATTTACTGGGATTTGAAATACATTCCCATCAAGATCAAATAACCCAAATGAATTAGCCACATTACAAGCGGTGATGATGTATGGTCCACTCCATATTGCATCAAATTTGGAGTGTCTCCCTGGTTTAGCTCAATCCACGTCCCATTTCAAAACTAGATCTCCAACCTTGAATGTTTGATCTCTAGCTCTCTGTCAAACCACTATTTGGTTGACTTCTGATGTTGTTCCAATCTAATCATGGTAGCATTTCTATTCGCTTCAAGTTCCAAAAGTTTCACCATTCGAATCTCCCTTTGATCCGCACCTTCAAATTCCAGGTTGTTCGATTAATTCAAGGAAGGAAATTCAAGTGAAAATGGAAGTCTAGCTTCTTTTCCATATACTAGTTTGTAGGGAGAAGTGCCAATTGCTTTTTTTGTAATTATATCTGCCTAAAGAGCATTTCTTATCTTTATGTTCCATTTTCTTTGATTGATATCCATAGTCCTCTTCATGATCCTAATCTTATTCTTGTTAGTAGACTCTGTTAATCCATTACCTTAGGGTAGTAATTATAAGACGTATTGAGATAGATCCCAATTCCAAGAGCCCAATTACAAATTTTTGATCCCAAGAAGGATTTTTCATTATCAAAAATAATAGTCTAAGTGATGCCAAATCTTGTTACAATTTCTTCAAGAAAATCCAAGATGACTGATTCAATGGCCTCATTCAATGGCGTGGCTTTTGTCCACTTGGTAAAATAATCTATTGTTGTTAAAACCCATTTGTGACATGTGCTTGATGGAGGATTAATCATACCAATGAATTACTGACCCCATTGTGAAAATGGTTGACCTACTTGAATTGGATGAAGTGGGAGAGTGGCTAATATTTTCTTTCCAATGAATAGAGCACATTCCTTACATTTTCTAACCCACATGTGATCATTTGTGAACAACACAAGCCAAAAGTATCCTACTCTTATAATTTTCATGGTTGTGGCTTTAGTAGAAAATTTTCTTCCTGAGAAACCATCATGGAATTCAGTTAGAATCTTGTCACATTTCTCACCTTCAATGCACTGAGCAAGCACTCCATCAATATTCATTTTAAATAATATGTCACTAATCAATGTGTAGGTAATAGATCATAGTATCGGTGTATTCTTTTTCTTTGTTCAACCCTAGAGGATATGAGCCAAGAGACAAGAACTTAGTCATATCAACAATCCAACTACGATCATTGAACACATTTCTTTCATCCTACTACCATTTAGTATTATTTGAAGGATCCTCATTCATGAAAAAAATTTCTTGGTGATCCTGAGCATCTAAAGCCAAGCTCGCTTTCATGCAAAGCGTCCTTCCTCTTACCATCTTTGTGGTCTTAATAGCCACGTCATACTCCATAATTTTAGTTACCCATCCAATTATCTTCTCATTGATCTCTACCCCCATGATGAAGTCTCTCACGCTGGAATGTGATACCAAAAATTTGATGCGGTTAATAACAATCATACTCTTGAATTTATTCAAGGCTCTCATGATGGAAAACACCTATTTTTTAATGTGAATAGACTTGAGCTCATAATCTTTTGATGTTTGACTAAATAAGGCCACTAGTTGTTCCAGTCCTTGATCATTTTTTTGAGTTAAAACCGTGATTCAGCCCCATAAGCATATAAAATGAAATCTTTGGTATAATCGGGGTTGATTAGCGTAGGAGCTTAAGAAATATTTTGTTTGATTTTATCAAAAATATCCTTCTCCTCTCTTGTCCATTTTAATGTTGAATCCTTTTTTAGCATGAGAGTGATAGGCCTTACCAAACCCACAAAATTAGGAATGAAATTCCTAACAAAGTTGATTTTTCTCGGGAATGACCGTAAGGCCTTCTTGTGAGTGTCAAGGAAAGATCCATGATTGCTGAAATTCTTTCTCGAATCTATAGTAATGCCCTCCTTTGAAACAATGTTCCCCAAAATTTTACCCATAGGGACTATAAAATTGTACTTCTTAGGATTGAGGACACACCAAATTTCCTGCATCTCTCAAATACTTTCTCTAGGTGCTTCATATGATCCACACTCTACTTTGATAAGACAATAATGTCATCTAGGTAAACTAAGATGAATTGATTAATATACCCCTTAAAAGTAATATCCATTGCTCTTTGGAAGGTGGCACTGTGTTTGATAAGCCAAAGGGCATTTTTAGTATGCATCGTTCCCCATTTGGTAGTGAGCACGGTTTTGTCTTGGTCTTCCTATTTTACTTTAATTTGATTGAAACTAGAATAACCGTCAAGCATGGAAAATCTCTCAACTCCTACCACTATCTGTAGAATCTGCTCCATGGAAGGTAGGGGATAGTGATCCTTGAGGAAGGCCTTGTTCAAATCTCAAAAATCCACGCAAAAATAATTTCTTCATTCTTCTTTCTTACTTTGGAACTAGATTTACCACCCAAGTAGAGTACTTAAAAGGGAAAATTATTGTCAGCCTCAATTAGCTTGGGACGATGTAGCGAGATCATTTGAATTATTTTAATTCGATTGTGAATATGCTAGCTTCGGTTACAATATAATTTTATGAAGAATTCAAGGCTTTATTAATTTTGTGATCCTTGCACGAGAGTTGAAATAGCCTTATAATGGCGATGGCGACTCGGTTCCAGCTAATTTAAAGTTGAAGTTTGAGGATGTTGTAGGGGTGATTCTACGCGAGGAAATGCAAATAAAAGCTCGGGAAATATTCTACTTCATGGAATTCTTTGATGGTGGAAACTAGAGGAGACAAGAATAAAGGGATCCGTGGAAAATTGAAAGATTGGGCCCAAGGTCAAAATCCAAAAGAAAGATGGAATTTTGACACTGTGGAAAGGTAGGACATACAAAGATGGAATTTTGGGCTCTTCGGGATAACAAGAAATAATAGAAAGAAAACAAAGAGGTGAATGTGGCAATAGGTAATGTCTATCAAGATGCTTTGATTCTTTCTTTGGATAATATTACCAAATCTTGGGTTTTAGATTCAGGGTCTTCTTTCCATGTTACTCAACATAGGCATTATTTTGTTGATTATGTTCAAGGGGATTTTGGGCATGTTTATCTTGGTGATGATCAGCCTTACAGGATAGTTGAATAAGGTTGTGTTCAGGTTAAAATGCAAAGTGGAAACACATAGCTATTGAAGGATGGCATTCATGTGCCTCCATTACGACGAAACTTGGTATTGGCGCGGGAAGTTGGGCAATGATGGTTGTCTTGTGACATTTAAAGTGGACTCTTGGAAGGTTACCAAGGGTGCTCTTGCAGTGGCAAGAGGTAAGAAGGTTGGAACCTTGTATTTAACCACCGATAACACTATTGTTTGTAATCTTGAAGCTACATACATAGATACAACATTATAGAACTATAGGCTCGATCATATAAGTCATAAGGGCATACGGAACATAAAAAAAAATTTCCTAGATTTACGAAATGGGTTTTGATTTCTATGAGCACCATGTATATGGGAAAAATAACGGGTAAAGTTTCTCAAGGTTGGATGTATGAAGAAAGAGAGCAAGTTAGAGCTTGTACATGTTGGTGTGTGGGGGTTACTCGGTATCATCTCTTGGGGGTTAAAATTATTATGTCACTTTTATTGATGATGTAACAAGGAAATTTTGGGTATATTGTATTAGAAATAAATTTGATGTATTTGACACTTTTGTTAAATGGAAAGCCTTCGTAGAGAATGAAACAAGTCTTAAGGTAAAATGTCTCAGGTCAGATAATGGAGGGGAGTATTATAGCAATGAGTTTGATTATTATTATTCTAAGAATGGAATCCACAGGCAAAAGATGGTTTTGAGAACTTCGTAAGCGAGATGGGGTGTCAAAACGGATGAACAAGAAAATAATGGAACAAGCTAGGAGCATGAGGTTACATGCGGAACTACCTTTTTTACGTAGTGATAAGCACGGTTGTGTACTTGATAAATAGAGGACCCTCAAGTACCTTTGATGGATTCATACCTAGGGAGAATTGGTCCGTGCAGTAAGAAGGTCTATTATTCATTTCTTATATTCTTTGGATGTGAAGTGTTTTTCCATATTGATAAGGATGATAGAACCAAATTAGAGGATAAATTAGATAAATGCACTTTCATTGGTTATGGTGGTGATAATTTTGGATATAAATTTTGGATTATTAAGGACAAGAAAATTATTTGATGTACGGATGTAGTCTTTAATGAGAAAGTTATGTATAAGCAACGATTGCATGAAAATAAAATAGAAAATAATCTAGGAACGAATGTACAATGCTAGAGGATATTTTGGATGGGAAAGTGACATATAAATCAGTTTAGGAACATACTCAATAGGAACCCCAAACTTCTATATTGAGGAAATATTCTAGGGTAAGAAGGGAACATGAACGTTTTCTCCTTATTTTAATTATTTATTACTCACTGACAATGGAGAGCTGGATATTTGATGAAGCAATGCGGGTAGATGCCAAGAAATAGTGGGAGCAAGCCATGGATGAGGAGCAATAGTCTCTCATGGAGAACCAAACTTGGGATTTTGGTGAAGCTACTCAAAGGAAAAATATCATTCTGAACAAGTGGGTGTATGAATTCAAAGAGGAAGGAGGCAAGAAAGATCTGAGGCCTAGTTGGTGGTCAAGGGGTTTGCACAAAAAGAAAGGTATAGATTTTGATGAAATTTTTCTCTAGTTGTAAAAATGGCTTCTATTAGAACTATTCTTGGAATAATGACAATAGAATACTTGCACTTAGAGAAGCTAGATGTAAAGACTGCATTTATTCATGGAGATTTGGAGGAGGATCTATATGTGCAAAGGCAGCGAAAGGGCTATGAGTTCAAAGGTAAAGAGGAGATGGTGTGCAAATTGAAGAAGAGCTTGTATGGCACAAAACAAGCTCCACGACAATGGTATAAGAAATTTGATAGCTTCGTGATGGAGCAGGGTTACTTTAGATGTCATTATGACCATTATGTGTATATAAAGAAATATGAGGATGGTAGTTATATTATTTTGTACATGTATGTGGATGACATATTGGTTGTAGGTGAAAACATGTAGGAAATAAAAGTACTCAAGAAATAGCTAAGTGACTCCTTTGTTATGAAGGATTTGGGGACATCGAAACAAATCCTTTGTATGAAAATATCTCGGGATAGGAAAGAGAGGAAGTTGTATTTGTCTCGAAGAGCTCATCAAAATGTTCTTGGAAAGGTTAAGTATGCGGGATGTTAAACTGGTTGTTACTCCTTTGGCAGGCCACTTCAAATTATCAAAGGAGCAGCGTCCCAAAATTGAGGAAGAGAGATATCATATGTTACAGTACCTTGCTCATCAACCTTTTTCATTTTGATGTATGTCATGGTATACACTAGGCCGAGATATTTCCCATCAATGATAGGATTCGTGAACGGGTTTATGAGTGATCTAGGAAGAGAGCACTAGTAGGTGGTAAAGTGGATCCTTCAAAATTTGAGAGGGACCGTGGGGTTATATTTGTGCTACGGTGGATCAGATACCACTTTGTGTGGTTATGTAGATTCAGACATGGGAGGATATGTAGGTAGCAGAGAGGATCACGATAGGTTATATTTTAAATGTAGGTGTGACAACAAAGTGAGCTATATTTCACGACCACAAAATGTTGTGGCTTTGTCAACCGCATGAGAGGCTAAGTATGTTACTATTATAGAGGCTATCAAGGATATGATTTTGTTATAGGAGTTTCTTGATGATTTAGGTCCAAGCGGGGTTGGGAAGCTACATAGTGATAGTTAGAGTGGTATACACCTAGTAAATAACTCCACATGCCACTCAAGGATGAAGCATATACGAGATATAGTACCATTTCATTAGGAAAGCTTTGGAGAAATATAAATTAAAGCTGGAGAAGATTCATACCAGTCATAATCCTACGAGATATGATGACCAAGGTGGTCATAAGGGATAAATTGAAGTTATTTACATATTTATTTGGTCTTCAGAATTATTTTGAAGATGAGAAACATGTCAAGTCCAGAGTGGAATCTCATCCAGTGGGTAAAATCTTGGTGGAGTTGTTGTGATCGGTCTCAGTGGGATATGTTTGGTTGTGAAGCCTCATCTTGTTGGTTTTCACTCATAGCCCAAGGGGTGCGAGGGTACCCCCTTACGAGGTATGGGGGGGATGGGTCATTCATTATTATGTCACAAATCTAATGGTATGGGTTAGAGTTGTTTTTCTCCATTGCCTTAAAAGGGTTGTGAGGTGTGGCTCATTCGTATTCTTGTTTTTGTTGTAATTGTGAGGATATTGTGATAGAGAGAAGAGGAAGTTACAACATATTTTTTGTAGGGTGTATCCCTTGCATTTTGTTGGACGTAATAAAATGAGGAATGGTTTTGTGGATGTAGCCTAGATCTAGGTGAACCACATTAAATATTGTCTCTGAGTTGTGTTATTTTATTTTCTACACCTTTAATTTCAGATCTGTAATATATTCTACATTTTAGTTTCTACTGTTGTGATTCTATGGGATTGTTCCGCATAATTTTTATCCCTTATTTCCTAACATACTACTCAAGAATATTTGACCTAGCCAACGAGAGGTACTTATTTTGTTTCCATGGATTAGTAATGTCCATTGTGGGAGTAAGGCGAGACTAGGAGCTTTAGAAATTTTTGCAGGCATGACATTGTCGAGAGGCACCGAATTCATTAATGTAATTATTCATTTTATATATGTTTACCAGCAAGGATAGATAAAAGGTTTCTACTTTCCCAGAGGTGGAGGGTGTGCAAGAAAGAAGGTTCTTAGGAGTGGTATGAGGAGCGAGAGGTATTTATTTGGCAATGGAATTTTTGGAACATAAACTTGAACTACTCCCTATAATAAATTAAATAGGCTATCAAATTGCTTGGGATGAGTTCTCAAGTACTAAAACTCAAAAATCTAAATTTTGGATTTTTTGTAATAGTCAATGATGTCAAAAGGTGAATAAGCAGTAAGTACATCGAGAGTTATGATAGCCTTGAAATGAGTAGGATTTACATTCTTAGGATCAATGAAAGCATAAACTAGTTTATCTAGAGGATATGAAGGAGAATTACTTGAAGATGTGGATAGATTCTTAAGCGAGTCAATCCTGGGATTCTTCTTGGATGATCCCATGGAAGTGACCAATGGCGATCCTAATTTCATTGTTATTTTTCGTAGAGTCATCACTTGAGGATTTGAATTATTTTCTTGGGTAGCAAACGGAGAGGCTTATTTCTCCATTTGTGAGTCAGTGAACACTTTGCACAATAGTAGCTATCTATGTATTCTTCAAAATTTTCATCTGGTGAGTATTAAAAATATCCAATCTTAGCACATTTATCTTCTACTTCTTCTTTAGTTTACGATTCTTTAATTTATTCTCCTTCATCTTCATAGGTCCCACATATTGCATTAACTTGTGGAGCTTCCAGGAAATCCTTTGAGGTGTTCTTGCAGGTTTTATTCTTGTTACGATTCCGGTATGAGACATGTTGGGAAACTTCTTCAACATTGTCAAATCATTAGCCAATTTTGTACCAATGAGTTAGCTCTTTCATCTTTGAAAATTTGGGGTCTTATACTTCATTGAATGGTTTTTGATCTATCCCTACATGATAAGATCATCTTCTACTCCAATGGAAATTTATTGAGCATTGTCCAAAGTGTTTGGTTGAGATCTTCATAGTATGAAACTTACTTCATAAAACTATGCATTCACGAAGAACCTTTTCTGATTATCCGGAGTAGGATGAGCAAAAGTGGGAATCTTATTGATCAACTTATTGATTTTTATATAAAATATCTCATGGACTCTTGCGATTCTTTCTTCATCTGAGTTAGTTGAGCAAGAAGGGCATGGGAATCTTCTGCAATCTTGAATCTTACTTCAAATTTTTCTTTCATATCATCCCAATCAATAATTGAGCATGATGGCAAGTAGTAAAAACAAGTTCATATCGGCATCATGCAATGATTCCACGAATAGTCAAACAACAACATCTTCATGTGCTACTCCAATAATTACACAAAGCTATGATGAAAACTATAATATGGTCATTTGTTTTCCGTCTCCATATATTTTAGGAATGTTATTTCTTGATCGTTTTGGAATTTCATGAAGTGGTGGAGCTAAATCCAATGTACCAAGAGTGTTTTATCCCCATGGCACAAGTGTAGTTATTTCTTCCTCTTCTTCTTTCTTTGGTGGAATGAGGACTAATGGTTCTATAATTGGTTCTTCACTATGACCTTCAAGAGGATTTTCATGAAATTGTATTCTTACTGCAATGGGAAGTTTGAAATCATATCTTTTTTGCTCCTTGAATGTGGGGTCAACAATTCCACCTACACAATCAACTCGAGTGTATCTTATTTCTCCCATATTTTCTCAAAGCACTAGAATGAAATGAAACTAGGAAAATGCAAAGTGTTCAATAGGATTACAAAAGGATCTTAAACATTTAAATGGTATTTTTCAGTTTTCGATTTTTATGGATTTTGGAATTTTTAATTTTTTCTTTTTTTTTTTTTTTGAGATATTTTATGGGTACACAAAGGGCGATCTTCCCTAACGAGTCACCATAAAAATTTTGGTGAAATAATTATTTGTAGTGCAAATTATTGGTTTTCACCAATAGTCGCGGAACTAAGTCGTGCCTTCCTTCTTGGGTAAGGAGGCTCCCATTATTGAATGTAAACTACCTAAAACAATAGGGTGATCGTTAGGCCAAGGGTCACACAGAGTACTCCACTAAAGTTGTGGCAAAGTTCTTGTATAATGTGTAAAGGGGTAATTTTTTGTGAAGGGAGGTAAAGGGGAGTAGGATAAATAAGGAGAGAGGGTTAATGTTGTGAGTAGGAACTATCATATTCTCACCAATAGTAACTAAAGTAGGTCCACATTCAATTAGAAGAATTCAACCATGCAACATCAATGAGATTAACAAACTAAAGACACAAAGTTCTTATTAATTTGTTCATCAAAAGTACAAAGCCCTTTCTTGGTTGTTCAAGATCATCATGTTTACAAAGTTGAGTATGTAAGAAGTAGAGGAAACATAGACAAGGAAAAAGAAGAAATGTAGCTCTTATTTATTGATGTAGTAGTGATACAAAGTTCAACAACATACAACAATCAACAATTGCCAACCCTTTAGAATGGAGAATTCATTCCAATTTATAGCATTACAACATGTCTTTTCATCTCCCCCACATGAATTTTCACCTTTCCTCATCACTTATGACCTTCCATATTCCTAGGAAATGAAAATGAGTCTTTTTCTTATTGATGAAAAGGAATCTTACAATGTTAAATTGAAGTTCACTTAAGTGAATAAGACAAAATAGGGAAAAGTATATTCTTAGTGAAGAATTAAAATATAGAGAGAGACAAAAAAAGAGAGAGAAGGGTTGACCATTCTAATGACGATGAAGCCTTTGTCATTGAAGAGCTTGCTGACTTGAAGTATTGTGATCACAATCTCCTTTTGTGAGATATAAAACATTCCATATCATCAAATAAGTGTTCAAAACATTTTTATGAAATCCACATTGTGATGATGATCTCGATAATCTCTTCGATCGCATGGCAAGAGCTAGGGAATGATGATAACTTTATTACTTCTCTATGCCTTCACAATTCTCTTCTATGACCAAGAGTTAATTCCATGATGCTCAAAATTTTTGATTCTTGTCTTTCACTTATTGAAATAGGTCCTCACTTTGCAGATAGAGGATTGCTCCCTAAATGAGATTCTTGTCATATGACCATCCATTGGATTGAAATGAGGTGATTGCAATGTGCTTCCTCCTTTAAGGTGTGATAACACTACAAGGTTTTTAACGATTAATTAAAAAAACTACCAAGCGAATGGAATCAAGTGAAACTAAGATGATTGCCCATTCCTACAAACATGGAATCAAATTTTGGATTTTCATGCACCTCCTACTCATATGTTTCTCATGTGAAGAGATTACTTCTTGATCTTTCAAATATGATGGTCTTAAGTATCTCGGTAGCCTAACTAGTTCATTCTAGCTTATTCCTCGCAGAGATTTGAACACAATTGTAGAGTGAGGATATGATTATCATCAACCTAGTCTTTGAGTTTCACATTTTAACTATGAACGTGATGATATCTCATTAATCTTATAATTCACCTCCCGAGACCAAGATGTCACCTAAGTGGAAGCATGTTTATATTATATGGACACCTTTTTGCTCAATTTTCTCCTCGTGGAAATTAATTTCCATCTCTAGATAGAACAATTGATCCTTGAATGAAACTTGAGGATGGTTTACATTTTCTTGACCTCCAAATTGCATTAAAGTACTACAAACGTCACCTCCTTGACTTGCAAGATGTGAGCACATTACAAAGCATTGGTTAAGTGTTTAGAAACACTCTCATGAGATATGAAATTTTTTGATCTTCTATTATCATGCTCCTGATGACCATATCCTTGATGACCTTGAGTTTTAATGAATTTCTTGATGTTTAAGATACTTCCACAGACCCCACTATGTTCCCGATTTCTCACGGTGCGTCCAAGTGGTGATCTTTCACACACATTAACACTTTGATTGTGTTCCTTATCATAGTGTGATCCACATGATGTCCCTTTCATGGATGGATTCAACTAGGATGACTCTCTTCTGCCACAATTAGGATGATCTGACCATCCAACTCCTTTGCATCAAATTATGCCTTGTAGAAATCACCTCTGGATTGATGCTTTGAGAGCCTGCAGTATTTTCTTTCTTATTTTGACCACGAGACACCTTCATGGATTTGTGATGGTGGAAAAAGCAAATGAGATCGGAATAATGGGAGTTGCCACATATTTATTAGATCAATTCCAACACTTACTATTTTTAATAGGCTATATCCGAGGATTGTTATTTTTAGCAAGTTTTCATAATTTTCTCCTTTTGATGTGTCATGCTTATGTTGATTATTTACTATTAATAGAAACTTACTATTTTTAGACACCCAGTTCTCTAAATACTTTCTATTTTTATAAAGTGAACATATAAGTTTCGGATTGATATAAAATTGGTCTTAAAAGTTTTTTTATTTTTTAAGGATGCTCTGCTCCAATTTTTAGATGATTCTCTTTTCTAAATTAGTGGTAAGATGATAATTTTATTGAGGAGGGAAGAATACTTTGAGATAAAACTTAGTCCTCCATATCTCAAAAAATAAGCCACCTCATCATGCAATAAATGGCTCGGATGAAATCATATTTCTCGAGGAACATTCGCTCCAAATTTTAGGGTTTTTTTCCTGCCAAATCTCCGTAGAATCAAAAAGAAAACTTGTAAATTTTTGTTATGGCATGTCATGAAATTAATGGAGTCTTGGAGGATGTTGCAACAAAAATTTGAAAGAAAAATGGCTAACTATTTGAGAAATGGAGAGTTAGTGAAGGTTTATTGTGATTTCTAACTCACCTACAATTACAACACTTAACTCAGGTTAGAATGGAGTGGACGTGATGTTGCACCTGGTGCAATAGGGACAAAGGGGACACCAGAGACACCAAATCGTAACTTGCACCATATGGTGAGAAATGGTATCTTGTGGTGTGTGGTGATTGAGATGTGGGGACTGGGAAATGACACCGAGGAACTGTAGGTGGTCACATGGGATCTAGGGGTTGCATACACAAGTGGATCATGCTTATAGAGAATTCCAGTATAGCTTTGGATGCCTATTTTTTACATCCTAATGCCTTTCGAACTCCCGAATGATTAGGAGAAGTCGGGTTTCATCGTTGGAGCATTCATTCCCTCCACCTAGAAAACTGGTCTTGTACAAGTTGTTCCTGAATCATATTTTATTTCATAATCTTTCTTAAATTTCCTAAATTTCCTTAAACACCTTTAATGTTCTCCTATACCACCCTCAAATGATTTATATTTTCCCTAAACTCTTCCGAAGGGTGTTTACTTGGCATGCGAATGGCCAAGAATGACCTTTTTAGGTCTCTGGAGGAAGTTATCTTTCATCGAGTCACAATGGATTCATCAATCATCTTGGGTAGTCATCCTGGCAAACTGAAAACAAACTTGAAACTTTGTTAGTACTTTCCTCTGAGTCGGGGTAAGGGTTGAACTAAGGACTAGATTGCTAGAGTAAAGATTCACAATGATAGGGAAACATGATTTTCAATCATGGGCTTAGTTGTCATGCTCAAATTTTCAATTTTTCATGCTATACATTTTGCATGACAACACCTTTTAAGGTGTTGAGGATATAATATGGTTTGAACAATAACGCGATAAATTTTAGTGATACACAACAAAACCATGAAAAACTATAGGTTTTTAATGACCAAAATGAGTTGATTGCATCCATAAGATGAGTTTCACATTCAATATAAAAATTATCTTTGTTTATTATCATGGATTTAGTGATCCATCTCTATACTTTACATGGATTTAATCAACCATTTATGTACATTGCATAGAATTGGTCAAGGTGGTCATGTAATTTCTAGTTTTTGGGTTTGTTTTGAAGTTTTCCTTGTTATTTTGACATCTCTTTCAATATATGCCATTGGTGATTGTCTCCTTTTTCGAAAATTAAATATTATCCAATGAAACCATAATTACCTAATTATTTCCATACTTTCCTATGTTCTATATAGATTATTGTGAACTCCCCGTTAATGGGGCTCGGGATGGATTAAAATCTTCTGTGAGATGGCTACCGCCAAATGAAGGTTGGGTAAAATTGAACTTTGATGGGGCCTCGAAAAGTAATCCTAGCACTACCGGTAGTGGTTGTATAGTTCGTGACCCTCGGGGGCCAATCGGTGCTCATGATGGTCTTGGACTGCGGAGCAACCAATAATGTAGCTAAAGGCTACGCCTACTCTTTAGGATTAGAGAAATTGTTGAGCAGCATTGGAGAAAATTTTGGATAGAAGGTGATTCTCAAGTGATTATTGAGGCTTTCAAATCCCGATCAGGTTGTGTCATGGAAGTTAAATTAGATTATACATGAATCCTTATTTTGGTTAATTGGTTATGAAAAATTGGGTTTTCTCATATTCTGCGAGAGGGGAATATTCTCATTGATCTTTTAGTAAATTATGGGGTTGGAATGAATACAAAAGAGGGGTTTCATTTAAAGATATGGTGGAAGAAATTCCCAATGTCTTTCCAAAGAGCCATGATTAATAACTTAAATCATTAATACTCCCTTTGTAGGTCCCTCAAGCTCCCCGCTCGAACCTGTGACCCTCACACATGTGGATTGGATGTTGAAGTGGGGGAGAAATTATGAGATTTTTGGGCTCGAGTGGAAATCACTCCATTCCTCCTATATATTTGTAATGTCCCCTCTTTCCAAATGAGCTAGGATGAAGACCTTTGGCCCTTTTTGTCTACCCGATGGCCAAAGGAGGTATCTAGGGTAACTAAGTTTTTATTATTTTATTATATTGTGCAAATACTTTTAAAATACCATTATAAGTTGCACATATAATAAATAACAAAGCTTATTAATAAAATAAAATGTCAATGTCAAAATACAATTAAATTTAATTGTATTATGGGGAAAATGCGACTTGCTCTTGGGAGTCATAAATAGGAAATGTGTTATATGGCCCATAGGGAAAAATGCGACCAGCCTAGGGGAAGAAAGAATATTATTGGCTGGTTAGAGGTGCTTTTTGGGATGTTTTCCTTTATAAGAGCAAGTCGACGTGCTTAGGCATCATCCAGGTTTTTATTATCGATTTTTCATTGTTAAGAGCTTTTAGCTTTTATCAAAAATTACAGGGCGAAAACCCTTGTGGATTTCATCTCTTGCGGACGAAAATCCCAAGGGATTGAGAGTGGATTTCATTCATAAATTTCCAACGTTCTTAATAAGATTTCCAGGTTAATTTTAGCAGTGTTTGTGAAGGTGTTTTCAGTGGTTTATGACAGCAGTTGGGTCGACTTATTGTGGATGGTTTTGGCAACATTTCAAGAGGTATTTCCTTCAAAAATATTTGTCAAATATTCTCCATATTATTGTAAACCAGATCACTGTAATTTTACATTTATCTGAAGTGTTATTTTGAGGGTTTCAGGTAGATTAATAATCAAATTTCAGATCTGATTTCTGGGTTGTTTTGGCTGCAATAAATTCTGATTTTTGCATGATTTGATTCTAAAAATACTAGTAATCATTTGGGATTGACAGTATAATGTTTGAGTGATATTTGCTTTGAGATCCATCTCAAACCCTAGTCACATTTCTTCAAATAAATTCAGATCTGCATTTATGTGATTTCCATAACATTCATAAATCAATATTTGGTGTTTTTAATTGATTTAACATTCATTGGAAAGTAAGAGAGACCCATTGGGGATCTTTCAGTGGTATCAGAGCAACGATCCTCCCACCTGGAGGGTTGTTTGATGCAGCCTAGAGAAGTTGGGCCACACAGGTATCATACAAGGAGGCAGGCTCGCATTCTAGCTGATTTGGATATAGAGAATAGTACTGAAATCATGGCCAGGAGAGAGGGATCACACACTCCTCCACGGCAAGAGCGAGTTGACCCAGATCTTCTTTTCAGAGGTATGATCGACTCCCATCAGGAAATGATACAGACCATGAGACAGATGATGGAGAGTATGACTATGGATAGGACAAGAAATAGGCATGACAGAAGGGAAAGATCTGCATCCGTAGCCAGTAGCCACGGAAGGCACAACAGGGCACCTACAGAGGTGGGTAGCGTAAGAGGTTCCCCTCCACGTGATAGGAGACATACGAGAGGAGAGGAGATCCACGAGGACTGTGGATAGACCTATGCAGCCTAGATTCCTACAGAGGGAGGAGCCACCATTAGTTGAGGACCCACTTGAGGACACAGTCTTTCAGAATAATGTGATGGTAGCTCATGATGAGTGGAGAGCATTACCGGAGGAGGTACGGAATGCCTTTCCCCTTCACCAGTATTGTATTCAAAAGAGAGAAAGCTTGAGAGCTAGACAAGCGCAGAGACCTAGGGCCCAGCAGAATAGAGAATTGAAGCAGGTTACCAGCAAGGTGACCCTTTCCACTTTTGATGGCAATGGAAAGATTAGTGCTAGGGCATGGATTCACAAGCTTGATACATACGTCACTCTCAAACCTATGCAAGGAACACAGGAGGCTATTTAGTTTGATACTTTACACTTGGAAGGAGTGGCACCGATTGGTGGCACCATGGGCTTATCACACAGAGACATGACCTACTGCGGTCATATAGGGAGTTTAGTGAGAAGTTGATTTCTAGATTTGATTCCAAAGATTTGTAACTTTATTACGGGATTTGGCACAACTACGAAAAAAGTGGGAAAGTTGATTCTTAAATCAACGAATTTCAGCGGATTGTAGTGATGGTGCCAAAGATGCCCGAGAGACGTGTGGTGATGCTTTTCATTGAGGGTCTTGCATGACAGGTTAAGAGGATTGGTCAAGGCCCTTAGGCCTAGGACATTACACGATGCTATTCAGACAACATTAGATTTGGAGACATCTCCCACTTCTTACCAGCCTAGTAAGAAGCCTTTCACGAGCTCCAAACCGTTTCAACGTTCCACTAATCAATGAAGAGTGTTCCCCCTCCTAGGATGGACCAGGAGACTTAGAATGAGTTAAGAAGGAAGAAAATTTGTTTTCATTGCAAGGACCACTGGGATCCTAGACACAACTGCCTTGGAAAAGGTAAGGTGCATCTTATTGAGGTAATTTCAGATGTAGAGGCGGAGTCTCAACCAGATACAGATACAGAGGACAGCGATGATGATCACGGTGCACATGAGGAGCAGCCCCAGGTAGAGCTTGGAGAGAGATCAGGCTCAGGTACTATTGCTTCACTTTCTGGAGGCCCTAGGTACCACCCCTTTCATTTGAAAAGAGTACTTAAGGGCCAACAAGTTGTCTGCCTGATTGATAGTGGCACTACACACAATTTCCTTGATGAAGGATTTGTGATGAAGTGAGGTTTATAGGTTGAGGAGTTTGAAGGGTTCAGTGTATGAGTGGTAGATGGATTTTCTTTGAGTTGCACTAGATGAATCTCACAGCTTAGTATCCAGCTATAGGACTACACATTGACATATGACTTTTACATAGTTGGACTTGGAGAGATAGATGCGTTTTGGGGATTCAGTGGCTTCAGTCTCTTGGGAGATATGTGTAGGATTTCAGACAGATGGAGTTGGAGTTTATGACAGATGGGAAGAAGGTTGTGCTACGAGCCCTTTCAAATGGTGGGCCTAGAGTTGTTTCAGCACATCGGATGGAGTCTATCATCAGTCATGGAGAGGTTGCATGGGCAGCCCAATGTTTCATCTCATCCAAATCTTCTTCAGATGGTGGTCAGCAATTGCATCTGAGATATTCAGACCATAGTGGATAAGCATGGGTAGGTTTTTGGTGACATTCCTCTAGGTAGACCACCAGACAGAGGGTTTGAGCATGTTATAGAGTTGGAGGAGGGTGTTAAGCCCATGATCACTACACCCTATCGTCATCCTAAGAAATTTAAGGATGAGATAGAGAGGACCATCAGGAGCTTCTCGATATGGGACATATCCGTCCTAGTTCTAGCCCATTTGCTTCTTCAGTGGTGTTGGTGAAGAAGAAGGACGGGATGATGAGGATGTGTATTGACTACCGTGCCCTCAACAAGAAAACAATCAAGAATAGGTATCCTATCCCTCGTATTGATGAGCTTTTGATGAGTTACATGGGGCCATTTACTTTTCGAAGATTGATCTTCGATCAAGGTACCACCATATTCATGTTCGAGAGGAGGACATCCTCAAGACAACATTCAGATGTCACTACAGGCTATGAGTTCTTGGTGATGCCATTTGGTCTCACTAATGCACCTGCCACTTTCCAGTCATGCATGAACCATCTATTCAACAGGCAGTTGAGGAAATTTGTGCTAGTTTTCTTTGATGATATCTTGATCTATAGCAGGACATGGGAGGATCACTTGAGGCATTTAGATGAGGTACTTGGTATTATGGAGACTCAGTCTCTATTTGCTAAGATGTCCAAATGCGAGTTTGGACTTACTGAGATATTGTATCTTGGGCATGTCATTGGGGCCAATGGGGTCAAGGTCCACTAGGAGAAGATACAAGCTATGCAGGATTGGCCTTCGCCTAGGAACATATCAGAGTTGCGGGGATTCCTTGGGCTATGTGGATATTATAGGAGATTTGTGAGAGGGTATTCAGATATTGCAGCACCATTGATAGATCTCACACGGAAGGGAGCATTCAGATGGACAGATGAGGCACAGGTGATATTTGAGAAGCTCAAGGTGGTGATGAGCACATGTCCAGTCCTAGCCCTTCCAAATTTCTCTAGGCCATTCATTTTGGAGTGTGATGCTTCGGGCTCAGGTATTGGTGCAGTTTTGATGCAGGATCGTCATCCCATTGCCTACGAGAGTAGGAAGTTGAGGGAGAACGAGAGGTTGTATTCCACCTATGACAAGGAGATGCTCGCCATCATGCATGCATTGGAAAAATTCAGACAGTATTTGGTGGGTGGGAAGTTCGTAGTAAGAACCGACCACAACAACTTGAGGTACTTCTTGGAGCAGAAGGAACTCAATGAGAGGCAACAGAAGTGGGTCAGCAGGATCCAGGCCTATGATTTTGACATCGAGTATGTCAAAGGGAAGAAGAATGTAGTAGCTGATGCACTTTCGAGGAGGCCCCATATTGTTGTCCTATATTTCGTGAGTGAGATTTCTACAAATTGGAAGTCTCAATTGTTGGTCGAGTATTCGAAGAACACCTTGGCATGTGAGATCATGGATGGAAAATTCAGGATGATCGTTACCAGGTAATTTCTGATTTGATTTATTATAAGGGTAGAATTTATTTGGTACCTGAGTCTAAGCTTAAGAGCAAGGTTCTAAATGCACTCCATGATGCACCATTAGCAGGACATCCAGGTATTTCAAGACATACAGGAAAGTTAGAGAGAGGTTCTCTTGGAAGGGCCTCGAGGAGGATGTTCTACAATATATTCGAGAGTGTGTGACTTGTCAGCAGAACAAATTTGAGCATACTTTTCCTCAGGTTTATTGCATCCCTTACCTATTCTAGAGCAGAGGTGGGAGAGTATATCGATGGATTTCATTATAGGACTACCAGTTGTGTAGGGATATGATCACATTTATGTAGTAGTTGACAGGTTGACTAAGTACGGGCATTTCTTTGCTATTCTCATGAGTTTTAAGGCACCAAAGGTGGCTGATTTGTTTTTTAGGGAGATATTCAGGTTGCATGGGCTTCCAAGAATATTGTCGATGACCGGACATCGGTTTATAAGCACATTTTAGCATGAACTCTTAGATTGGCATGCACTGAGTTGACTCCGAGCACTAGCTATCATCCAGAGAAAATGGGCAGATGGAGATTGTGAATAAGTGGATTGAGGGGTACCTACGCAACTACGTTTCAGGACAGCAGAGGGCATGGGTTAAGTAGCTTTATTTGTGCGAGTATTGCTACAATACTACATACCATATGTCCATCGGTATGACCCCTTTTCGAGCTTTGTATGGATATGACATGAGATCCTTTGTGGATATGGCGTTTGGAGATAATAGAGCTCCTAAGGCTCGAGAGTTCTTATAGGACAGCCAGGATATCCTTAAGACCCTTAAGGATAATATGCAACAAGCCCAAAATCAGCAGAAGGTGTATGCAGATAGACACAAGATTGAGTGGTCATTTGAGGTAGGAGATATGGTCTTTTTACGACTTCAACCTTACAGAGAGAGTACTCTTAAGAAGAGTGGAGCAGAGAAGCTTAAGCCTCATTTTTATGGTCCATACAGGGTGGTGAGGAGAGTTGGATAGGTAGTCTATGAGTTTTAGTTACCTTCTGAAAGTAAGATACATAATGTTTTTCATGTGTCTTGCTTAAAGAAGGCATTAGGGCAGCATGTGACTTCTTCAGTAGAGTTACCACCATTGGATGATGAGGGGAGATTGGATTTGGTTCCTGAGGAGCTTCTGGATTGGAGAGAGAGGAGGTTGCAGAACAAGGTGATTCGAGAGTACCTGGTTCGTTGGAAAGACTTACCTTTGGAGGATGCCACTTGGGAGGGTGAGTCTATTCTTCACACCCAGCTTTACTGCAGTTGTTTGTGGGCAAGCAACTCCGGGGAGGGAGGACTGTAATGTCCCCTCTTTCCAAATGAGCTAGGACGAAGACCTTTGGCCCTTTTTGTCTACCCGACGGCCAAAGGAGGTATCTAGGGTGACTAAGTTTTTATTATTTTATTATATTGTGCAAATATTTTTAAAATAACATTATAAGTTGCACATATAATAAATAATAAAGCTTATTAATAAAATAAAATGTCAATGTCAAAATACAATTAAATTTAATTGTATTATGGGGAAAATGCGACTTGCTCTTGGGAGTCATAAATAGGGAAATGTGCCATATGGCCCATAGGGAAAAATGCGACCAGCCTAGGGGAAAGAAAGAATATTATTGGCTGGGTTAGAGGTGCTTTTTGGGCTGTTTTCCCTTTATAAGAGCAAGTCGACTTGCTTAGGCATCATCCAAATTTTATTATCAGATTTTGCATTGTTAAGAGCTCTTAGCTTTTATCAGAAATTCCAAGGACGAAAACCCTTGTGGATTTCATCTCTTGTGGACGAAAACCCCAAGGGATTGAGAGGGGATTTCATTCAGAAATTTCCAGCGTTCTTAATCAGATTTCCAGGTTAATTTCAGCAGTGTTTGTGAAGGTGTTTTCAGGTGGTTTATGACAGCAGTTGGGTCGACTTATTGTGGATGGTTTTGGCAACATTTCAAGAGGTATTTCCTTCAAAAATATTTGTCAAATATTCTCCATATTATTGTAAACCAGATCGCTGTAATTTTACATTTATCTGAAGTGTTATTTTGAGGGTTTCAGGCAGATTAATAATCAGATTTCAGATCTGATTTCTGGGTTGTTTTGGCTGCAATAAATTCTGATTTTTGCATGATTTGATTTCTAAAAATACTTGTAATCATTTGGGATTGACAGCATAGTGTTTGAGTGATGTTTGCTTTGAGATCCATCTCAAACCCTAGTCGCATTTCTTCAAATAAATTCAGATCTGCATTTATGTGATTGCCATAACAGTCATAAATCAGCATTTGGTGTTTTTAATTGATTTAACATTCATTGGAAAGTAAGAGAGACCCATTGGGGATCTTTCAATATCTACCTAGGGTCTTCCGATTTTGGTATCTCATTTTTGTGGCACGGTGGAGCTTTTGAGCTAGATTTTGTTGGATCCTATAGACAATAGAGGTCGTCGGGAGGCTTTATGCCGAGGCCTTCTCGTGTTATTCACGAGTCTTGTCGGATTGTTCAAATTTCCACAATTCATGGGGAAACGGCGGAAGCTTCTTTCAAAAGATGGTTGAAAGCCAATATTTTCCCTATTATGCATCATTGGCTATCCAGAGCATGGTCGGTTTCTAAAGAATTGGATAGGATCAAGGACGAGGAAATTCAGACTCATTTGCATGGCATCATGTTTGGCCTCAACAATATGTGGGACAATGCAATATCTTTGATGTGGCTCAGGCATCGGCGATGCCAATATTCTATTGAATGCTTGAAGGCAATTCCTTACGCACATGAGACCATTCGAAGTGGAGGCATCGGAGATAAGAGGGGTGTAGAAGCTAAGTTCCACTCTTATGTTATCCTCAAAGCCCTGCAAAGCGTTGGCGGCGGAAAAAAAAGCAACAACGGAGCATTTGGGATTTGAGCTTCCCCAAGTCATTGTCAATTTTCCATGTGGATACTCTACCAAAGATTTTGATCGAGGCTATGTCTATGGATTCTCGATGTGACTTTCCCGTTAGGAATAATCTTAGGATTAGTGCTCACATTATTATTTGTAAAATGTAATATTCATATATTACATTAGTGAGTTTGAGTGATATTAGTTAATTTGTAAGTTATTAATATTGAGTTAATATAACTCATATTAATAATATAGTGTGAGAGTATAAATAAATGTAAATGAGTTGTAATAAACAACTCATATAGATTATTGTAATAGTGAGTTGTGAGAACAACTCACGTAGATAATTGTGTGTGGAGATATTGGTGGGATATGTGAGAGAATAGTGGTGAGTGATTATAGGAGAGATATGTGAGTATATTGTGGGATTGAAGATTGGGTTTGAATCCTTATATTAAGGATATCATTCTCCTATATATTGTAAGCTTACACTCTTTGTAATTTTCTCAATCATTATTCAATCAATAATATAGTGTTTTTGTTATAATATGATCTCTGCAACTTTGTTTCATGTCTCTTATTGCTTTCTTCCATTTTATAATGTAATTGTTGCTTATTTAGATTAGTTAAGCTATCAATTTCACATCATTTGTTATCAGAGCAAGTTAGGACGAGTTATGAGAGTCATTGCAGGACAAAACCATAGCCTCTTGAATGCAGATCTGTAGTTTTGAAGCTTCCGTCGCCATTTTCTGGATTCGATCTTTAAAAATGACTGGTAATTCGTGTTTTTTCTCAAAACCTAGATTCGGAATTTTCAATTTTTTGGGTTTGTTAATTTGTATTTTTTTTTATTATTGGCAAATAGTTTTTTGAAAGGGACTATACCCTTGAGAACAAAAGAAGGCCTAAGAGCCGGAATAAGAGTGAGAATCAGAGAGAATGGATCAAGATCCGAGTGTTACAATGAAGCTCAAAGTAGCCCAAAAACAGCTACTCAAACGAGACAAAACAACAAAATTACTGCAAAAAAGCAGTAAAGAGACCGCAAAAAAACAGCAAAAAAACAAGCAGAAGCAACCAATACTACTTCTTGGCAGCTTTGTCGATGCTGGTCTTGACTCTCTTCCAGGCGTGAAACATACCCAAAGTTGTCATGTGGGCAGCATCAGTTTTATCAAGCTCCTCAATGGTTCTTTTGCTCTCTTTTTCATTGCCCCAAAGTGTAGCCGGGACACCGCTGAGGTTGGAAACACTTTTGGCATGACCCTCAATGAACTCCTCAATTGCCCTAAAGGCGGCAATGTTGTAATCATGTCTAGTTTTGGCCTTCCCTAAGTGGGATTCTAAGGAGGTCAGCTTCTTATAAATGTGCTCAAACTGACTGCTATCAATGTTCCCCTCCCCCTCCATGCTTTTCTTGCCTTTCTGTTTAGCCAGGTTCTTGACCTCATCCTTCAACAGTTTCATCTCAGCCTCTAAGGCCTCCAACCTCTTTGAAGAGCTATCCAACTGCACTTCCTGGGGACTGGCACTGCTGATATTCAGAAGGTCATGTGCAATCTCTAGTTCGAAAGGCTCCTTCTCCACAGCAAGAGCCTCAAGGTTGAGCTTCCTGGAGGCCCTGGTGACCGGTCTTTTAGAGGTAGAGGCGAGGTGGGTGGCGGGAGCAGCAGCAGGGGGAATGGATGGAGAAGCTTGAACAGCCGGCTGGGGGGTGACAGCAGCGCGGCGACGGGGCAAAGCGGGAAACAGGGTCGATGTGCGAAGCAGAGCCCATCAAAGGGGTAGCCGGGCTAGGAGAGGAAGGAAGACCAGGGTATTTTAGAAGGAAACATTTATGAATCAACAAAATAAGTCCTTGATGCAAGGGAACCGCCTGGGTGTGCTTCTGAAACTCCAAAATGGAGCGTTCAAGGGAGTTCAACAGATAATGGGGAAAGCAAACCAATCGATTCCTACGGAAGTGGTTTAGAAAGATAAGATGTTTAGCAGGGACAGTGACAAACCTACCTTCCAAGGAGATGAATCGAATCATCATGCGAGTAACCTCATCATAGGGTGGAGGAATTGACCGACAAGCGGCCCGTTGTACCAAATGCGAGCTTCTCGATCCCTCCACAAATCTTCTTTCTTCAAAGACATCTCTATCAACCCTTTTGTTGAAGAAGCGGTATCCCTCAAACAAAGACCGGTCGCTTCAAAGAATAAGATCTTCATTGACCAATATCTTCTCGTCCCCGTAGTCGACATTCCGCTCCTTCCATTCCTTAGCAAACGCATGCAAAAATGCTTTGGTCATGTCCCTGCACCTTTTCCATGAAGTTGGTGAAGCCACCTTTGCTGAGAATGTTCCAAAGCTCGATATTTTCCTTCCAGTCGGGGTCCGCGCATGGCTCAATTTGGCAGGGAGGTCCTCCCATCTTCTCTGTGATAGGCTGATTACATCAATTTCCCAGATGCCTGTGTGCGTAGAGACCTGTCCGCTTCTTGTTATTGTAAGCCGCACAAAATTGGAAACTATAGCCGTTGCTCTTCCCACGAGCAGTGCAAGCGTGATCTTGAATCCGAGCTGCGGGAAGTCACGTGTGTGAGTAGCTCTCTCTCTGTCAACAATCACATTACAACTTCCATCGGTTTCCGAGGAGCTATGAATCTGGATTTTAACAGCTGTAGTACATCCCGCATGCGCGATTTTCAAATCAACATAACTCCAATTGGAGTTCCCCAAATAATTCTTACTATCATGAATATTTGATATTATTTGCATCATCATATTCATTAAAGCAACACGTGTGAGAGTGTTATTGATGCTGATCTTCATCCAAAGATTATGTCTCATCTCTAGGGATTGCTTGCGTATAAAAGTCCGCATGAATCTTTGTTGTGAGCTGATTAGGGATGTTGTTATTATCCCGCAGACGGTGAAATTAACATTAATGCCATAATTGGCCTTGTTAATTTGTAATAAGATAAACTTATCTAAAAATTTACGAAAACCCATTTCATATTTTAAGAGAAATCATGGAAACAATTTTGACATTTCTAATTATTCTCTAAAAAAATAGTGACTAATTTCTAGCAATAAAAATCTGATATGCTTTATTATTTTGGTTAAATATAAAGTTGATTATTATTGTAAGGGTGCATTATCGGTTGAAACCGACACCTAATAGAATTGTAAAATGAGCCTCAAAGACAAATTCGGTTGAGTTAGCATCATCACGATGGAGGAAGGAGGAAACGGAGGAAGGAGGTTAATCAATGACCTCTCGCCCATGGCGAAGGGGCCACACAATGAATTTGTGGCATTTATTTTTTTGTGTGTTTAATTTTCATTGTGTGATGTAATAAGAACAGATGATTTATTCTTGTTTTCTCTTGTAATAAGTGAGCTCTGTGTGAGTGATATTTCTTATATTTTCCCTTGAATGTAAAGATGGGGGTGGGGAAACATGTACGTTGCTATGAAAGTGGTTGGTGGTCCACTAGAAAACCAATTTGAGAGTTTGTGAATCTCTTAGAAAATCACATACAAAGTGGTTAATGGTTCCACTAGAAAACCTGTTGGAGTTGATGGTACTCTTTGAAAACCATCGGATTGTAGAACATGAGCAGGTACTAGACAAAACTCACCCATGTTCGCACTAAGGGGGAATGTTAGGAATATCTTAGGATTAGTGCTCACATTATTATTTGTAAAATGTAATACTAATATATTACATTAGTAAGTTTGAGTGATATTAGAATTTGTGTGAATGATGAGTTGTATTTACAACTCATATATATTTGTAATATTATTATTAATAGAGTTGTCATGATAATACAACTCATTGATAATAATATAGGTTAGAATTATATATGTGTGTACGTGAGTTTATCTCACCATAGAATAGGGGTTTGTTAAGTGAGATATTGGTGGGATATGTGAGAGAATAGTGGGAGTGATTCTAGGAGAGATAAGAGAGATTTGTGGGATTGAAGATTGGAGTTGAATCCTTGTTTTAAGGAGTTCATTCTCCTATATATTCTAAACTCTCACTCCATGTAATTTGCTCAATCAATAATATAGTGTTTTTGTTATAATATGATCTCTGCAACTTTGTTTTATGTCTCTTATTGATTTCTTCCATTTTATAATGTAATTGTTGCTTATTTAGATTAGTTAAGCTATCAATTTCACATCATTTCCTTGGCCATACTAGTGGTGAATTCATTGGGGATGGCAACCTACCATAATTTTCTAAGTGTTTTAAGTTCTATGTATCTCTCGAATTGTATACAACTTGGTTGTTTTTTTGTAGGAATAGGTTGGCTAAGAGGGAAAATTCTCATTGCCATAATCTTCCACCTTTGCATGTTAATATGTAATATCTCTAACCACCGAGATGAGTTACACTATCTATGGTGGATTTATTGTAATTTTTGCGGGCTAGGGCCCTTTCCTAAGTTATATAAGCAAATATATAGAGAGATTATTATGAAATTGGGTCTAATTCACTAATTTATGATTTAGTTAATCCTAATTACAATTAGATATAGTTATATGGAACTACTTTTCATATCTACATTTTGGTGAACTTGGGTCACATCAAATATTCAATCCTTGTGATATCCTATTTTTGTGAACCTATACTGATTGAATACTCAACCCTTAGGGTTTTCATAATAAAAAACCAAGCTCAACTTGTACTCATCTTATGTATTCCACTTTGTGTAAACTCATGTTGTTGATACCATCACTTAGGGGCCTCTTATTGATAGAGTGGATTATCCATAAGGTTTGCTTTATTTGTTACAATATTTTAGCCCTACCACTTTTGTGTGTGCTATTGGTCCATTGTTCATTCACATGTTATATATTTGATGACATCACATTTAATTATATTCAAGACATAAACCAAACAAGGCACTAGATAAACTTTGAATTTGGTTGATCAAGTAGAAATTCACTTGATTCATCATATGGTTTGCATGAAAAAATAAAACGAATACTCTTAATGAAGCCCAAGACATCCCTTAGATCATACTGTCCTCCTTTTAAGACCCTTATGGATGACTATACTTTGAATGGTTTGGATGTGCCTACCAAAGGTCAAATTAGTAAAGGGAAAGTTTATAGATGCTAGAATCCAAGACTAACTTAATCTTAGACAACTTCTCTTAAAGTATCCTAATGAAATAGTTAACATATTGAGTTTCATAATAGATGTTCAATCCAAAACTTAAGGTCAATAACATCCCAATGGGCATATTATTCAAACTTAGACCTAGAAGGTGAAACATAAATACTTAAATGCTAGTAATGGTCAAGTGCATACATCTAGACACCTTTTTATCTTCTTGTGAGGTCATTCCACATATTTCCTCTAACATCACCCCTTGTGCTTCTCCAAATGTGCATATTTCACTTACTTCTACACCTATCATTAACTCACACGCTTCCTCTCAATAATTTCTATCTCCACTTACTTTTCACTTCCTTCTAAGGTTCCTCATGTTTCACCGTTTACATCTTTGCCTACGTATTCTACTATTAATTCCTTTTGACCACTATGAAAAATACCATGCCCGAATTGCAAAATGATATTAAGAACATATCTCAAGGATCTCAAAAGCCATCTAACTAGGCCACTATCAACAACATATTGCTTACGACTTTAGCTTACAATGTGCTTTCTCACCCCTTCTCAATGGGTTTCACTACTTCAAAATTTAGATATAGAAATTGGTATTATAGTACCAAATATAATGGATTAACCATATTTGGCAATAATTAACCATATTTGGCAATAATTAGTTTTAATTAAATATAAATCATTAAATAATAATTATTGCACAATATAGATTGTCTAGAACTTTGGACAATCTCAAATAATTAAGCGCTAGAGGCAATTAGGGTCCCATAGGATAATACATGATTTTGTGTAAAAATTATGCATTACAGTAGTGGTAGATAATAAAAGAAAGGTCCAAGAAGCAAGACAAATCAAACCTAGAAAGAAAATACTTCATGACCACCACGACTAGTGTCATATAAAGTACATATTCACTTTTTAGATGAAGGTGGAACTTGTCTAATGAATGTAATCACCTAGTCTATGTCATCATAAACATTGCTCACTTTTTTCTTAGATTTCATGTGGATCACCAAGAAACTACCCTTCTTTCTCAAACGTGATATGACCTCAACACCTTGCAAGACTCGTGGAGGGATGTCAATGGGAGCTTGTTTTATCCATTCATCATTATTAGTGAACAAAATCACAATTGACACTTGATGCAAGTCAACAAACAATCTAATGTATGCAAGTTGTGTCCCAACCCTTACCTTATCAATGTCTATAAAACAACTAGTAAATGTTAGAATGCTCTCAAAATGTTTGAATTCTTCTTTTGGCATGGGGCTACTCTTGGGAATAGTAACTTATATTATTACAACTCTTATAATTGTTTTCTCCTTATTAATTGATCTCTCATTAATGCACTCATGTATTTATTGACTTCTCAATTTAAATTAGGACCCAATTGGCACACAAGACAATGCACAAAATATGAGAAACCCATCAAGAAAACACACTAACCCCGAGGAATTTGAAGGGGAAAAATGGCCCACAAAGGTGGTGATTAATTTTGTCATAAGAATTGGCACGACCAGTTCCATATTATACATAAATGGTCATTGCCCAGGATCACTATAAAAACAAGGGAGAAGAGAGAAAACTAGGGGAGAGAGGGACATGAATAAATGGGGAGAACAAATAATACATGGTCAAACAAGGTCGAACACATCAAAATTCCATGAGACAAAGAATGTGTCACTCGAAGCCTAACTTAGACTTATAATCAAACAACACATAAATGCATTAGCACCACATTAATCAATTAGTCATGTACCAAAATTAGTTATCTATATAATGGTCACGTTGATGTGTATCATGCGAGTGCATATATATCAAAGTTTTATTAAACTAGGACTTGCCTAAGAATGTTTTACTACGAGTCATCTTGCCATCATTTGAGAGTTCCCGAAATTAGTAAAAGAACTAAAGTGAGTTGAAAGTCAAAAGGAAAAAGATCTCCTAGTCTCTCTACCGCAAGTTTGTGATGATCTTAAGGTTGGCATTCATGTGCCTATGTCTAGAAACTCGTGCTTCGCAAACATATAGAAATATGTGCATGTGACTCAATGACTATATAATCGTCTAATATGAAAAATGATATCTAGAAAAAAACAAGACATTAAGGAATAGATTTAATTGTGTTGAAATTGGCAAAGACACCTCAATGAGCTCGTGTCTCAAGATCTATGTTAAATGTGAATATGATTGTCTTGTGATGAGATCAAGCCCAAGGTGCGAATCTAATCTTAGGTATGTCTCACAATGAGACCTAGTGAAGTACGCCATGCATCATCTTGTGTCTTCTTTCATATGAAGAAAAAACATAAATTATGTTTTGTTGCATCTCATGGTTGCTTCCATATGAGGAAGTAAAGAAACTGCCTTAGTCATAACGATTTGAGATAAAAAGTAAGAATATTATATACCCCCTTTTTGAGGTATGGGATGAACATGTGAGTCACAAACTTTGAAAAAAATGATTATTGTCACCATATGTATAATAGGAAAATAAATCTCAAAGGTAAACATAAATAGATATCATTGTGCAAGCCTATAGACTATATGACTCAATTCAATGATCCCAATAATCACTTGAGACCACTTCATAAGAGTAGCAATTTGGTTTCAAAAAATTGCAATTTTTACAAATATCTAGGACAACATAAATTACCTTTTTGGAGGCCTTGAACATTTTTATGAGCTTTAAGAACCTCAAAGTTAAGATTTAGCTTGAAGAATGTATTTTTCACAAGTTGGGCTCTTCAAAAGATATTATCATAAAAATCGAGAATATTAATAAAAGATAGCCTATTGTTGTTAGGATTTGTCCTTTTTGCATGTTTATGCATGTTGAGAGGATATTATTAGTTTTGTTTTACTCTAAATAGAACTCTTATTTGCATGCTTATTAATGTGGAGCAGATGTTACGTTAGTTTTGTTTAGCTTTAAAGTGGTTTATTATTGTTAGTTTTATTTAGAGTGGACAATTGATCTCTTCCACAAAGATCACTTTCTTTTTATAAAAATCTTATTGTCTTGTAATAAATATTTATTTATTACTCTTACAAATCTAAGTCAATTCAATGTTATTAGGAGTTTGGCTTTATTATAACACATTATGCCCCTTTAAGCACACTAGTGGTTGAAAAATTGCCCGACAATGTTGCCAATGTAGAAAACCCCGGACCTTTTGGGGACGATAACGTTTGCATACCTCAAAATACAACGCATTTTTTAAAAGCGTGTTACTTTTTAAGTGGAATCCAAATATGAAAAGTCGCATTCTAATTTTTATACATATCCGTGTTTTTTTGCCTCTACCCCAAAACCTATCATTTTTTTTCCTTTAATGAAAGTAACCACCATCTAAATGTTAGTGACAATTGAGAAACTCAATCCCCTCGGTTGGAACCATGTCAATGTCTACAATCGGTATCCTTTGATGTAGTTGTTTCCCTTTAAGTGTTGGAATATTTATGCTCCCCAAGGATCAATTTCAACACAAGAAAATAGAAAACATGCAACCTAGTCTACACGATCACACCCTACTTTTTTTTGGTTGATGCAAGATTGCGAATACCCCTTAGATGCTCATGCATCATATATCAAAAGTAGAAAATTTGTGAATTCACATTCACAAAGGTGAAATCAATAATAAAATTACTCTCTTGGCCAACTTTCTTGACCATGTTTTGCCCTTTAACCAGTTAGGTACATGTAAATTATTTCAATTTCTTTCTTTCTTCATCTTCTAGCAACATGTTGGTCCATAAACCACCTTCCTTTGCCTAGTTATAATTATGTATATCCGTTCACCTCTATCAAGTGTATTCAACGCCATTGTTCCTCAAGACTTTATTGTCTTTGACCTAACAACCTCCACCTAAGTTCAATATCTCAAATTTCTTAATTCTCCCAATAGAAGATGCAACTCATGTTTTCCTACCTCTTTTAACTCGTGCCATCTCCTCTTCACTTCTATAACCATTGCCCATGGTTTGACTCCAAAGGCCCATTCATTTGAGCTTTCATTCACAACACTCGTCTCTTTTATTGTTGTACATTCACCCATATTTCAGCAAACCACATATTTTGATAATCAATAATTCATGTGGGCATCACCATTCAGCACATGTTGTTGCAATGTATTCCTTTGCAACTTCCCTTATGTTAATACTTCTATTTGCATACTCTTAACCTCTCCCTTCCTCAACTTTGTTATAATAAATTAATCATAGGTAGTATGTGAGAGTTAGACTATTCCATATGCATCTTCTCCAATAGCTTCTTTGTTACAACCCCGCTCTCTTCTTCATTCAATGCACCCTTCAAATCAAGATCATGTGTATTCACTTGCACTTCATTCACCTCCACCTTCATGTCCTCTAAAAGATAATTTTGTTGCAACACCATCATTTTTACACATACTTCCATTGATAACATCGGTGTCTCCATCTCATCACTTGTTTCTTTTCTTTTCTATCATCTTCTTTGCTTGACTATGTGTTGATTTCTAACTTATGTCTTCATCCTCTTCGGCACCATAAGCATGCCATGTGCAAATAAACTTCCACACGTATTGCCTATATGGAAACCTTTGACTAATGAGGGTCCCTCCATTAGCTCATATGCGTGGGGTTGCTCCCACATATGCAACACCATGTTCATCCTTGTGGTTCTTGGTAGAAGAATATCCAACATCTCTAACTCATTATTTGCCTCTATTCTACATGGGTGGCATTTTAACCCTCTTCTTGATGCAAAAATGCTCATTGTATCAAACTTTACCAACAATTTATAAACTTTTCCTTCAACAACTTCACTCTCTACCCATCTATCAATATGTATCTCAAGATGGAGAATGAATGCATACCTTCCCCTATCAACAATTTCCCTATGAAGAATGTTTTCTTCATGCCAATCTCCTTCACTTTCTCTTGTAAGAGTTTTCTCTCGCACCTCCATTTGTTGTTTTGAATGCATTCCCACTTGTATGTCCTCTTTGAGACATCCTTTCAATGAAACTATTTATTGTCTACTTTCCATTGCCTTCATGCCAACTTCAAGAAAATCCTCTACTATTTCCATATCCCTATCAAACAAGTCTCCAAGTACTCAAAGTGTCAATCCTTGTCTCATTTTGGGTTCCTCTTGTTTTCTTATGCATACGAGTGTGCTAGACTACACTACACCTTTGCCTCTCTCCTACCATTATATACAAGTGTTGTAAGGTCACAAAAATCAATAATATTATGGGAATTTAGAGTTCCCACAAATACATTTTCTCTTCAAAAAAAAACTCCAACTCCACTATCCCATCCATTACTTCTTTTGTGCTCTCACTACCCAAAAATAAAGGGGCGTTTCTATTATGTTTACCCTCTTCTTTCATGATGACCTTTGTTGGTCTTTGGACTCTTCTCCTCTTGGCTCTATAGGCTTCATTTTCTCAAGAACTCCTCTCTACTTGGTTTTCTTTTCAAGGCATCCAATTTGGACACTATTCCTTCCAACATCTTCTCTACTACTACAATCTATGGCTAAGAGTCACATTTCTCATCTCTTGACTCTTCTCTAAGCCATTTATTCTATTTGTTGGTTCTCTACCCATTGACATGTGATAGAAAACAAACTTCTCTTCTCTCTCACATGCGGATCACCTCACATTCAACGCTCCCTACACCTTCCTCAACAACTTTTTAAGTTCTTTATTTTCCCATACTTGAAACAAGCTCTTCAATATGAACTTTAGGTGCTTCATTATCTCGTCTCACTTCTTTTACAAATCATATACCTTGTGTTATCTCCATAACATCCAATCTTACTTAGATTCCTCTCATCATATCTCCCGAATCTACAACTTTAGGTGTTTTGCCTCCTCTTCAAAAAGTTACTCCTTTATGTCCCATGTCTCCCTCTTACAACTTTGTGATTGTGTTACTTTATAACTTGCAACACAATCAAAATCCTTATAAGACTCAACCCAATAAGGAAAACCTTGCTCTGATATGAAATAATGTAGGTCATGATGAGAAGGTCCACTAAAAGGACAACCTTTGCTTGCAACCTTGACTCTATTCTCATCTATGGACACTCTCTCAAGTGCAAGGCACACAAACATGGTTACACAACTCACATTATGTTGAGCTTATAACAATATTGCAAAGAGTGGATGAGTGGAGGCACACGTGCTTGCAAGCCGCACACGCACACACACGTGCGTGTGCGTGCGCGCGTGGCGCATGTGCACGCGTGCGTGTGTGTGGGTGTGGGTGTGAGTGTGTATGTGTGCGTGCGTGTGCGTGCGCGCGTGGGCGCATGTGCACGCGTGCGTGTGTGTGGGTGTGGGTGTGAGTGTGTATGTGTGCGCAGCACGCGTGTGTGCGCACACCCACACCCATACACACGCATGCGTGCACATGCGCCCACGCGCAAACACAGGGCGAGCACGCACGCACGCACGCACACACACTCGCACTCCGCACGCGCACGCACACGCACACCCACGCACACACACATGCATGCCCATGCACGTGTGTGCACGCGCACGCACACACGCAAAGAGTGGATGAGTGGAGGCACACGTGCGTCGCGCACGCGCACACACACACACGCACGCACGCACGCACGCACGCACGCACGCCGCGCGCGCGCAAAGAGTGGATGAGTGGAGGCACACATGCAACACAATCAAAATCCTTATAAGACTCAACCCAATAAGGAAAACCTTGCTTTGATATGAAATGATGTAGGTCACGGTGAGAAGGTCCATTGAAAGGACAACCTTTCCTTGCAACCTTGACTATAATCTCATCTATGGATACTCTCTCAAGTGCAAGACACTCAAACATGGTAACACAACTCACATTATGTTGAGCTTATAACAATATTGCAAAGAGTGGATGAGTGGAGGCATACGTGTGTGTGTGCGTGCGGACACA
Source organism: Taxus wallichiana var. yunnanensis (assembly GCA_018340775.1). Lineage (NCBI taxonomy): Eukaryota > Viridiplantae > Streptophyta > Pinopsida > Cupressales > Taxaceae > Taxus > Taxus wallichiana. The sequence continues at coordinate 350,081,295 of CM031244.1, read as the reverse complement.
CGCACATGCACACACGCACACAACTTTATTGAGTATTGAAACATACATGATGATGAGAACATGATACGATGGAATCCCTAATGAACTTGATACAATCTTAGTCTAGTTATCTACTACCACAACCTCTTAGCAAATTCTAATTATCATCTTACAAGCCCTTACTTTCTCTTTGCTCTCCTTTGCTTGCCAAACTAACTCTCATTCCAAGAATTCAAATCCCTCCTAACAATTCTAAACATTTTGGAGTCTCTTTGAACTCTCAATAACCGCACACGCACACGCACACACGCACACACACGCGCACTCCGCGCACGCACACACACCTTAATCCCTAATGCACTTGACACAATCTTAGTCTAGTTATCTACTACCACAACCTCCTAGCAAATTCTAATTGTCTTCTTACAAGCCCTTACTTTCTCTTTGAACTTTGGAGTCTTCTAACAATTCCTAACAATTCCCGACATTTTGGAGTCTCTTTGAACTCTCAAAACCTTAAATATGCTCACGAACAAACAATCTTGAATTCGGGCTAGTACTTTCATTTTACATTCAATGCGGGTGAAACTACCACTTTAGGAAAAGCGGCAATTGCAAAACAAGCCCTTTGTTTAGAATAACAGATTGTGAAACTGCTATCAAGTTTATAAAACCACCATGACAATTTTGCCAATGTGCAAACCTTGCAACTTCAAAGGCCCATTATATTAGCACCTAAAACTCGAAATCCAATGTTGTTTTTACTTGTGCATAAATTTTCAAGAATAATTGAAATATGCAATCACATTATGGTTTTACTTGAACGCTCCGTAATGGTTTTACATCTATCCTAAAACCTATTAATTTTAGGCCTTCAATGGACACAACCACTTCCTAAATGCTAACAATAGTTGTGTAACTAAACCACCTCATTTGGAACCATGTAGATTCCTAAAACTAATATCCTCTAATGTACTTGCTTCTCTTGAAGTGTTGAATTGTTCATTCTTCCCAATGATCAACTTCAACCATGCCAAAATGTAAATACAACCCGATCTACACGAACACACACCTAATTCTTTTTGGGCATTGTAAGATTCCATGCACCACTTAGATGCTCCCGCAACAAATACCAATGATACGTGTTGAGCAGAGGAGGTGCATAAAGGACAACATACAACTAACCAAGATCGACATATCTACTCAATTAGAGTTGCATATCATAAAATAGCACGTATACATTTGAGATTGATTGCAAGCAAAATTGTTTAAGAAGTGAAAATAAACAATGCAAGTGTAAAATTACATATATCATGTATATTAAATCCTAAGGATCGCAATGCCATTAGGATGTCACTAAGTTGTATTACTAACTTCCAAGTTGTGTTGTTCTAATGAAAGCAAGAGTATATTACAATAGTTTACATCATGCACATGGTTACAAGAATGATTTGTATGTCAAACCAACTTGTCTTACACAATTGTTGTCAATCTTAGGAGATTAAATGTTGATTTGTCTCTAATATAGTCCCTAAACTAGCAAATGGTTTTTCATGTTGCACATGTGGAGCCCAAGGAGTCAACACTTCGATTCGTGGCATCTTTTCCCGAGAAAGTGATTTTACGAGATGTGCAAAAAGGAGGGAAAGAAGAGGAAATGGAGGTGTGCAAACAAGGAGAAGCGCGCAGAAAGGAAATGCATGTGCACAAAGAAGGGGAAATGCGCAAAGAAGAAGTGCATGTGCACAAAGAAGGGGAGTGTGCAATGAAGGAGAGGTGTCCAAAAGGGAATACATGCATAAAGAAAAAGAGGCTTCACAAATAAGAAAATGCTTCGTAGCAAAGGAAGAGTTGTGTAACAAAGGGAAAGCTTCACAACAAAGTTTTTCGTTGTTTATGTACAAAAGGCTTGTGAATGCCTTGGAAAGCTTATGAAAAGGTGCACCATAGCCTTGGGAAGATGAAGACCTGATCCTGAAGTGTTACAGATGCTCTAATCAAGTGGGGGTTGATGCAAACCTGCAATTTACTTACCAAAAAAATATGCAAAAAAAATATTATCACTTCCCAATAAGATCACATCAAATTGTTGCCGATCAAATTTGTAAATAACTACCTTTCAAACATACCCACTTGCAGATTAACTAAAATTGTTTTAATTATATGTTTGCAATCAATAAACATATAAGGACGTTGCTCTAGAACAGGGCTTCCAAACTAGAAAGTGTAATAAGATCACTTACAACCATTGATGATGAGTATATATATTCCATTTCCAAATAACCAATTAACAAAAGTTGGGGAAATATTTAATTATTGGTTTTCAGCTCCAAGTAACCCAACAATGACTGTTTAGTAAATGCTCCGTAATCTCATAGTTTCTTACTTCTAGAATTGATTTCAAACAAATGCCACAGTTTGTCCTAGTCAAAATTATCCATAATCTCAACCTCTTAAATCATAATAAAATTATTATTGGATCAAGCCTGGTTAAACATGTACTTCATAGATACCACACACATACAATCAATCAATATATATATATATATATATATATATATATATAACCTTGCAAGTAGAAAACGAAAATCTATGATTAAGACTTGAAGCTGACAAGTCTCGTAAAGATTTATAAGGAGCCCTTTTTGCAATCCTAATTCATCATTTAACCTTGAGACAAACCACACATCATTTGTCACCTAGAATGTTGATTTTTCTAATTGTGGAGGTTTCGAGTCTTTAACAGTATAATTTAAAGTGTATTCCTATGGACGCTTATTTCTACAAGATTTATATTCATTGTTGTCTATAATTTTTAACAATTTACGGATTGTGGAGGTTTCAAGTCTTTAACGGTATAATCTAAAGTGTATTCCTATGGACGTTTATTTTTAAAGGAATTATATTCATTGTTATCTATATGATAACAGACCTTAAGAATATGGTAAACACAAAATTTAAACCTAATGTGAGCTACTCAATTCATGAGAAGCCCATTCCTACTTTTAAATGGTATAATCCTGCTGATCCATTTGGGTGAAACAAAAGAAGTGGCAGATCAAACAAAAATATAGGTAGGTTCCAAAAGCATAAAAAGAATCAAACACGACATATTTAGGCATATCTCAAGTTTAAAATACTGTTTTATAATTGCTCATTAAGTTCTTGACAAAAATTGCAAAAGCACTATATGCCCTAAATCCAACTATCTAGAGTGAAATATTAAACTCTATTATAGGCAACATTCTTGCCAAATAAACGACGAATAAAATAAACTTGCATTCCACTAGCAAAAATTAGTGCCAAGTACTCAGCTAATGTGTAGCCAATAAGACGCCTGCGTGTGCTCTCATTTGCTGCAATACATAAATAACTTCAATAAATGCACAATACATAAAAATTTGCAACTATTATCACACATTTAAAGCAATATGAACATCACATATAACAATGACCTGAATCCGTAGCACAAAATTTGTATTTAAGTTTGCAAGAGATGATTGCACATTTACAACATGTTGCAAAACCAACATGAGGATGAGCCACATCAAACCCTATGAGAATTCATGTCAGACATGAGTGATTAACATTAATGATGATACAATAAACATCCTTAAAACAATAAAATTTCAGAGTAGATGACATTTTTTGATAATGTAATAAAAATGTGTAGATGTATTTACCTAAATGCAGATGCTATAAAATTATAAATTATCCACAGAATCAGAATGTTTACGCTGTTTCCAATATTTTATGCACTATTCAGCTTTCCAATCAAATAGGCTAAAATAATTAAATGACATTATTATAGGAAACAAAAGAGTAGACACCTTTCATTTTTTCCTTTCCCACAAAAACTGTGTGTATATGCATGTAGGTATTGTGCACCCCCATAAGATTAGGCATCTCTGTTAAGTCATGGCACAATGTTTTACTAGTGTTTAGTAACAATGATGAGTTGGTAATTCTAAACAGTGATCAATTTGAAGGGTTGAAATGCAACCCAATATGATTAGCATTTCTGCTAGGACACAACGTCATTGTCGATTGGCATTGTTGTTTCCTCGCACCCATGAGAAGCGCAATGTTTGATAACAATGATGAGTTGGTTGATCTACCCAGTCATCAATTTTGGTGGACCCCTATAGCTTTATGCATTAGCTTTTCAATACAATTTCACAAAGATCTCAATACAATGATAAATTGATGTAGTCAATCCTCTTGCTTTTCCAACCTCCACATGTTCAACATTTTTCAGATTTTGTTCTTTAACTGTCTCAATATCCTCTGATTATCTACCAATTTCCAACTGAGACAAACCCATCCTTTGCCGCTTTGCATGTTCTACTGTTATCATTTCTAACTACATGCATTCAAGGGTGGACATTTTCAAACCTAGACTACACGGAAATGCCCTAGACCCCCTCGTACCAAGCTGGGTACGTACCGGATACAGATACGGGTACGTCCCAGGTACGCAATGGGTACGTACCCACAGGCCCTGGGTACGTCCCGGGTACAGAAATCCGTACCCAAGACCCAGGGCCTTTGGGTACGTACCCACAGAGTACCCACAGTTTTTCTCTTTTTAAGTGCAAAAATAAATAAAAAGAGTACCCAGAGAGTACCCACAGTTTTTTCTTTTTTTTAAGTGCAAAAAAATAAATAAAACATGAGGGCTTTGATTGGAATTGAACTTTGGAAAGTTCGTGTGAGATTCAATATTGCCAATAGGCTCTGAAGGGTCAAGAGAGATGAAAAGGACTTCATTTGGTTGACTTACTATTTGGGGGCTTTCTTGTTGCTCCTCATGGGTCCTTTATTCTTCAGTCAATTTGGAAGGCATGGGAACAAGTGAAGCACTTGGTGGTTGGGCAGCCTATCTTCTCTTCATTTGACATTAGGTGCCAAGCCTACAAATCGATTTCGTCGAATCAGAAATATAATGACAAGATCCTTGCCTTGACAAGAGGCTGTTCTGCCCTCCTTTGGTTTGAGAAAGGAATTAAAATATTTCATGACTTTAAATGTTTTTTTAATGTCCAATGAGACGTCTAACTCAAGCTTAAGGCATTAATAATGAATTATCAAATCTATAATACAGTCTATGTTATTAACTATTATGTTTTGAACATTATGAATCAATACAAACTCAAGTCTCAATTCTCAAAGTATTGGAAATTTGTTTTCATGTTCCATGAATGATTTTAAGTTATATGAGTATTAAATTTCAATAATTATGCAATGTATGAGTAATAAATTTCAGTAAGTATGCAAATGCTTCTTTAAATTTATAATTTCATATATATATAAAACGTACCCAAAAGTGTACCATACCCGAGGTTTTTAAAAATTGTCGTTTCGAGCGTATCAACCCGTACCCGTACCCCTACCAAAACAGTCTTGTTTCAAACAATAGTTGATTTTAGTCACTGGTGATTTTCCTACAATTAAAGTTTTCAATTCAGTTGATGGGATCTAATTTCCCTTTATTCAATAGATACTGCTGCAATTGCAAGTGTGTATCATGCTTTCCCCATTCATGTGTTCCTGTTTTCCAATTTCTTGTTTTGTTATTGCTCGAACTTTGCATATTTCTAGATTTTACAAAACAAGGGGATAGATGTTGTTTTGTACAAAATGTGAGATATTTCTGGCATTATATTGTGGAGCGTGTGTAACAAACTTGGCACTTTCAGTGCAAGAGAAAAAAATCGTATTCTGGTTTTGTAAAAAATGTCACATATTTTGAGTATTTCTGATACTATATTGTACGAGCATACCAAACCTAACATTTTTAGATTCAACATAAGTTTTGACTTATTTAGAAGTTAGATTGGTTCAAAATATTTAATGTTTTCCATTGTTGGAAAGCGAAAAAATAAAAGCAAAATTCAAGTCTTACCTCTACACGAGCAAACCCTGAAAATTTACCGCTTTTCCAATTTGTTATGAGCTGCTTTCTTAGAATGTCAAGGGAGTGTTTTTTTGTCTCAGACTAGTTCAGTCCAAAGTCGTCTATTCATGGAGCAAAATGCACCCATTGCAATTAGCGTATAACAATCCAGCGATCCAAAAAGACCAACAACATCAACAAATCATCTGTCTTATGGTTTATCACTTGTTTACTAACTCAATTCCTTACGTCACCTTTTTCCCACACCATGGATGGCAACATGTATATGACATGCATTAGTCAATCTCATATGAAAAAAAAATCTCCTGTCTGCTGATTTAGTTCTCGATATGTAAAAATACCTTGCTAGTTTTGGACAGGCATTTTTCTAGAGCAAATAGCACTACAGAAAAGTGCCTCGAGAGAGGTAAGAGTTAAATTTAATCTTCAAAGGTTGCCTGTCCAGAGGCAACAAAAACTGCTGCCTAATAGAACACCATCTTCCTGTGTTTTTTGAGTCCCATTGCTTTTGGTTGTCTCTAAATATTAATATAATTAATTTCTTTGCTGAATAAGATGCCCAGATTTTTTAAAAGACTAGAGACACACCCAAAATACCCCAAATCTTGTACAGAACCGAAAATGCTCGACGCTTTTCTCTATTTTGCAAAACTGAAAACATGTGTCTGACATGCATTAGCCAGCCTCATTTTTGAATAATCACTTCCAGCCTGCTAATTTAGTGCTCAATCCGTACAAATTACTTGCTAGTTTTAAACAAAAGCGGTTTTTTAGAGCAAGGAGTGCCAAGACACAGAAAATGTGGAGAGTTCTAGAATGGGCTAACTATAGAAATTTACACACATCTGAAGATTGTATGATTTAAGTGTAAACTGGAGAATGGGTCAACACTGCAAAAATGTGAACAATGTCAAAGATTGAAGATAGAGCATGTTGCCAAGGTGAGAAAAAAAAGCAGGAGGATAAACTATGTCAATACAACCTGCCAAAACTCCTGATTTGACAGTTGACAACTTTGTCCCTGCTTTTATTAAACATTGTTCTGCTCATGGGTGAAAAGAAATGGTGACACAAGATGGAAGCGAATCTGTGGCCTAACAACAGCATCTTACTTTGTGTTGTCAATTAGCGGGGCAACTTTTTGGCCACTGGGGGTGCATTTTATTCCACTATTTGCCATTTTGTGGGAACATTAGCGACCGCTGAAATGTTCAGTCAAATCTCCTCAAGGTTAGGCGTAGGTTTACCCCAACCCCTCTACATCTGACAATATCTAGACATAAAGTTCGTGCCCCCAAAATAATACTTCTATCTCTGCTGGCTATGACATCCAAGATCAAGGCACACTAACAGAATAGGTGCACAAAATCTGTGTATGTCTATCCTCCTCTCAAGGTCCCAACAACTAGCACAATGGCAGCAAGGATAAGAGGCAGATGAAAATAAATGGAAATCAAAAATTAATTCACAAAAGCAAATACATAGCAAGGTAAAAATTATTTGCAAGTGCAAAAAACTAGCACACCTGAGATGGTAAACTCAAGAAAGAAACAGGATTATGTGGTGAGCTACTGCTTTCATTTGGTAGATGTTGAGTGTCCCTTGCATCTACAATTTATGGGTGTTGAGTGTTCCTTGCATCTACTTCAGGCAATTATTTAGTGGACTCTTGTATTTTCGACAATTCTTCGACAGATTGGCAGTCTGCTTTTATGGAGCTATCCTAGTTCATATAGTGTCTCTTTGTCAATGTTCGAACAGGGATTTTTTCCACACTGTATAATTTTGAGTTCTTCACCATTCAGCAATCTAATGTTGTAGCATTTCTTGCACTTTCTTCAGTGATGGTTTTCATCCCATCTAGTGTGTCTTCAATGATGGCTTTCATCCCATATAGTGCATCTCAGTGATGGCTTTCATCCCATCTAGTGCATCTTCAATGGCTTTCAGTCCACCCAGTGCATTTTGTTATGGCTTTGATTCTATCAAATGCATCTTCTTCAACATTGTTGTACTACTTGAGTGTTGTACTATTTCTTGGGATGTCTTGCAACATATCTCAGCACCTTCAAACACTTTGTTAATCTTCTGGTTTTTTTAGAAACTTTGCGGTAACTCGTTTCTTCCAATTTCATTCATTGTACATGGGTAACTCATAAGGCTTAGTTGTCAGGACCCATTTTCAGATAATGCATAGCCTTGTTGTTGCATAAAGTTTTTCTCTAAGTTGCACTCGGGGTGGTGTTAGTGCATTATTCTTTATGCACTAATATTAAGTTGACTTAGGTTAGCTTAACTATATTTAGTGTGTCTTGTGAATATCTCTATGCTTGTAATATTATCTATGAGTGTTCCACATTTAGTGGATATGCCACCTTTAGTGAGGCCAATAGAGAAAGGGGATTTTGCTCTTGCACAAGCTATTTATACCCCTTATCTCTTTGTATGATACACTTTATGATGTACACATTCTGTGATATATTGTAATATCTACCTTTGTGATATACACTATTCATTCATCATTTGTAAATCGTCTCAACTTGGTGTAAGCCTTAACTAAGAAATCTATAATCCTATGACCTCAATCATTCCAACATGATATTACAGCAAAGGGATTTTTAGTTTTGAGTTTGTAGATTTCTGATTTTTATCAAATATACATTCCCACATTGCTTCCCAAGCCTTTAATTAGTTTTTTTCTAGGTAGCCGATCACGTCCCCTAGGGATTGCAGTGCGGTGCAGGCACGTGCAGTGCAGTAGGGTTCGGTTTGCGGGGTACACGCAAGGTTCTTCTGCGGGGCCCGGGTATGGTTGGTACGCCCACCGACGTACCCGGCCGCATCCGGGCCCGCAAGAAGAACCCTACTGCACTCCAGCCATTCCCGCCATGTTTTGACCTTTTTTAAATTTTTTTTTGTTTTTGGTCAAAAAAAAGTCAAACCAACTTTTTAAACATTAAATTATTCTTTTAAACCCTAATTTGTGCCCCCAAACTCTATAACAACAACAAAGTCATTTACCTCACATTTGCATTCTTGCCTCTTATTTGCATATTTGACTCTCACCTTCAATTTTTCCACTATTTTCAATTGCTTAGGGTTGATTTCAAGTGCCATATAGTTGAAGGAGCTTGCAATAAGTGCCAAGGAGTTCAAGGAGCTTGCATTATTGGTGTTGGGTGTATTGAGGTAAGTATTTTGTGATTTTTTTAAAGTGTTTTAGTTTGTTAATTGTATTTAATATTTTATTATTTTTTAGTTGTTTTTTTGGTTTGTTTTTTGTTATTGTTTTAACTTTTAAGCTTCATTTTTCTACATTTGATTTCATTTAAATTTAAATTTTAAACTTCCAACATTTTCTCAAGACTAAATTTGTTTTCATTTTTTTAAATGCATTGTGCAGTTAAAAACTTAAAATGGTTGTTCTGTGGGTCAAGGTAGTAAAGGTCTCCTTAACAAAAGTGATCCATCCTCCCCCCTTTGGAGCTATGTCAAACAACTAGAACAATTACCAGGTGGAGGGGGCTTTGTTTGGGTTTGCTCACAATGTAATATGCAATTTAAGAGCTCCTACAGTCGGGTGAGAGCCCATTTGTGTGGGGTTGTTGGCCACGGAATTAAAACATGTGGAGGGTTGGATGGAAAGGGGTTGCCACATGCAAAGACCCTTCCATACATCAAAGAGCAAGAGGAAGCAGATGCAACAATGGCATTAAAATCCAATCATCCTATGGCAAGAAAAGGAAGATCACATAGCATTAGCAAGCCACCTATTTCTCCTTCTGTTGATGTTGTGGCCCCAGATCACCCATTTTTGTCTACACCTATTGCAACTGGAGGGGAAGAGGATTCACCTCTTTCTCACAAAAGAACAAAAGATGTAGGCCCATTGGAAAGGGCATTCCAGAATGAAAGCAGGGACATAGCTAACCAAAGTGTTGGACGCTTTATTTATGCATGTGGTGTCCCATTTAATGTTGTTAGATCACCATACTGGCAAGATATGGTGAGATGTATTAATGAAGCCCCTAAAGGGTACATTAGCCCAGGGTATGAAAAGGTGCGCACCACCTTATTGTCAAAAGAAAGAAAAAAAGTTGAAGACTCATTGTTACCCATCAAGAATCAATGGCTCGAAACAGGAGTGTCCATCGTTTCTGACGGATGGAAAGATACAACAAATAGGCCATTGATCAATGTGGTTGTCGTGTGTCCTAAAGGGGCAATGTTTCTCAGGGCTATTGATTGTGAGGGGCAAGTGAAGGATGCCCAATTCATTGCCAACATCCTCATAGAATCTATTGAGGCGGTGGGGCCTCAAAATGTTGTCCAAGTTGTAATAGATAATGCAAAAAATTGTAGAGTGCAGGGGTTGTTGGTTGAGGCACGGTATGGACACATATTCTGGACACCTTGTGCGGTTCATTCCCTCAACTTAATGTTACAAAAATTGGGCACAAAAATTGCTTGGATCAAACAAGTATATGAGGAGGCAAGTGAGATTCAAATGTTCGTCAGCAACCACCACATGTCCCAAGCCATCTTTCGTAAATTCTCAACATTGCAGCTATTGAAGGTAACCCGTAACATTCTTTTTTATTTTTTAAAATAATTATTAGTTTTTAAAATTCATTAAATTAATTTTATAAGTTTGTAATTTGTAGAATTTTGAATGTTTTAAATTTACTTGTCTTAATTTTATTTCTTTTGATTTCTTATTAGGTTGCTGAGACTCGATTTGCCTCACACACGCTCGTCTTGAGACGGCTTGTGAAGGTGCGAGAGGCATTGAGTGGCATGGTTATCAGTGACCTTTGGAGTATATGGAGGCAAGCAAACAGTGAGAGGGCTAGAAATGTGAAATTGTTGATCCTGGATGAAGCATGGTGGGATCGTGTGGATTACTTGCTTAGTTTTACTGAGCCCATCGTGAGTATGTTGAGATTTGTTGATATGGATCATCCATGCATGGGTGAGATTTATGATGGAATTGACTCAATGATTGAGTCAATTAAGACCATCATAAATGCCAAAGAGCAAGATCCTACAGAGACCTTCTTCAAGGAAGTGCAGTCACATCTCAATGAAAGGTGGAACAAAATGACTACTCCATTGCATCTTCTTGCTTTTGCCTTGACTCCAAAATCCTATAGCGCAGAGATCCTTTCTTTGCCTAGGAAGGTCCCACCATATAGGGATATTGAAGTTAGTGAGGGGTATAAGGCGGCATTTGTTAGAATCTTCCCAGATCCAGAAGTAGAAGACATGGTTACAGGTGAGTTTGTGAATTTCATATCCTCCAAGGATCACTCCATTAGCGCTCTTCGTGACAAATACAAGATGGATGCTTATTCGTGGTGGTACCTCCATGGACAAGCATACCCCTATTCTCATGCCACTTACTTGAAAAAAAGTTTTATCACAAGTAAGATTTTAATTTTTTTAATTTCTTAACTCTTTCTTTTTTTTACTTTTATAGTTATGAATTTAAAATTTTAATTTTGCATTGACTTTGCGGTTGCCTCAATAGGTCATGCGAGTTCTTCTTGGTGAGAGGAATTGGGGTACATATTCATTTATCCACTCGGTTAACCGCAACAAGTTGGGAGCAAAAAAGGTGGAGGATTTGGTCTTTGTGCATTCTAACCTACGCCTTCTATCACATAAGAAGGATGAGTACAAGAAAGGGCCAACAAGGTGTTGGGATATAGACCCAGAGACTCCAAACTTGGATGTTCCCCTTGCCCAACTTTCATTGCTAGACCCGGACCTAGATAGTACTTTGCGTGAGCTGCAAAGTGGGGCTAGCGAGAGTGGCATTGCTGATAGTTCTGGTTGTACTCTTGATGCTTGTGGTTCTAATGAACCACGTGATGGTAGTGATGCTCTCATTGAAGACATTGGGGAAGATGCAGAGCCATTAGACTATTAGTCTATTACTAATTAGAATGTTGATGTATCTTCACTTTTGTGTTTTGAAAGATCCCCAAATGGATCCTCCTTAAATTCCAATGAATTTTTAATTCAAACAGAACAGCAAATACAGATTTACATATATTATGGCAATTTCCCTAATGCAGATCTAGAAAATGCGACTAGGGTTTAATAGAGATATCAATATAAATAACACCCAATGGCAATATTTCTGATTTCTAATGATTGCCCAGATAATTAGAGACTGAATTATACAGAAAACTGACTTTATTACAGCCGATACAACCCAGAAAATCAGATCTGAAGTCTGATAAAAATCTGCCTGAAAACCCTCAAAACTCACTTCAGAATATGATGCAAATATAGTGATTTATTTCACAAAAGTACAGAGAATATTTGTCAAGTATTTTTGTGGATAAATACCTCTGAAATCGCTGTCAAACTGTCCACAATGGATCGGCCCAGCTGCTGGTCAAAACACACTGAAAATACCTTCAAACTGTCACCTTTACTGCTGTAATGAATCCGGAAAATCTGATTTACCACACTGGAAATTTCTGAGTGAAATCCCCTCTCAATCCCTTGGGGTTTTCGTCCGCAAGAGATAAATCCGCAAGGGTTTTCGTCCTTGGAATTTCTGATAAAAGCTAGAGCTCTTAACAATGCAAAAAGATGATAATAAAAATCTGGATGCCTCCATACAAGTCGACTTGTTCATTTAAAGGGAAATCAGCCCAACTACCGCCTCCAACCCAGCCAATCAAATTATTTCACTCCTCTATGCTGGTCGCATTTTCTTCTTTTGGGCTTAGTGGCACGATTTCCCAAAAATCCCTCCCAAGGCAAGTCGCACTTTCCCCTTTCTAATACAATTACTTTTAATTGTATTTTGATGTTGACATTTTAATTTATTATTAAACTTTATCATTTATTATATGTGCTTTTCATAATATTATTATTTTTTAAAAACAATAGCACAATATAATAAAATAATAAAGCTTAGTCACCCTAGAAACTCCCCCCTTGGCCGTCGGGTAGACAAAAAGGGCCAAAGGTCTTCGTCCAAGCTTATTTGGAAAGAGGGGACATTACATTTACAATGTTACATAATACATTGTAACATTTTGATTTGAACAATGTACTCCTTATAAGTTCGAACAATGAATTATCAATATGTTTTAACTTTTGTCGCTATATATTTCAAATTTGTTTAATCTATGCATGTGTAAGGCTGGAATTTTGCTTATCTTGTTACTTTTCAAAATATTTTTAATATTTTATATGTATATTGTACTGCCGTACCCAAGTGCCGTACCCGGCCCCCAAAAAATTGCCGTACCAACGTACCGGATCCCCGTACCCATACCCGAACCGTACCCACGTACCGGCTACCTAGGTTTTTCTAGCCAACCCAAATACTGAGTTTTCAAGAAAAAACCTCTAGGTTTTATTATTTGTGCCAAATCTGATTTTTGACATTTTTCTGTAATTTGTCCTATTTTTTTATGCGATCTGATTTTTTGAGATCAGCCACTAATGTTTATGAATGGTGTTATGAATATGTGATTTTTTTGAGCTTGTAGTGATTTTATATATTTTTGAAGATCCAAATCTAGAGGATAAATGTGGAGCAGCAGAGGACAATCACTTTTTTGCATTTTTTTGTAATAACACCTAACAAATTATATACCATCAGATCCGAATTATTGAAAGCTTTCCAGAAAGTATTGGTTTTCCTAGATCTGAGCACTGAGGCTCCTGTAGCGAGCAGTTGAAGGTTGCAAATTTTGAGGACGAGAAAGGAGCAGCAGAGGACAGTCCTGCTTTTTGCAAATTTTTGCACAATCATTGTGATTGGCTCATCGAGAGCTTTCCAACACCTGTTCATTTGCCCAGATCAGACCATCGAGGCACTCATGGCGAAGGTTTGAAAAAGAAGGTTTATTTGAGGTTGCTTGTTTGGTAGATCAATGTTTTGGTGCTGCACCTAAGAGGCTCCACCTAGATCCACCACCAAGACACCACTAGTGAGGCGTTTGGCCCTTGATTCAATGCATCAATGTTAATCAAAAAGCTTTTAGCTCACTTTTTAATTCAATCTAGTGTGCGCAGCATAATGGTTTGAGTAGTGTTGGTAAGATATTTGGCTTCAAATGGTTGTGGGGTCGAATCCCACTAATGTTTTTGTTGTAGACTTAGCCAATTGTATTGAATAAATATTGTTTTGTTCAATTTATTATATGAAACGCAGAATGGCAGGGTGGTTTGTGGGGCTGATATGCCAACATTGAGGGTTCCAATCCCCATCAGAGTGCCAGTACAAAGTTTTAGGCCCCGGCCATATGTATGGAGCCCCATGTGACCATCTGCTTGAATTTACAGCCTCCAAGGGCCTGCATGCACCAAACAAACTTTTCATTTTGAGCAGCGATATTCCGAAGAGCATAACTTTCATTTTGTTAAGGCTACAAGGGTGATTTTTTTTCACTCTTATAATTTCCCAAAAACTGTAGTTTTAACCTGATTCATGCACAGTTCTCACTTTTGCAAAATTCAAATAACTATATCTTTTGATCCGTTCATCAGATCAGGTGTTGTTTTTTAAGTTATGTATTTTTTTCATGCTCTACACTGCTTTAATTTTGTTTTATACATTTTCCACCACAAATATGTATTTTTTTAGTTTTTGTCAAAAATTGCATGGTAAAAAAATATTGTATTGCACTATTTATAAAGTGTTAGCTACTTTTAGCTAGGTATTTCTATTTAAGTGTAATACAATTCTAGGTTGGACTTATTACTTCTTGGTTTGCATGCCAACACATCTTTTTAGGGAAAATCATTGTAAAACTACAAATTATAAGCAGTTAAGAGGGTTTCTCATCTTGTTCAGTGTTTTCAGGTCTTTGTAATGCCTTTGTAATGGCATTATGTCTAGATCTCCACACTTTGCAGTCAGAATATGATATGTTTTTCTCTAAAGTATGTGAACTTCGTAAGGATATGATCACTTTAGTTAAAGAGAATAGAGAGATTAAGAAGCAAAATTTATTTCTCATCTCCCTCATTTTCGGTATGGACACCATTAATCACTCCGTGCAAAAGAAACTTGCTAGCCTACAACATTAGATTGATATTGTGAATATTTAGACTCTTATTTCTAGTCCACCTACAATCACTACTCTTGCACCTACTAACCTTGCTTTGTCAAGTATCAAGCTTGCTCATGTATCTAATGTTTTTATTGTTGCAGTTTTTGCTTCTATGTCTATTGTTGTTGCACATTATGTTTATCCCATTTCAGATCCACTTGCTTATCCATCTTAATGTTTTGAGGAGCATACTACCACCTTTGGTTCTCACATGCTCTATTTCATGGATTATCTTGGCGGAGGTACTTGCAAACATTCACAGAGTAAAGTTGCTCTCATCCATCCCATTTGCTGAAATTATCGTCATGGCATTGTTTTTGATACGAGTATATTATTAGGATCATTTGATGACACAGCTCCAATTTTTGTTCGCTATACTCTTCGTGAGGACCTTGAACAACACATGAGTTTTGTAGCACTGGACTCGCGCCTAACAACCTTGAGATTATAGCTATCAAAAATGATCTACCTAACACACTTTCGATGTTTCTTCGCACACACTAGCCGTGCACTTCGCACTTAATCATATGCAAACATCCTCTTCCGCTGTTTGAATTCACTTAGAATGGATTTCAAATCAATTGTGCGACAACATTTTTGCATCCCCAATATAGGCATAATTCTTCTATAGTTCAACTACATCATCTGCACACTTGTCATATCTTTGCATAGCAATGCTTCCTTCATGAAGCGATTCTCATAGTGTTGATAGTCTTATTTAGGTTTTGGGATTCATTGTACTCACACTGATTTATAAAGTGATATGGGGGTTTGTTGTTTTGAAAGATCGTCTCCTTCATGCATATGTGTATTTTGTTGCACACATTTTTATTTCAATTGTTGAGTCTTTTTTTCTCTCTCATCTCCTTTCGAAAATAGTCTCCCCGCTCGAAGCACCACTAGTATTCCCAATGTTTGTGTTCGAGCTATTCTATGCCTAACTTCTAAATATTATTGAGTTTTTGTATCTTCGACACATTTTTTCAACAAATTGATAATCTTATTTATGTAAGAAGCTATTATTGTGCATATAGTGTCACTTGTTTGTGTCCGAGTAATGGATTCACTCCACTCATACATATGTTTACATCCTCTCCATCCATTCAGCATTATGGATGGTTATTTGGTGAGATATACCTTTCATTTAATGGATGTTGAGTGTCTTTTGCATCTACTTCAAATGGTTGTTTGGTGGACTCTTGTATTTTGACACTTCTTCAACAGATTGAAATTCTCCTCAGTATGGAGCTATCTTGGTGCATACAGTGTCTCTTTGTCGGTGTTCGAGCAAAGGATTCACTCCACTCATACAATTTTGAGTTCTTTAATTTTGGGTTCAAGTGCTTGAGATCACAGATTATAAATTTCCTAGTTATGGCTCACACCAAATGGAGATAACTCGCAATTAAGGAATGAATAGTGTAAATCACAAATGTGGATATCACAATGTGTTACAAAACATGTACATCATAGAAGTGTATCATACAAAAAGATAGGGGGTATAAATAGCTTGTGTGAGCAAGCTCCATTTTCCCTATTGGCTCCACTAAAGGTAGCACACTCGAAGATAGCATTAACTAAACTTAGAAATGTGAATAAGACACTAAATAAGGAATGAATAGTGTAAATCACAAATGTGGATATCACAATGTGTTACGTAACATATACATCATAGAAGTGTATCATAAAAAAAGATAGGGGGTATAAATAGCTTGTGTGTGAGCAAGCTCCATTTTCCCTATTGGCTCCATTAAAGGTAGCACACTCGAAGACAACATTAACTAAACCTAGAAATGTGCATAAGACACACTAAATATAGTTAAGCTACACCCACGTGTATGTGATCTACTGGGCAAGAAGCGACGTGATCAAGCTTGAATCAACGTAGATACCTAGGCTCAAACCCAACGTGGGCATGGATGTAAAGGTGACACGTTCATAGATAACATTATCTAAGCATAGAGATGTTCATAAGGCACACTAAATATAGTTAAGCTGGCCTAAACAACTTAATATTAGTGCATATAGAATAATGCACCAACACCATCTCTATGTGCCACTTAGGGAAGACTATATGCAACAAAAAAGTTAAGTATCTTCTAAAAATGGGTCCCAACAACTAGGCCTAATGAGGTACCCATATACAATGAATGAAACTAGTAAAGATGAGTTACAACAAGACTTCTCAAAAATCAAAAGATCACCAAAGTGTTTAAAAGTGCTATGATATGTTGTAAGGCATCCCAAAAACATTACAATACACAAGTAGTAGAACAATGTTGAAAAAGGTGCATTTGATAAAATGAATGCCATCACAAAATGCACTAGATGGACTGAAATCCACTAAAGTCGACCGGATGGAATGAAAGTCATCACTAAAGATGCACTAAATGAAATGAAAGCTAGACTACGAGGATATAGGTACGATACGGTATGCTGAAACGACAAATTTTTTTAAAAAAAAATATATATATATATATATATATATATATATATAAAGAAAAATGCATATTAAAATTTAATACTCATGAGTCATAAATAAATTCATATGGATTCATAATTTCATCATTCATGGTAAACAAATTTCATATACATTGTATTTATTCATGAATGTTCAAAACATATTAAATTCAACTTGCTTCAAGGCTAGAACATATCATCTAGATGATCCTCAAAATCATCTCCATGAATGGCACTTGCAGCTCCACTCCCACTTGCACTAGTTCCACTTGTCCAACCCTTGTGAAGGGCTCCCTAGATGTTCATCATCGATGCCAAGTAGTGAAACATTGGACAAACAACCAACAGAAGCTTCAAAGTCAATGGATTCAGGTTGAATATCCCAAAGCTTGTTAGGACCTCTAGTATACTCTTTCGTCTTGTGCATTAGGAGGCACAAGTTGAAATGTATGTATACCGAATCCTCGCCTTATTTGATGCCAACATGGTCCGTTTATGGTTGAATGAATGAAGCCATAAGTACTCCAGTTTCGCTCTACTGAAGAATTACTAGCCACCTATCACAAAAAAGAATAAATTAAAAGTATTATTAATATACAAAAATGAGTGTTATCATCTTAAATTTAAATCTTCAATTGGTAATAAGAATATCAAATAACAAACTTCATACTCGTGAGAGAGCAGTTTAGTAGCAATAGGTTGTAGGTGTTTGGCATCGTGGCCATGTACATACCACCACTTGATTGGAGTCATGGTAGACTTGTCGCAAAGAGCCTCTACCTCTCCCATGCTAACTTTTGAAAATACAAATATCCCATCTAATTGCGGATTACACTAGATATAAATGGATCAAGAAACAACCTCCTAAATGTTGCCCTAATCCCATTTGCAACCTCTTGGTTATCATATGGTGGTTGCCTACTGTATCCCAATTATTTCATTGCTATAATAATTGGGATTTAAGCATAGGCAAGGAGATGCAATGGGTTGTCATTGTGCTCCACCTCTTCATGACCATACTCTTAACTTCATTATCTAAGTTTTCTTCGTGGTCTTTCTCTTTGGCTTGTATTATTTCTTTCATTTTCTCAAGCATGGAGTCAATTCTATCATAAATTTATCCTATGCAAGCACTATCTTTGTCTACAAACCTAATCATAGAAAAAACAGCTTTGTGAAACTCAAGAAATACTCAACTTGTGCCCACCAATCATCATCAAGGATCAACATCTTTATCTTATGGGCTCTTTTTCTTTTCGTATTTGATTGCCTCCAAATGGTCCAAACATTGTCCTAATCACCATATTGCTCAAAGCATGTTTTACTTTCACAAATCATCTCAAGATGAGTGTGTGAGAGGTAAATCTAGTCTTGTATGAACCTATAAAAATTTAAAAAGAATGAAAAGAATTCAATAATAGTCAAATTGATTTAAAACTAAAATTTAAAATAGAAACTCCATATGGACCAAGTGTGTGAACATAATCTAGGGCGCTCCGAATGTGGATCGTTTGGTGGAGACATTAAATAATTGAAGTCCACCCTCATGTCCCACTTAGAGAAAGTACTCCACCACTCCGGTTCTTAAAAGCTCTAAAATAATAAATGTTTACCATCAAAATTTGAACTCTTGGTCTTGGGCTATTGATGAGATACAAGTAGTTTGAATCATCAACCCAAGTTCCATTCCCATGGAGTTCATTGATGCTTTGATAAGTGGCCATGGGGACACCTTGAGGGTAGGGGTCGAACTTCTCCATATGGACCATTATATTGAGGGAATATCGGAACATTGTTTCACTCCGAATGCAAATCACTCGGCGGACATTAAGGACCCAAGCCCATCCCCCATGTCCCACTTAGAAAAGTGCTCCTCCACCACTCCGATTCATAGCTCTAGTATAATAAAGCGTTTACCATCCAAAGTTTGAACTCAAGGTCTTGGGCTATTGGTGAGTTACTTTAGTCCATAAGCATCAACCCAAGTTCCATTCCCAGGAATTCATTGGATGTTTTCAATAAGTGGCCATGGGGACAGCTTTTTTCGTAGAGGTCGAACTTCTCAAGGGAGTATAACATGTATCTATTGCTTCCAAATGCAGATCACTATTTGCTGACATTATGGTGCCCTCACCCAAGCCCACCCCTTGTCCCATTTAGAAAAGTGCTCCTCCACTACTCCGATTCCTAGCTTCTCCAGTATAATAAAAGCGTTTACCATCCAAAGTTTGCCAATGGGGTTTTGGGTGGGCTCTTCAAGTCGGATGGTTGTTTCCACCCCACCTGTTTAAATCCCACTATGGCACGATCCCCATTCGTGAGTGGAAATGTCCCAGTGGTGCGGGTGACAGTGTTGAATTTCACTAAGGAAGGAGTTTCTGGATCAAGAAGACTCTTGGTGTGGTGTGTGTAGCTCATGTTTCCCTATATGGTGGTGTGTGCTTGCATGCATCGGCTTGATTTGCTAGATCAAGCATGGTTGGTTCAGTTTAAAGGCTCGTGTTTTCAATTAATGGGGTGTTTTGGCAGAAGATTGTTTTGCAGTCTATGGTGCTTTTACAACTGTGTTTCATCGGGGTTGGCGGCTCGTGATTCATTGTGGTGGCTGGCAGTGTTTCCCCATTTCGTATTTTGTGGCGTTTTATACGTGGTCCTCAAATCAGTTTGAACTTAATCTAATATCTTACAGTCCTTGTAAAATGGGGTCCCTTAACCCTCCGATTCATAGCTCGCAATCAACAAGCTTTACCATATCAAAAAAAAATTAAAATAAAACATTAAAAACTTAAAACTAATGAATTGTTCCCTTACCTTCAACAACTTCAACCTTAAGAATCTTCTGAAAATGGCCTAAAGACGTGATGATTGGTGACAAACATCTGAATTTTGCTTGCCTCTATGTATATTTTCTCAATCCATGGGATTTTCCAATTTTGCCAACATTGGATTGAGAGAGTGTATTGCACATGGTGTCCAAAATATGTGTTCATGTCTACCCTCTACTTATCAACCATGTTGCTTTAACTTTTTTTGTTCGTGATGACTTGACAACGCTTTGAGGGCCTACCAACTCAATAAAAACAATTAGAATGTTTTGCAATAAATTGTGAATCCTTTATTTCCCCCTCACAATCAACTAACTTCAAAAACATTGCCCTTTTGGGGTCTTACTACAATAATGTTGATAAGAGGTCTATTTTGGGAGTCTTTCCATCCATCTAATACAATAAACACTCTTGAATCCTTACAGGGTTTAATCTCTAATCGAGTTGGCGAAAGAAGTTTGTATGTGCTCCTTACTTAATTTTTTTATCTCCACTTCTTTTGCCTAGAGAGATGTGCAAACCTTTTCATAGTTAGGGCTTTATATACCCCGTGCACTTCATTAATGTCACTCACCATTTGTTGCTGCCAGCAGATATGGTGACCTCAACATTATTTTTAAAGGGCAGCCCACATGCATAAATACACCGAGCTACCAATTCATCTACAATGTCTCTCTTCTCCAAGTTGAAATTTTTTTCTAAAGGCCCTTTTATTCTCTTTCGTGATGTCGCCTCTTCATCCAAAGGAGTTTCACCTGCAAGTTTCATGTGACTATCAATGAAAGGATGGTATGATAGTGTTGTTGGTGGTTTTTCCTAAACCCTCTCTTATTCTTAAAAAATAATTTTAGAGTGAGCTCTTACAGTTGTGCAAGTGGTAGCTTCCTCTTGCTCTTTTAAGTACATAGCTATTTTATTCTTGTCCACCTTCTTACATGGTCTAATACTCGTTCCCATTACCCCGATATATGAGCCTTCAAATCGGGTATACGAGGACTTGAATGTTGTGCTACAATGGGGCACACCCAAACACGAATACCACCACCAACAAAGTGAGTTCCAACACTTCTACATGTTCCATAAAGGAAAAGAAGGATCCAATCTCACATTCATAGGACCTGAGAACACTTCCTTGTGTGCCTCCCTCATGACTTGCTTCCCCATGCCCCTTCTTAAGCTAAACTTGATGCCATGGCTACATTTTTTATTTGCTTTAACTTACAATGAGAGATTTTTTTAAATTGCAAAATAATTTAATAAACTATTAAAATACAACAAATACAAATTATATAATAAATTTATTAACCCCTACACATCATTCTCTGATTTTGATCACCAAGTTCGCCATAAATGGTGCGAGGTGAGAGCATACACAGAGGGTAGACATTTAACAAATAAAAACTTAAAAAAACTATAAAAACATAATTAAATAAAAATTAATTAATTTATTAACACCTACACGTCATTCTCTAATTCGATCACCAAGTTCGCCATAAACGTGCGAGGTGAGAGCAGCACACGAGGGTAGACGTTTATAAATTAAAACTTAAAAAAAAAACACGACTAAATAAAAAAAATTAATTAATTTATTAACTCCTACACGTCATTCTCTAATTTTGATCACCAAGTTCGCCATAAATGGTGAGGTGAGAGCATACACAAAGGGTAGGCATTTAACAAATTAAATTTTAAAACTTAGAAAAATCACAACTAATTAAAAAAATTATTTATTTATTAACCCTACATGTCATTCTCTCGATTCTCGACCACCAAGTTTGCCATAAATGGTGTGAGGTGAGAGCATACACAGAGGGTAGACGTATAACAAATTAAAATGTAAAAAAGCAACAAACCCTAAAATTTTAAACTTCAAATACAAAACTAAATTTAAAAATTAATTAATATCAAAAACATAAAATAAATAATAAATATAAATAGATCATGATCAATGATCATGAATGATGCTAAACAGATCATTGATCACATACCATTAATAAACAATTGATAAAAAAAAAAAAAATGGATGCATGGAAAGTACCTAAAATCACTTCCTCTTTGTTGTTTGATGTTGATCCTCCTTCAAACTCTTATTGTCCTCTCTCTTCCAAGCTTCTATCGCTCTCCTTGAAGTGTGTGAGTAGAATGGAAAATGTGTGTGTGCAAACGGGTGTTTATATAACATTTGAGTGGTATCTTTAGGAGGGATGGGTAGGTGAATTAGGTTTAGGGATTACTTTTTTTTAAGTAAAGAGTCTTTTCTTTTTATTTTTTGCACTTCAAAAAAATAAAAAACATGTGTACCCAAAGTCCACGAGTACGTCTCGGGTATAGTTTTCAATGGGTGCATACCCACGACCATGGCTACGTTCCACGTACGCTTTTATCATACCCGGCATACCCATGGACTAGTGGTACATACAACGTACCAATATCCGTACCCATACAAGGTACATTTCATACCTAGTATGGGCTTCATGGGGCGTACCTCTACGGTCTAAAATGAAAGCCATCATTGAAGGTGCACTAGAGGGGTTGAAATCAATCACCGAAGATGGGCTAGATGGGACGAGAGTCATCGGTGAAGAAAGTGCAAGAAGTGCTACAATATTAGATGACAGGAAAGGTGAAGAACTCGAAATCAGATGAGGAATGAATCCACTACTCAAACACTCGACAAAGAGACATTGATGCACTAGGATAGCTCCATACAAGGAGATTGTCAATCAGTCAAAGAAGTGTCAAAAATATAAGTCTCGGATAATTGTCTAAAGTAGATGCAAGGGACACTCAACACCCACAAAATGACCTGTATATAATAGATGTAAGGGACACTAAATGAAAGTAATATCTCGCCACGTACCCCCGCATAATTGAATGGGTGGAGAGGAGGTATATATTTGTCTAAGAGGAGTGAATCCACTACTGAACACAAACAAGTTGACATTATATGCACCATAGTAGCTTCTTACGAAAAGAAGATTATCAGTTTGTCAAAAAAATGTGTCAAAGATATAGGAAAACTCACAAATAGCTAGAAACTATAGGATGACTTGGTCACAAACACTAGGAATACCAATAACACTCCAATCAAGGAGACTATATATTTGTCAAAAGGAGATGGAAGAGAAAAAGGACTCAACAACTGAAAGAAAAGGGTGTGCAATAAAATACACACATGCATAAAAGCAGACAAAGCTAAAATAGCAAATCCCCATGGCACTTTATAAATCAGTTCAAGTACAATATATAAACACCAAAACAAAAAAGAGACCACCAAATTTGTGAGAATTGCTTCATGAAGGAAGCACTACTATGTAGTATGACAAATGTGTAGATGATGTAGTTGAACTGTAGAAGAATCATGTATGTAGTGTCGACATAAAAATGTTGTTGACATCGCCCCAATTAATCGAAAATCGTCCTAAGTGAATTTGAATGGTGGAAGAGGATGTCTACATATGATTAGGTGAGAAGTGCACAACCGATACATGAGAGGAAACATATGAAAGTGTGTCAAGTCAATCATGTCTAACAGTGTAATCTCATGGTTCTCGGGCCTCGAGTTAAGTGCAATGTAACTCATGTGTTGCTCAAAATCCTCAAAAATAATGTAATGCGACCAAAATTGGAGCTCTGTCATCAAATTATCCCAAATAAATACTTGGATCGAAACTAATGCCATGACGTGCAATCCATTGATAGGCGAGGATAGGAGAAATAATACCCTATGAGTGTCCAAGCCATACCTCCACCACGATAAACCATGGAATAGAGCATGTGAAAACCAAAGGCAATAAAATGTTTCTCAAAAGATCCAAACAAATAAGCGGGTGGATCTGAAGTGAGATAAATCGAATGTGCAACAATAGTAAGCAAGGAAGCGAAGTGTTGAAAACAAAAAAGTATTAGATACATAAGCAAGTTTGAATACCGACAAAGCAAGGTTGCAGTGCACGATCAATGACCGTAGGTGGACTAAATGTAGAAGTTTGAATGTCCACATTATGAATATGTTGTTATAAGCTAACAAATTTCTTTTCGAATGAATGAATAAAGATGTCCTTCATCTGAAAATGAGGGAGAGGCTAAAAGAATTTTGCTTCTTAATCTTCTTAATCTCTTCAACTAAAGTGACCATATTCTCCTAATGTTCACATATTACAAAGAAAATCATATCATTTTTTTATTGCAAAGTGTGGAGATCTAGGCATGAAGTCATTATAAAGGCTTGAAACACACTCAACAAGATGAGAAACCCTCTCAATTGCATATAATTTTGTAACTTTACAATGATTTTCCCGAATAATTGTGTTGGCATGCAAGCCAAGAAACAATGAACCCACCCATAATTTATAATTGTATTACATAATTAAAAATGAACCCCCAACTAGAAGTAGGTGGCACTTTATAAATAGTGAGATACAATTGATTTTACAATGTAACTTTTAATGAAAAGCGAGAAGGTATAATTTTCTAACAGATTATATTTGATATGAGATTAGAGCAATGTAGAACATGAAAAACACACACTACTTCAAAAAAACAGCACTTGAATCGATGAATGGATCAAAAGATATAGTCATTTGAAGTTTGTAAAAATGAAAATTGCTAAGTTACCAAACGGTAGGCGGGGGCCTCGGGAGCGGAGTGCAAGAGCGGCGGGGAGCGGGAGCGGTGACAAGAGCGGCCAGGGAGCAGCCGAGAGGCCTGCAAATTCGTTTTTTTCCTTTTTTGGATTTTTGGCTTTTGAAAACACAAGGAAAGAAAAAAATTGCCATTTTTGGAAAGGGTCCGAGAAGATGTAGCAGCAAAAACTTGCATGAGCCATAACTTTCATTTTGTGGCTCCGTTTCAGGTGTCGTTTTCTCTAAAAGTGTATATTTTCTCGAGCTCTACGCATTGATGGCAATATTTTTCTTATTTTCATAAAATCCATTTTTGCACCTTTTTGGACCAAGCAACTTCTTGCAATCTTCTGAATTTAATTTTATTCGTTTTGTATATACTGTACATTATTATAAATTTATAGTTAATAGTATAACTTGTCTTTTATCTTGTTTTTCATATACATAATATGTGGTTTATAATTAAATTCCTATTTAGAAGGCTGAGATTTATATATTTTTTAATTTTAATATAGTTTTTGTCTCGCCGTATCCTACGCCGTATCCGGGGTAAAAAAAAAAATTTCCGTTTCACGGATCGGATACCCCGCTCCCGCTCCCGTATCC
The DNA here is from genome assembly GCA_018340775.1 of Taxus wallichiana var. yunnanensis. Lineage (NCBI taxonomy): Eukaryota > Viridiplantae > Streptophyta > Pinopsida > Cupressales > Taxaceae > Taxus > Taxus wallichiana. Next base: position 350,055,797 of record CM031244.1, on the reverse strand, counting down.
AAAACGTTTCAGCTACTTAGGAAAATTGTGCACCTTGAATCAGATCAAAATTACAATTTCTCAAAAAATTGTTGTAAATGGAAAAAAATCTCACTGTACCACATGAGCATGAAAAAATAGAGAAATTGAAAAAAGCACCTCCGTAGCCTTCACGAATCAATAGTTATAGCCTCTTGAACTTGATTGTTCGAACCAAAATGTTTGTTTGGTGTAGAGAAGCCCTTGGGGGCCCAAAACCAAGGAACTAGCAGCATGGGGCTCCATACACGTGGTTGGGGCTAAAACTGTTTATAGGCGCTCTTAAACCAATTAGGACCCTCAACATTTGCAAATGAAGGCTTCAAACTAGTCCAACAAACCACAATGTCAAATATTTTAACATATATTATGCTCAGCAAAATTTAATATACTAAAAACTTCAGCCAAGTTTAAACCAAAATAAGGTAATAAGATTTGACCCCGTAACCTCTCCCCCTCATGAAATATCTGAGCCATGGCACTAAACCACTATGCCAGCAAAAATATATTGAAATATAATTAAGCTAAGCATTATTTAATACCATGTGATGCTGCACATAAAAGATAAAACAGCCCACAAGTGGCACTTTGGCGGCTGATCTTGGTGGGTATAACGTGCATATGGGTGGCAAAGTGGCAACTCTGGTCAATGCTTTGCCAAAATAGTGATAAGGGCTTGCTAATTAAATAAGCACCTCAAACAATCCTTCTTCTTCAAACCTCCGCCATAGGTACTTCAGTGCTCTGATCTGAGAGCAAACAAATAGGTGTTAGAAAGCTATTGACGAGCCATATCTGATGGTGTATGCCTCAAATCACGATTTTACCAAAAAAAAAAAAAAAAAAAAAGGATGATCTTCGATGCTTCTTTTCGTCCTCGAAATCTAAAACCTTAAATTGCTCACTACAAGAGCCTCAATGCTTCAATATGGGAAAACCATAGTTACCATATTCGCCCGAACATAGGCCAAATTCGGTTCGGAACGAATTTTTAGGGAAAACTGAACAAGTTCGGTTGATTCGTTTAGGTTTTGACTCTAAAAAAATTGGTTGAAACGCAAAAGGAAATTAAAAACCCTAAACACAGCATCAAGTGGAGGCAGGAAAATACAGACGCCACGCAAATAGAAGAAAACACCAGCGAATAGAAGGAAAACATCGGCGACCAAAAACGCGACCTCTACCTCTGCCATTGAAGTTCGTCCGAGCTCAGCACGTAGACATGTAAACATATTTGACTTTATTCATTTGTGTTCGAGAGGAGTATAGCCATAGGTATGTATCAAATTTAAAGATTAATAATAATATTTTAAAACTATATACATATCGTGCTACTATTTACCTTGTTTTTTTCCTTGTTCGAGAGTAGCAGCATTTATTAATAATAGTTAAGAGACTTAGAGTATTCGGCATAGTAATCAGTAATAGAAATATTTTATTATTTAGAGACATTAATAATTTAATAGTAATGTGTAGAGATATTAATACTTAGAGACCTATTAAGTATTAGCCATCGGTAATAGTAATACTTAAATTTATTATCAAATGTTTAGTAACTTTAATAACTAGTTACATAAATTTAATTATTTTAGGTTTAATTTTTTGTATATTACTATTAAGTATTTTATTTTTATAATTTTTTTGATAACTATTTATATTTATATTATTTAAAAATTCATAATTTAACCGAACCAAACAGAATTTTTTTGCAAACTCCCAAACTTCTAAACTTTTTTCCCTGTCCGAACATGGTAACTATGGGGAAAACCAGTACTTTCTATAAAGCTCTCAACAAACCAAATCTAATGGTATATAATTTGTCAAACATTTTTGCCAAAAAAATGCAAAAAAAAAAATCCTCTACCGCTCCACACTTTTCCTCTAGATTTGGATCTTCAAAAACGTATAAAATCACTACATGCTCAAAAAATTCCCTTTTTTAAATCCGTATTTGTTCAAGCACTATTCATACATAATAGTGGTCAGTCTTGAAAAAATCAATATTTATAAAAAATAAGGAAAAGTGTTGTATAAAACCTAAAAATCATATTTGGCTCAAATGAAAAAAACCAATGGGTCCTTTTTAAAACCTAATATTTGGGTTGCCTCAAAACCTTGATTAAAGCCTTGGGAAGCAATGTGTGAATTCATACTTAATTAAAAATTTGAAGTCCACAGCTCAAAACTAAGAAATCCTTGCTATAATACCATGTTGAAATGGTTGAGGTCATAATTATAGATTTCTTAGTTAGGGCTCACACCAGCTAAGAGAATCTACAAATGAGAAATGAATAGTGTATATCACTATGTATCACAAAATGTGTTCATTTAGAAGTCGCACTTTGGTGGTTGATCTTGGTGGGTATAATGCATATGGGCGGCGGTGTGGTAGCTTTGGTCGTGCTCTACCGTAATAGTGATAAGGGCTTGCCCTCATTAAACAAGCACCTCAAAAAAGCCTTCATTCTTCAAACCTCCATCACGGGTACTTTGGTGCTCTGATTTATGCAAACAAATAGGCGTTGAAAGCTATCAATGAGCCAAATCTGATGGTGTATGCCTCAAATCACAATTTCACAAAAAAAAAAAAATAGGACTATCTTTTGTTGCTCCTTTCTTGTCCTCAAATCTACAACCTTCAATTGCTCACTACAGAACCTCGATGCTCCAATATGGGAAAACCAATACTTTTTAGAAAACTCTAAACAAGCCAAATCTAATGGTATATAACATCTCAAACGTTTTCGCCAAAAAAATGCAAAAAAAAATATTTATCCTCTGTTGCTCCACACTTTTAGTGTAGATTTGGATCTTAAAAAAATCATATAAAATCACAAGCTCGAAAAAATCCCTTTTTTAAATTCGTATTTTTTCAAGCGCTATTTATATAAATAGGGGTTGGTCTCAAAAAAAAAAAAATTTATTAAAAAAATAAGGAAAATTGTAGAAAAAAGTCTAAAAATCATATTTGGCTCAAATTAGAAAAAACAAAGGGTTTTTTTAAACCCAATATTTGGGTTGGCTCAAACACTTATTAAAGGCTTGGGAAGCAATGTGCGAATTCATATTTGATTAAAAATTTGAAATCCATCGCTCAAAACTAAGAAATCCCTTGCTCTAATACCATGTTGAAATGGTTGAGGTCACGAATATAGATTTCCTAGTTAGGGATCACACCAAGCTAAGCTAAGACAATTTACAAATGAGAAATGAATAGTGTATATCACAAAGGTGGATATCACAATGTGTCACAAAAATGTGTAAATCATAGAAGTGTATCATACCAAGAGATAAGAGGGTATAAATAGCAAGTGCAATAGCAAGCTCCCATTTTCCCGTTGGCCCCACTAAAGGTGGCACACTCGTAGATAACATTAACAAAACCTAGAGATGTGCATAAGGCACAGAAAATATAGTTAAGCTAACCTAAATCCACTTAATATTAGTGCATATATAATATTACATCAACAACTAGCACATCCAAGATCAAGGCACACCAACAAAATAGGCACACAAAATTTGTGTATGTCTATCCTCCTCTCAAGGTCCCAAAAACTAGCACAATGGCAGAAAGGAGAAAAGGAAGGTGAAGATAAATGGAAATCAAAAAAATTATTCATAAAAGCAAATACATAGCAAGGTAAAAACTCTTTACAAGTGCAGAAATCTAACACACCTAAGATAGTAAATTCAAGAAAGAAATGGGAACAATTACCTCAAAAAGCGGAAGGTTTTGGGTCATAAAAGTGGAAAAACTTTTGCAGGCCTATGAGGATCACCTTGTGGCCTCCATTTCCAACTTTTTCCTGGCATGAGAATACCTCCATTGAGCTGCTGAACACCTATGGTTTAAAAAATATTGAGGTCACGAGGATGCAAAATGGGCAGATGCATTTTGGGGATGTTTTGTAATACATTCCAATTTTCAGGGGATTGTGCAAGGGATATGAACCTAAAATACATAGCTATTATATTAATAGAGATTGTGTTTATAATTTAAATAAATAAAGAAATTGCAATGCAAAATCCCACTAGTCATTTATGAAGCAGACAACGGTATCACTCTCACAACCCCACACAATCAGACGTATGACAGAGGTTGTCAGCAGTAGGTGCATTATCCTCCATGAAGACAATTCCACCATCTCATTTTTGTGTTTGTCTTTGTTGCATGTCAGCAGCAACTGTGTGGTTGAAATTCTTGTCATTGCGTAAATTGGGTGAAGGATTTAAGGCGTCCACAACAGTCCATTAAAATTGAAAAGAGAAAATTTGGAAAATAAGTGTGTATAGAAATTTTTGAATATCAACAATCTGGATACAATACATGATCCATTATCAATATAAATGTGTTAGGAATTTACTTTAGAGCTCCCTAAATGGATCTCTCATAGAAGTACATGATGCATGTAAGGCTCGCCTTCAAACGAGGGTCAAAGAACATAGTGCAGACATTTGTCTTAACAAGGTCGACAAATCAGATTTGGCAGAGCATTCAAACCATAGTTATGCGGGGACGCTGCCCCCATTTTGACACGCCTAGGGCGTCCCAGACGTGGGGATGTGGGGAAACGTTTCCCCCATGTTTCCCACAGTGCATGCTTGATGGGAAACATTCTGGGACGTCTAAAGAGGTTGGGAAATGTCCTGGGGACGGGGAAACGTGGGGGGCCTCTAGACGTCCCCACGTGGTCTGCCGCATTTTTCAATAAAAAACATAAAAACAACACTCTAAACTATTTTTTTTTAATTGTAAATCACTTATAATATAAAAACAACATTACTAACCTAACCCTAACCCTAAAAGTGCAATTTTATGTTATAAATTTACATAACAATATTGTGCAGCGGGGATTGATTGGGCTTACCTTTGAGGACGAGGATGCTAGTACCAGCGAGGAGTTCATGGATATTACTTCAGATGTTGATTCTGATTTTTAGGTTGATACTTGTAGTTGTCCTTTTTTTTTGTAATATTGACAATAGACAATTGTTGGTGTATTTGGCTATGAGATTAATGATATGAATATCAGCTATTGTCACTTGATCAATCGTAATTTAGAATGGTTTTACTTTTATATTTTATAATATATTTGAAATTTCAGCTTGTCTCAAATTCAAAATTCAAATATGTATTATGAATTTTCAATTTATGACATTAACATATTGATATTATAGTATTAAGGAATGTATTTGATGTTTATGAGTTCAAGTTTCACCTTATTTAAATCTCAAATGGTTTTATTTCAGCTTATTTATATAATTTAGTCACTATATCTTTATATTTTAAATATTTATATATTTTTTAATTAGCCGTCCCCCGCCGTCCCCAAAATTTAGAATTTTTTTGCCGCCTCGTAACCCCGTCCCCGTCTCGTAACTATGATTCAAACTCCTCAAACACCACATATGTATATAAAAGCTAAGGTCATCGCAAAGAAGTTTTTCTAGTTCAAGCACCGGTTAGGGAGGTAGGAGATTAGCAAGCATCCGTACAGTTTGAACAGAGACGAGGGCTTAAGTCTAAGCTACTCATGAAGATCCATCATCCATTATTTGAGGATAGGATCCCAAAATAGAAGAATGGTGTGATTAATATGTATATTAGGGGGATAAAACTAATGCATTGTTAGCACTTAATGCTTAATTTGCAAAATATTAAACCCATTGTGAAACATTCAGGTTTTGAATTTAATGTTTCTACCACTTGCTTGTAATAATGAAAATCTTCCCACCTCTTGTGGTACATGGAATTATGTATATAAGGAGCTCCACTCAGAGTAATTCTTAATATTCGCCATTATCATCCAAATAATGGGTCACAAATTGTCAATCTAAACATTTTGTCCAGCCGATTTCTTTTGAAGCTCTTTTCTTACAACAAAATTTTCTCAGACAAAATAATACATAGTGAAAAAAAAAAGACTTGTAACGTGCTCTCAAACAGGTACCTTAAAGTCTTTGAAAATGTCAAATAGATTGGTTCACTGAGTATTTAATGACAATTTTTGAGAAAATCAGACATGTGACTAACAAACATAAGGTTCCTATCAGATAAGTCACAAGGTTCAAGTTCCAGTTCCAGTTCCATTTCCAGTTCCAGTTCCAGTTCATGTTCATGTTCAACAAGGATAAAGTTCGGTTCAAGTTTGGCAGTTGATAAAGTTCAAACAAAAACATCTTTATGTTCAAACGAAAGAATTTTTTATTGATTTTTTTTTAAATGCACAAATATGTCAAAGGAATTGAGTGGAGAGACCTTTCAATTGGTATATGTATATATACACTCATATTTATGAAATAATGAAAAAGCATGCCAAAACTTCCCATGTAAAAATAATGGATAAAGTTCGAGTTCATGTTCGACAAGGATAAAGTTCAGCGAAGTTTGAACTTTTTTGATAAAGTTTGGTGTACCTTGTGACATAGCCCATCAGCACTTGTGAGGTAAGAAAGAACAAAATAAATAAATAACATACGTAATGTCTACAAATGATCAAAATTGGTCAATGGAACTTGAAAGAACCACCCACAGATATAGTTGTAAGTGTAACAGAAGTGCTAAAAGCATCTTCCACCTAGAAAGTAACAAATGCTTGAGAAGATATAAAGCCCTATACCAAAGTTATATGTGGCAATAAAAGTGGCACTACAGGATATTCTTTTTAATCATCCAATGATATGGAAAAATGCAGTGAGCTGCCTCCATAAAAGAGGGAGTTGCGAGATAGATACCCCAAACCCCCATTAGCTATGTTGCCAATAACAAGAAACAAGAAACATGACAACAACTTGACAATAAAGAGGGTTGGTATAAAAGGTTAAAAATTTCCAAAATACGAAAGCAAACTCCGATAAGGAAAACATCAGTAATTAAGAAACAATAGTCAATAATGTTTAAGATGTGTGCGATGCACATGATGTCTAATAATGAAATGATCCAAAAATTAATGTTTACATGGTGCACACTACACATAAATAATAATTTCTAATGATGAAATGCTCTGAAAATTATCTATTAGTAAGGCTTTAAAACACCTATTAAAAGGACCTCGCACACCTGCTTTCAATGACAGTTTTACTTTAAAGCCCTTCAATTCATGTAATTATTTTGGAATGATCCCAAGTGATATAAACTATTTAAATATAATATAAACTTGAATGTATTTAATAGATCGTATTCTGAAACACTGCCTACATGCAAAGAACTCGATCAAGATCCAAAACATTTGACCTTAGTCTGGGGCAAATCACAACCCATGCAAAGGAGCACAATATTGTACTTCACATCATAAGACAACGGACTGAAGGAATCAAATAAGAAAGTCAAGCCACAAATCAATTTGATGGAAAGTTTATAACCAGGGATGAACTTGCAAACATCTTTTGAATTGTGTAGCAGCATAAACCTAAATTATTATTAACAATGGTATCTACTAGTAGTATAAATATCTTACAGCTATCTAAACTTTGCTGGGAAATATCATTCCTAAGGCACCTATCTAACCTATGTGAAAATTTAATTAGGCATTTCAAGATTGATATCTCTCGATGCATTTTAAATAGTTGTATTTAAGATATATATGCTAGTATACTGTAATTATAAAAAAATTTAAAATCCAGTATAATAAATATATCTATTTGAAATACGTTGATAGATATCAATTCCATAGTTCTTATCTTAGATTTTTCACATACCATATTGACTAGTATAGATATCTTAAATACATCTATCCAAAACACACAGAGATATATCAATTAAGCACCTATCTAGCTATGCTAGAAATTACTATATTTGATTGATCTCTCCAAGAAAAAGGGGGAAAAACATATAAGTGACAGTCCTATGGAAGTTAAATTTATGGATGAATTGTCATGTGACGGTGAAATGGATGTCAAATTTAATTTAGAGATTAAAAGTGAACAACTCACTCCATTACAACCCGGATGCCATCAGAGGAATGCCTCTTGGCATAATTAGTAACTTTATTACATTCTCTGTCAATTTCCCACTGATTTGTGACAAATGACATTGATTTTGCTGTACCATGGTGTCGATCTCGAAAAAATCCATTCATGTAAGAAAAGGCCCAAACATTATCGTATACCAAGATATTGCTATTAGTATTTTTCGATTGACATCTCTAAGAAAAAAAAAAGAACATTTAAGTGACGGTCAAATAAACGTCAAATTTAAGGACGAATTTCCATGTGACGGTCAAATGGATGTCAAATTTAATGTATGAAATAAAAGTGAACAATGCACGCCCTTACAGCTCTGGCTACCCTTGTAGGAACGCTTCTTGGCATAATTAACAAGATACTAAACACTGATATTACACAAGCCCATCCCCCTGTATACACTTATTGTCCTAAAATTAGTCCTAAAATTAGCCCTAAAAAGTTAGCCCAACATGTTTCAGGGTCGTGGTAGGAAACAATGAATTTCACACCATTGACCAAGGTTCCATTCCCGCAGGCTCCAAGGTATTTAAAAAAGTGGCCATAGGGATACCTGGAGGCAGGGATCAAACTTCTCATTATGAACCACACAAAATGCACTCTCAAATATTACGGCCCAAGCCCATTCCCAAGTACATCAAGATCTGCCCTAAAATTTACAACAAGCTTGGGGCTGGTGGTGGGAAACAATGAATTTTACACCATTGACCAGAAGTCTATTACAAAGAGCTCCTGGGTACCTGAAAAAGTGCTTACGAGGACACCTAGAGGTAGGGTTTAACTTCTCATTGTTAAACACACGAAACACACTTTCTAATATCATGGACCCAAGCCTATCCCCATATACACTTCAAGCTCTGCCCTAACATTGACCCTAAAATTTTGTCAATAAGGGTGCAATTCACAAGTTAAGGCGAGTGGTTGTTATAACAGACACACAGGTTTGATTCCCAGCAGAGACTTTCAGTGATCACAGCATGTGTACCTGCTGATTTGACCCACCACCTAATTAAGTTGGTGTTTTGTGAAAATTAGCAGGAAGGCCTAATGTTGGGGCTCTTGTTGACCCTGCTTGATCCTGTCCTGTGTGAACTTGATTGCAATCTTAGTACTTCGCCAACAGCCTCAATATCCAGTAATGTGGTCCCTAGTTTTGTGATCAAACTGGCTGGGCCCAGTTACCGTCCAGATTTACAAATTGAAAAAAAAACAAAAACCTGAACAGAGTAGCTCTTAATGCTGTCAAAGAACAACTGTCATTTTAGGCACAGCTGCTTACAAATGAACACAAATATAGGAAATGTGAGTTAAGAAGCTCAGCTTGCAAAAACTCACTGTGGCGATGTCGAGCATCACGAGCTTTGAGATATCGTTGTTCTGCTGAAACAGAATCTAATGCCTCCCTTAACTCTGCAATTCTGACATTGATGGGATCAAGGTGTTCTGCTCAGAAAAGGAAAAACAAGTCCATAAAAAATATTAGTTGAAGTTTGAAATAGCTGCATTGAAAAATACAAACACAATATGATCTTACAATAACATGATCAAGAAATCAAATATAATAACAATGATTTTACCTACCATCCTTAGCAAGATCATGTTCGCTGGGGATGTGACCAACATGTATGTAAAATGAAATTGTCTCTGGAGCTGAAAAGCTGTTATGGAAGCAAAATTTATACATGCCACTTCGTGGCGCCCTAAATTGGAACTTGTCTCCAGAGCTTCCTTTCAAGTTATATACGACATTGCCTGCAGGAGCTGTTACCTGTAAAGTGTAAACCAATAAGCACATTTCTAATATCTTCTTAACATGGCAATTTCAAGTTGCACAAAATGGCAAAATACAGTAATGGACAATGTCAAATTTCAGAATGCTTCTTAAACTTAAAACCAAGGAAACTCCACAACAAAAATGAAAAAGCAAAGAAGCAACAACAATTAAATAGGTAGATAAAAGAGGTGTCATGTTTGCTTGCATAACAGGAGAGACAGGACAATTTCCATTTGACCCTGTGTATATAATGTACAGTACTCAACATATGCCCGCCGCAATTACATTATCAACAGATCTAGACTGGAAACATTTCTTGAAAAATTACAGATTTAATTGTGCCATCAACGAATCTTGTCTGGAATCATTTCTTTAAAAATCACAGATTTGAATAGTAATTGGTAAATTGTGGGGAAGAAATGGGCATCATGTAGTGTGCTAAAAAAGGCAATATTTTATCCTCAAAATTAAACAATATTTAAGAAGCCTTACCCATAGCGGATTGAACCTCTCAGAACAGGGAACTTCATTACAGATATTACAGGGCTACTGTGAGGCCCTTCAATCAACTATTTTTCAGGAATCAGATGATGCAAGAACCTTCCTTTTCCTCCTAGAGTGCACATGGAGGTTGACTTATACAGATAAATGCTATCAGTAATCCCAGTTAAGTTCGAAATTCAACAAAACTGCAACCAGATTAATGACTAGTACTGGATCCATGAGGTGAGAAAGGAAAACGGAAACGCTCAGGTGTAGAGGCAGCAAAATAAATTGGAATATGCAGATGCAAACTGACAGCAACAAAGGAGGATGGGAAAGCAGAAATCTTTCTGGTGAGTCTTACTCAGCCAAAGATTATGTTACTGGATATACCCCCATGTCCCACATTCATGTACCTTGGTATTCAGTGTAGACAAAAAATGGATATACCTGGAAATTGGAATACAGTTTGGACACATGTGGATCCAGATATCAAACAGGTATGGTTGGGAGATGTATCGAGATATATCCCACCTAAAATCATAAAGACAAAAAGCAAATAAAAAAACTCAAAATCCAGGCATTAAAAAGAGAAAAACACTTATAGCTTACTGAGACCAAACATCTTATTTCCAATGTACGTATTTCAGTTGTGGCTGAAAAATCTATGTTAATGAATTTTTCATGCTTTTTGATTCTTTTTAGCATATATACTTTTTATTTATGTCCTGTTCCAACAGTATCATATCCAAGGTTACAGAAGACAATGCTGTATGTGCGTGAGAAACCTTACCGGATACCATATCCTTGTTGGTACGTGTATGTGCTCCCATGCAAGTTAGGCGCAAAGGTGTTTTGAGGGAAATGCAGTTCCCCATGAATGTCGTGTGAGAAACCTACACCCTTTCACAGCTGCCAAAGGTCTTACCAAAACTTGACCATCTAGATAAGAGAAAAGAGCTCATCTTTGCCGGGTTGAATTCAGTAAGAGGAGATCTCTATACCTCAAGGAGTCGAGCCTAATACAACTGATTCACATCCATAAAGAGATGTACTGGTAGTGATAGTGGGTTAGGTTGACAAATGCCTTCAAAGAATTGAAAAATTCCAATTCCTTGGTAATGATGAACATTAAAAATCATGTTTTCAAATGTGAGAGGAGCCTCAAAATAGAAGTGTAGTTGCTTCTATAACAAGGCGATAGAACCCTGATGTCCTATTTATCTAAGGATGAAGGTCAAAGATTTCAGGCTATGCTACAGGATTCGTCAAACTCCTACACCCGCCTCTTCCCATTGCCTGTACTCGAACCGGTTTGATTCTGGATCTGGTTCCCTTGGAAATGTACTAGACACTTCAGAATCTCCGATTCCTTCCAATAAAAAGTACCAGAAACACAGTCGGCGTTTCCAAGAAGGGCACCGCAATTCCAGGATGAACAAACAGCAGACTCTGCTGAAATTTAAAAAATACAAGACCAAATAGAACCTATTTAACCAAAACTAACCCAACCTGCTTAAGTGTCAGTCTGTAAATACTTGCAAATAATACTCAAAGGATTTGAGGGCATACATCCATTATAAGTCTGTAAATACTTGCAAAGAATGAAAGCCTGTGCTAAGAGTTCAAATTCTTGACAATAAGTTAGATGATAGATATAGAGCTCATACGAGGTCGTAATTTGGTACACATAGCCATGAAGGACAAACCCTTTTTAACAGAAAATTTTCAAGCCATTCAAAGGATAAGTATCAATCTTGTTTTCCACAAAAGTTGTTAGAATGATACTAGAAGACAAGAGGATGCTGCTCCTGTACAAAGTTGCTAAATCAAAATATCATTTAAATGGTACCATCTTCTTTTCCTATAACTATCAGGCCCTCACCATGTACTCATCCAGACGTGGAATTCTGCACTCTGCAAGAAATTTAAGACTAGTAAATAGAGATTTCTATCTGTCTATTCATAACCATAACTGCTGAAAATGGCATACCAGATGCCTACCAAGAGCACAAACAAAGTTTGGGCAAAATCAACAGGTTTGATAGATCAGTTGTTGGCCAGGCCTATATATGACTAAAAGACAGACATTCTCTACTCCTGTCAAGAGAAACTTATGCATGCCCTCTAATACTATCTACTAAATATCTAAGCCAACAACCCTACCCAGTTTATTTCTGAACCAGAATGGTTTGGATATTCTAGAAGGATTATATTTTACCAATGGGCTAATTGTCACAACATTCCAAACAAGGCGATTTTCCAGCTAGCAAAAAAAAATTATAATAAAGAACAAGTTTTTACACAAAATGTACACCAAATTTATAAGCATCATCCATATTAAATCCTATGTTTTCCAGAAATATTATCTTGCTTTTAATTTATTTCTTATTTCATCATAGTCACCATGAGCCAGGGATACAGGTACAGATATGGGAAGGGAGGCAAGGACATCATTTTAAAACAGGGTACAAGATTATATGAACAATGATACAGCCATATTGTAGATAAAAATGAAAATGCTTGGTTATAGAATTGGAAAGGCAGTGAGAAAAGTGACAGAGAAGATAGCTGATCATACTGAAGGCGCTTGCCCGGTAGCTTGCAATGAAATGGGAAAGTTTGTGGAAGAGATTGCTAAGGCTCGGCGCATCACAGAGATAAAGTGTATTCACGATGCAGTTCAGACCCTGTGAATGATGAAATGAGTACACAGCAGTCTGCAGGAAGATGACTCAAAATAGGTGTCTCTGTTTCAGTATGTGTTTCCATTTAGTCACTAGTAGACATGCTTCTGCTTTTTTGGTGCGAAAGATCAAAAAATTTAAGACCTATTATGACCCTTAAAAACTGATATCTCCAATGGAAAAGAGTGTTGATTAACAGAATTGGTTTTTTTTTCATTTTGAATACACGATGAATTTTACTCTTAACAAATAACTAACAGTACAGTGACATCACAATTAATTATTGTCACCAAGGTACAGGGTTTTGTTGTGACCAACACACCCCCATTCTCTTTTGAGAATGAAATGGAGCCCCCCTTTGTTTATCAGCTATAAAACTGTGTTTTAAAACTATTTAACTTGACTGAAAGGTCTCCGATTTGATATTCTAATCAAACTCATGCAAGATAGTAAAATTTAACTTGTCTTATACTTAAAATGTTTTCAGAGTTTGATTCTTGTCTTGCTCCATGGTGTTAAAAGCTTTAAAATGCTTCCAAATGATCTCAGAATTAATATGCTTTGCTTCATGTTGTAAACCTTTGTTTTTGTCTTTGGATGCATTTTCATGATTTGTTCTAAGGCTTGGCATATGTGCATGGCATAGAGGAATAAAAACCCAAAAGGTAGACACTTTTTGAAGTTAAAAGTTCAAATGATGGTTTTACTTATGATTTCAACTAAGTTTAAACCATCGACTTTAATGCATTCGTTTGGCTTATGTCGCAGGTATAATGACTTCACCGATCTCTGCCAACTGTCACATATGCTCTTCATCAGCACTTTGCAAAAAGTTTTGAGGCGAGCCAAAAAAATTCTAAGGCATGCATTACACGGAGTTCTGATGGGCAACATGTGTCACCCATCGGCGAGACAAAGCTTAGCTAGAGATGAGCAGAGACGCCAATTCATGCCAAGTGGCGTTCATTAGCAAATTCCAAGGCGCCAAGGCCGAGGAGCTCAAGGTTTACAGATAACGGGTCCACCAATTGTGGCCATGTGGCACAAATCAGTGGTCCATCAGTTGTCAGAGGTTGTCAATGTTTGTAAGGAACTGGAGCACTGATGCATGCCACGTGGCACATATTAGTGCCTCCTTGGTACGGAAGGGTCAGGCCAAAGTCTTGAGGGTTCACAAAAAATGCACGCATGTGAAAGATCCCCAAATGATCTTTTACCCTAAATCAGATTTTTATTGACTTGCAAATGATAAAATATAACTGTTTGAAACCCCGACAAGCAAACTAGGGCAAAACTAGAATTATTCTAGCAAATGCGACTAGGGTATGAGCTGGATCTCAATGCAAATATTACTCAAAAATTATACTTTCAATCCCAAATGATTACTAATATTTTTAGAAGCCAAATCATGCAAAAATCAGAATTTATTGCAGCCAAAACAACCCAGAAATCAGATCTGAAATCTGATTATTAATCTGCCTGAAAACCCTCTAAATACCACTCAGAAAAATACAAAATTGCAGCGATTTGATTTATAAAAATATGGAGAATATTTGACAATTATTCTTCAGATGTAAATACCTCAAAACAGTGCCAAAATATTCCCTAACCAAGTCGTACCACTGGAAGGAAGCCTGCTGCAATATATACTTCAAAAAGTCTTCAATAACACTGCTGGAAAAAAGCCTGAAATATTCTGAAAATCTGATCACAACCAATGGGAAATTCTGAGTGAAAATCCCTCTCTAACTCTTGGGGTTTTCGTCCACAAGAGTTGAATTCTCAAGGGGTTTCGTCCTTGGAATTTTTATGCAAAAACTAGAAGCTCACTGCAAAGGAAAATATGATGAATAAAATCTAGATGATCTCTACACAAGTCGACTTCTCCTTATAAAGGAGAAATGGCCCCAAATGACCTCTAAATCAGCCAATCAAATCACAATGATTTTCCCTATGCAAGCATTTAATATTTTCCCATATTAAATGTTTTTCCCAACAACTTTTTATCCCCTAATGCAAGTCACATTTTTCTAGGGAAAAACATTAATTAAATATATTTTTATCCTCCTAAACTTCATTATTCCTTGGCCCAAGTCGCCATTATCCTTTCTAGGAAGAATAAAATATAATAAATCCCTTTACAATGATATTTGTCCCTCGTATTGACCATAGGGATTATTATTTATTTTTATTAAGCCAAATAAATTAATATAAGTGCTTTAATAATTTTATTTTATTTTTTATAGCACTTTATAATAATTTATTGTGACTTAAGTCACCCTTATATTTTTCCTTTGGCCGTCGGGTTGACAAAATAGGCCAAAGGTCTTCGATTGGGAAAAGGGGACATTACAGGTGTGCCAATTGATGACAAATGTCATTAATTGGTGGCATAATGGTACATCAAGCTGTCAGAAGTGTCAGAGCTGCAAAGCAAGGGGACATCGATTGATGCCAAGTGACACCCATCAATGTACGAAAGTCGGGCAAAGGTTTGGAGAGCTCGCGATGAACAGGAGCTCTGATGGGGTGACACGTGTCACCCATCAATGCTGTCACTGTCAAGGCCAGAGGGTCAAAGCTCATTCAGTTCTAAAGACACGGGGAAATCGATGATGGCCACATGTCATTGATCAAAGGCTCACGACTAAAGGGCAAATAGCTGAGCCGACGGTCAAGCTAAGTCAAGAGGCGATGTGGATTTGGATCATTCGCAAAGTCAAGTCAAAAGACAGTCAAACGCTGAATGCCACGCGAATTGTTTTATTAGCCCAAGTCATTAAAAGTTTAAAAATCTAAATCTTTAACTGTTTAAAGCGACTGTTTAACTTGTTAAGCTTGAAATGACAGAGCTCTGGTTAGTTTCTCATAACTTTTTGATGGAAGGCTCCAAATGACATGAGACTTGCAACATCAGGTACATAATTCAAAGAGCTTTAATCTGATATAAGTTTCAGAAGATTTGGCGAAGAGGTCTGAGACATTTTCACAGCAGATTTTTTGTAACACAATAAGAGAAAGTGGGTTGAAATGGAAAATGAAGTTTTAAGAAGCAAGTTTAGAGCCATTTAGCAGAGACAGAATAGATAAGGGTGAACAAAGCTTATTAAAGACTAACTTAGTCTGTTTCAACACCATAATCCTCCAATTTAGTGGGCAGAGACCAATATAGATCAAGAGGCCGTTCAAAGAGTTAAAATCAATCATGCATAAGGCAAAAGTTGTCTCTAAGTTGTTTTGGAGAATCTCTTTGCTTTGAGAGATAAATCATTGCTTGGAGAATCTCTTTGGTTCAAGGGAGAGTGATGAGGATTATTCTTTATGTTAGAAGTTTGCTTTGAGAGATAAATCATTATTTAAATAGGGCCACAATCCCCAAATGTGATGACGCATGCAGAAGAGAGGAATAAACACAAAATGCCAGACAGCTTGCTTTCGGTCATTATAGCTGTTTGAACTAAAGCCTGATCCTGCAAACTGGTGCACTGCCATTCGTAATCAAATAAGTTGAATGGGTGATAATGTTTTAAATCAAAGGGAAGCCCATCTTTGAGGAGACAAGGAACCTTGTGAACACAAGAGTCCGTTCCTGTGGTTAGTTTAGCTCTAGTTAGTTTCCCTGCTTTGGTTTTAGATTAGTTTGCTTAACTAGAGGCTGCAAATTCATACAGGGGTTGAGACCCATTGTTCTATATATACGGGAGAACTTACTGTAGAAAAGGTTAGTGACATTTAGAACTCAATACAAGGGAAGGATTTTGGAGCTTCACATCTGTGTTGTGGGCTACTCAAGTGCTCCTAATTGTTGATTCATGTCTTGCCCCTGGAAATCAAATCTCTTTTGCTTTCTAAGTAGAGTTAGCGCTTCTTGTTTCAGTTTGAGTCTGTTTCTTTTTGTGGAATCTGGTTAGCTTGTACAGCAGTTAGGCTAACTAAAATTTGCTATGCATTTGATGATTGGACAGTAGTTATTCATCTTGTTCATATTGTTCATGCATGTGATTCTTGGCTTCAAACTCCTTTGACTGATTGCCTGGGGATCATGATGGATTGAGCCAATGCTATTCCTCATTTTCCTTGGTTTGATTCAGTTGAAAGGACTCTGGTTTCAAAGCCTAGTGATCAATGAGAGTGTAGTCTCTTTTCTGCTCTACCCTTCCGTCTCTTTTGCTGTTTTTTATGAACTCCAATCACTTTTAAACCACTGTGAGTAACCAGTAAGATGAGCCTTAATACAAATCAAGATAAATCAGATCCAAGAAAGAGCTTAATCAATATCAGGATATTTAAGATCCAATAGGTGGTCTGCCCAACATACACAGGTCCCTCTGAAGGTTAACAAAGGTCACATGGCCTCCTAGTGAAGTTATGTCCAGAGTATTCCGTACCTTAAACCATCATTCCAGCTAGGTTCTAAAACAAGTGAGAGTGGTAAATAACAAAACCATTTCTACCCCTTCTTTTTTGTTATGTGTCTAAGCCTTAGTGTAAGAAACACCCAACAACAGGTTCCCTTCCAGAAACAAGTATTTTGTGGTGACTGCATTTTTATAATGACAAGAATCGACGACTATTCCTTGAATATTTTATGAAGAAAAAACACACCTCTTAAATTTTCCCATGCTTATCGCCTACCTTAGGTTCTGTACGCCTGTAAACCCTGATCTCTGTAGTTGTCTATACAACCGAGTTCATAACCAACAAAGGGCAATGGCCTTTAGAAATTTGCAGTAAATAATTCAATTCAACTCTGTTACAGAAGTTTTTGAGAACACTTTAATCCTAAGTACGATTGATGTTTCTGTGAGTAATAACAAGCTTACAGACAAATAATTCAATCAGCAAAAACATTATCTCATTCTCAGACCCCAAAATTCACAAATTATGCTGATCGGATCCACACAAAACATAGCAGATATAGCCGAGAGAGAAAAAACAGCAAGGATTGAAGTTGCTTAACAATGCAGAGCGTGAGTGTTGAGGTCAGACATTCAAATCTCTTGGAGTGTAAATGAAAAAGTGTTTTGAGGAAAGTGAGTGAGTTATTTACCACGAGGTCGATTCCGGGGTGGTCGGAGCTCCAGAAAATTTCGTGATCGACAACGACGAAATTGCCGGAGACATTGTCTCCTTCGTACTCCACATTCTCGTAAACGCACTCCAGCTCATTCACTGTGATGGACAGACCCACTACGGCTCTGTAAGGAAGTTGAAGCTGAAGCAACAAACACATTAATATACCCACTCCTGCTCCTTTCATTTTATTTCCTTGTACATCGC
The DNA here is from genome assembly GCA_018340775.1 of Taxus wallichiana var. yunnanensis. Lineage (NCBI taxonomy): Eukaryota > Viridiplantae > Streptophyta > Pinopsida > Cupressales > Taxaceae > Taxus > Taxus wallichiana. The sequence continues at coordinate 350,037,593 of CM031244.1, read as the reverse complement.
CCCTGGTTTTCCTTACAATTTTTTTTTAACAAAATGTCTACGGTTCGAATCCCGCTCCGCCTCCAGTTTATCTTTCGATCTTAAGTATGCTGTGTTCTTCACGGAGGTAGAACAGAAACTGGGGTTACCTATGAGAAAGGCAAAATTGAAGAACATTTCGAAAAAGTACAAAATAAAAAAGGCATAATTCGACAACGCTAATTCGATTAAGAAGAAGAAATTATTTTAACGTAGAGGCTATGAAAGACAGCCTAAGTGAAATCTTGTAAAAGTTCTTTCTCTTCTTTCTTAATTTTAATGTCCACGAGGTTACCAAAGACAACCTAAGTGAAATTTTTGTAAAAGTTTTTTTCTTCTTTTTCTTTCTTTTTTTTTTTTTTTTTTTTGTTGATTTGAGTTAGTAAGGTTTTAATTATGCCAATAAGTGTTACTTACTGACTTACATTGAGCTTTATTGTGCAAATCAATGATTGATGCCCTCTTCGTGCACATGCAAGACCATAGGATGTAAGTGAATCGTCGATCTTTTTTTCGTTGTTCAATTGCGTTGTTGAGGTGGTTGAGATTTCATTTACTCTTTATGCATGTTTACTTTCATTATTAATGGTTAGGAATTTAGTCAATGTTCTCGTGATATATCGGTAGGGTTGAATAGTTGTTTATTTCCTCCTCCTAACAATGGGATGTCTCGCAGAGCATATCAAGCACAACCCAAAAAATGGAAGCTCTTTTAGTGGACTTACAGCAAAGCATAGGGTTCAAACAGGGCATAGAGTCCGCGCGGTCTCCTCTCAATTTCACCTCGGACATGAATAGCAAAAGCAAAATGGCTTTGAATCCCATAAGTGGTCAGTGGAAACATGCTTTGTCGGCTTACGGTTGGCTAATGAGGCGGGACAAATACAAGTCGGTGACTGCTAATATAAAGCACAACACAACCAAGTGGAGGTCTATATCGAGGTTTGGAATGTTTCGTAGAGCCATCAACGAGGTCATCCAAGCAAGGTCCAAAGAAGTTTGGTGGAACCCGGAGGAGATCAAACTTGTAATGGCGTGGCCATGAGGAAGGCCTTGTTAGGATTTTGGAGCCTAGGAGGGTTTCATGAGGGTCTTCATCGAGAATGGAAATCAACAACGGGATTATAGAGTGGGCTCTAGCTATGTTTTCCCACGAAGATTACGTGGGGTTTTTAGTAGTGATGGATTCATTTTTGTTTCTTATGACATCATCGCCCACTACTATTCATGTCAGTGATATGGCATTTGGTATTTTCTTTGGGTTGTGATAGTGCCTATATAAACACTTTTGACTTGTAATATATATCCGTGTCAAATATAAGTTGTTTATATTTGTCATTGGTTTCTATTAACATTTTGAAGCAAGGCAAGGGCTTGATCCTTCCTAAACTCAACTATTTTGTTTTTTTGTTAAATAAGTTTGAAGCTTTCCTAAGTAATTTAATTAGTTTATAAGCATAGTTTAATGATATGGATTGTTGTGTGTTTCGTGAGTGAAAATCACTTCTTATGAAGATTTTTTGATCCGCATACATTTTTCGTCTCATTATAAATTGTATAATGCCGGTTTGCTCCATTGATTGCTTTGCACGTAACCTAGGTTTTCACTTACAGAGGTATGTAACACATTGTTTGCCCTCTTTTTTATGTTATTAGCAAGGTTTTGAAATAATTGAAATGGGTTATTCTCATAGTTCATTTATAAAGAATATAGTAATGTTTGAAAATGACAACTTACTATAAATAGTAAGGCCGAAAGGTAATTGTAATTTCATTCGTAAGTTATACGATTGGTATTTTAGCTCACACAAATATGATGCCACATGTTCGAGAGTCCATTATACATTGTTTGACATATAAGGTCAGATAGACACAAATATTGGGTGAGCTAAGAACTCAAAACTTTGTATCAGCTTAAAATTTCATCAAAATTTGAATATTTTTAAAATTTATGTTTCTTGCTTTTTGAGTAAGGAAAGTGTCAAAATTGAGTCTTGCAATTTTACACCCTCGAGGATGGAACCATCAAAATTTGGATGTTACTGGCCCAATTTTGATGGTACCATCTAGATTTTGATTGTTTATCCAATTTTACATCCATTTTGGATGGTTTTATCCAATTGCTTACAAATTGAAATTTTAACAATGTGATAGCTTTACATGATGATTTTTATTATTATTTACGTACTAATTTTTGTCGTGTCATCTTCGTGATGTTTGCAGAAAAGAATTTATGAGTGAGAGTTTCATTGTGGGAGGCATATAAAGACAGGCTTTGGAATTGGGTATAGATTATGTCACTTGAGATTTTCTAGATAGGGCTAGATTAAGACATGTTTCCCGATTTGGGGATATTTCCCATAATATGAATTTGATGACTACACTCAACGAGAGGTGGATTGCGAAATACATGTACCTTTTGGCTTTCGACAGGAGAGATAACAATGAAACTAGAGGATTAGCGGAGCATTTTGTTATTACCCATAATAGGTGTGAGGGTGCATGTCTTGCCCACATATGTGTTTGAGAAGATGAGGAGGGCCCACATATTTGGTTAGGGGTGAGGGAGGGAAAGGTTTGGATGGTCTACAACATGGCTCATTGATATTGACAAATCAAATATTCGTAGTCATGAAAATTCATTTGTGTATTTCTAGAGTCATTTGTGGTAGTTAATGGGGTACAATGTCGAATTCGTGTTGATTGCATGATATTTTTGATGTCATTAAGGATCGAGGTTCCCGATTCACTTCAATTTGATGTGTGTTGGATTATTTATATAGGGATTTATATATTTTTTCTTTGGAGAGTCACGCAGAGGGTTAGAACCATAACTCTATTACATGTATAGGATTATAGACATTTAGCAATTATTTGAATGGTGGGAGGGACACAAGTATATAGGGCCCTCCTAGAGATAGTTGTCGTGTGGTGGGTTATCTAACATAGAAAATGGTTTGACACCATAGATTATCGAGTCATGCTAGATAGATTGACACCTAGGGGCATAATTTTGAGACCATACATGATTTCAACAATTAGGACAAGGATGTCGTGAAGTCAGTGACACATTAGAGTGAACATGTGGCTATAAGGATCCGATCTGAAAGTTAGGGAACAATTGATAGGGTGAAATTTTAATGTGGGGTCTTATAAGATATGTCATTAGTATCATGCCCATGGAAACTATCGTAGCGCGATACACATTAGGAGAGGGGATATTCCAAGGTTCACATGAGCAAAGTTATCCTTTCCACCAGTTGATGAGGTGGACCCACTAGTTATCGTAAGTTAGCAGGAGATTATGTTAGTTATCAAGCACACAATTTTAGTGGTGTATGGGTACCCAAGTGGTTGTTTTGATTTCTAATGATAGTAGAAGCAGAATATGGTGCAAACATGGCAGGATGGGGTGGTGGAGGAGTTATGCCCCCACTAAGAGGAAGTGATGGGGAGGTGGGGTATTTATGCCCCACTTACAGGAGAAGATGAAGTACCACTAGTGGGTATACCCCAAACTAATGAAGTAGTGATCGCCATTGCATAACATAAGTATGATTTGATGTGATCTATAAATTGTAATTGTTGAAATTGAATTGATTATAATGATGAATAATTATTGATATGTTCATCAGTGATTAGACAATAAGTATTTGGCCATGATTGTTGATGCCTCATTATTCAAATTGACGTTAAATGTGCCCACATATATTATGGGTATTATACATTTATAGTATATGGAGGATATAAGTGAGCGAGTGCACCCGCCTTTTGATCCAATATTAGTTGTGGCAACATGCATAGTGTTATCCAAGAAGAGAGATGACCACCAAGAGGATATGGATAAATGACATGTGCCTTATCTATGTATTGATCTTTCTTAGAACATTTTAAATATGTACATGACCCTCTTGATTGAGCATTTGAGGGTTCTAGTGGAGCTAGGTGGGCTACGAGAGAGAATGCAATAGTAAAGGTCATGATCATGCACCCGATAACAACAAAATCTCATAGAGGCTTTGACCTCTCACGAAAGTGTAGATGTAGATATCTCAGATGAGTCTAAGGATGATGATGTATGATAAACCGTTTTAGTATTTGTGAAGGGGTGTTTCCATTATTGTATACGGTTTTTTATAAGAGAATACACACACACATGCATGTAATGTGTAGAAGCATTTTTATTCATTCATTATATCATTATATCGCTTTAAAGAGATTGTGTAATTGATAACAATAAATTATAATATTTAGCTTATGATTGATTTAATATGGATAGATAAATTAACTAACACAATAATTGACATACCATCATCCCAAACCATAAGGAAGAATTCTAATTATTTAATATTTGTTGAGTTTTCATTTGTTGTTGAATGGATCGCTTCTGCATTAAAATTGAAATCATATTAATTATCACTATAAGATTGTTATTCGATGGATATTTATTTAATTTAGGAATCCATAAAGATTTAGGACATCGATTAAATCGTATAAGAGAGAATACTCTTCGAGGAGCATCACTCATAGGAGGCCAAGAAACCAACATCTCCCCTAAATGGGTGTCGTGTGAACCCGATATTTGAAGTGATGTGTTAAGGAGGAGATAAGGTATAGTATATATCAAAAGAAATGATACCCTTAGTTACAAGTTTCTTTAGCTTTAATTCTAAAACATAACCATCATTTTCATGATGTTTATTATTGTTGTGATAGTTGCAATAAGGTCGTCCTTTTACCTTCTCATGTTTATGGGGAGGATGATGAGAGTTTGATTTAACCAATTTTAAATCTTATCAAAGTGGAATGAGATCAAATAGATATATATGAAATAATAAAGATCTAACATGCAATGAAAATAAAGTGTAAGAAATGAGAAGATACGAGTGACTTAGCTTGTATCTCACTATCGGGGTGATTTTGGGATGGAGATTGGGTGGAACAGATGGATATGAATAGATTAGATTTATCCGGAGATCATAGATATGAAAGTCTTCCGAGACATAACCGCCAAAGGAGGAGAAGACCGCCGCAAGTGCTAATGTTTGAATTGGGCGTTAATGTCCTAACAACAACTCCTAATCTAAAGTTTTAGGATATGATCTTGTCTTCTTCACTTCACTCTTTGTCACTTTAGATTCATTATAGGTTTCTTATGTCACATATATGCATGTAAAACAAAACCTAGCTACATGTATAAGGATGAAACACACATTAGATGGAATAAATAATGCATGTTATTGAGTTAGATTGACCTTGATGCCCGCCAGTAATGTGATTGTCCTTTGAGTGTTACACTACATTTCAGAATCAATGTAGTTCGTGTGTGTGTGTGTGTGTGTGTGATGTCCCTCAAAGTGAGGTTTCCTTGTGTCAATTTCACAAAGATAGTGGGCTCAACTACTTTGCCCCCAGATGAATGAGTGAGATGGAATGTAGAAATTGTCCCTTTACAGCAAAAGAATAATGGAACCCAAAATGTAGTCCTTGAATATTGCTCTTAGCCCAATTAGTAAAGAGGAAGTAATAGCCCAAATTTCTCAGCCCTTAAAAATAAGTGAGTAATTCATGCACACACACACACACACACACACACACACACACACACACACACACACACACACACACACACACACACACACACATATGTATGTATGTATGTACGTGTATATATATACATGCATACATACATACATGTGTGTGTGTGTGTGTGTGATTTCTTGTTTGAATTTTGATACTTGGTGACACAAAAGGTCGACTTTGACAATTAGAAAGATTCAAAGTTAAATACCAAGTGGAAAATTAGAAACTAAGACAAGCTAGTCAAAGTGCCCGGAGGGACACTAAGCTTTGAGGTATTAGTGTCCTTACTGGGGTATGTATTGTCCTAAGGAAAAGAAACAAAAACATGACCAACAATGAATAGGGATCCCCCTCAGAACTTGACCAAAAATCATACCAATTCAAAAAGATATAAAACAATGTTGTAATAAAAGTCAATCAAAAGCAATATAAGGACTAGGGGAGGTGTCACTTGTATCTAATCTTCTCACTTAGGAATCATGCATATAACAACATATACTTTGGAGGCATAGTGTAATAGTAAGAAGTGCATATTTTGTGTTTGCATTTCCCCCCCTTTATGCTATTTGGATGAAATTTAATAGTATAAGGATATAAGAATAATATACCTATAGAGAGATGAAGAAGTTGTGGCTATGCGTGTACAATAGTAAGAATCATAGCGTGGTGAACTATGAATCATCATTTTGATCCATGTGGGGTGAGTGTGCTATCATAAAAGGTGTTGTTGGATAGAAACATGATACGTAGATATAAAGATGTTGAACCTTGGAGATGATAAGAGGGATCGGGAACGATCAATTCCCAAACTTATGTGAATATTCTATGTATTTGAGCATTTTGATGTTGGAGGAAGAGTTTTGGGAGAGAGATCAACTTTGCTCCCCACCATGACGCCTCCTTAAAGAGGTTCCACCACTGCAGACGGAAATGAACCAATTGTTATTTGCCTACTAGTCATGTGAAAACCATTGTAAAGTGGATAAGGATAGGAAATGGCGTCTTATTGCCCCCACTTTACGATGTAAGGGTAAAATCTTGTCAAAAAATAATAATGCTTGATAAGATAATATTGATTGGCTCCCACATTAGGTCATATAGAGGAAAATTTGATATTATTATAATAGAATTGGAAACAACAAATATTGATTGAAGCGTGGTATTCAATTGAACTCCGATTGAGTTGAGATTTACTTTAGAAATTGAATTGCCCACTTTAGGTCATTTCGAGGGTGAAATCATTAAAATATGAGATATTTTATACTTGAAATATATTGAGACTTACCCTTTCAAGTGATAACTTTGTAGGATTTTAACGTTTCTCCATGACTAATTGAAAATAGAGTGGCAGTGTGTAATGTGATTGTGCGCGTCACATTGGAAATTTGTTTGGTTTTTCTTTTGGAGAGGTAATAGGATAACCCCAAATGTTTTCCCCCTTTTAGTGAAGGGGTGAGAAGCTAGTCTCGAGAACCATGAGCTAAAAGAAAATAGATAGATTTATTGGAAATGAGCTAAAGAAAGATATAATAGAATAGGCGATGATGAGTGAAAGATAAGAATAACATGTAACAAAACATGAGTAGGTGTGTCGTGAATAGTCAATGTGGTTGACATCAAAGATATAGTTGTAATGGTATTAATGGAACTAAAAAATGATAAACAAGGCTCGAGATATGGGTCGAACAATGTTAATGTATTATTTGTCATAGGATCAACTATAATAACTATATTAATTGTAGTGACAATTAAATTTACTATAAATAGTAAGTTGGAAAAAGTCAGGATTTTCATTTGTAAATTGAATTACCACTATTTGAAATCTAGGTTGCATGATGTTGCATGCACGAGAGGTGATTCGAATAAGTTTGAGAGGGTCATGTTGTCCATTTTTGCACTCTGCAAAATTGAGCGACGTGGATAAGTATGAACTTGAAATTTTGATAAATTTTCGATGCCCCCAAAATCCCCAGAGAAAGCCACGGAGGATCTAAAAGAGTCATGGGGAAAAGGAACGAGTGCTACAAATCGAAGCGAGTAGATTTTGAGTGAACTACGCCACATAAGAAAATCCATGGGAAAATTTGAGCATACCGCAAAAGGTTTCAAGCAAAAGTCATGAATAGAAGGGCAATATGAAGAAGGTCATGCAGAATGAGGCAAGGGAGTTAGTAATCCGTGAACAAAGTAACAAAAGTCGTGGAGGAGCAAAATCCATGCATGAATGAAGTCGTGAAGTGGGAAAAAGAAAGCCACAAAATCCGCACATCAAAGGAAAATCACGTTTCCATGCGGAACTAAAAATGCATATAACCTCCGATCCAATGATCGGATCTTTGCAAAATATTGTATAATCGAGAAGTTTCAACCTTCCTTATGCAATAGAATTTTTCTCATTCAATTGGAGGTTGGTGGGTAGAAAGGAAAAAACATCCTCAACACACAAAAGGATCGCTCAGGTGGCATAACCACCAAAATTTAATGCAATATGGGTGCCCATTTTGTCTTCAGCAAGGAAAAAGGCATGGGGAAGTGGTACTTCATAGGTGATATGATATTTTCGAGAATATTTTGGAAGTGGTCAAGGGTAAAAGAAAGAGTATGAATTTCCTCTAATTTGCTTCTTCCTTTCTCCCACTTTTCAATATATTGTAAAATACACCTAGTTTTAATGTTGGATACTTTGGGAATGCGAAGGAATCACATTTGTGGTGCATAAGCGTCTAGAGTTGCATGCCTTGGATCATGATTTTGTGAATGTTTTGCATTTTCTTCCTACATTGTAATGATTTGTGCATGATCTTCAAGCAATAAAATATCTAGTTTTTGTATTGTTAGCTACCTTAGCTAGTGTTTCATTGCATTTCCTTGCCTCTTCCTTTATTTTTGGGTATGTTGTGTGTATACTTCTAGAATCATTATTTATTTTACATCATGAAAATGGTAATATGAAATCGGTTTTAAACTCGTGTCTTCATTTTTCCCTCTTCATCATTTTTTTCTCCCATTTTCTCTCTTTTATAAGTATCTTTCCCCTTATTTCTAGTGTTATCGCGTTTTCTATTTTAGGATTTATGTTTTATGCATATCCTTCTCACCCTGCTCCCTTGGAAAGTTAGAGTAGAGTTAGATAGTTGCATTTCAATTCCTAGGGGTAGTTTAGCTATAGAAATAGGCAAAGGAAGCCGACCTTCTCTGGGGGTTTGTCTCAGTTTGAGTCCCACAACTTGGAGACAATCCCATGTTTCCTCAAAGCCCTAGATTATTGTGATTAGGACAAGTGTAATTTTGAGCTTCAACACATTTTGGCATGCCGGAATGGGACTAGAAATAAATATTTCCAGTTTTATCAAGTTTGGATGTGTATCTTGATCAAACTCTAGCTTTTCGAGGCTCTCCGCAAAGAACACATCCGGTAACTCCATTCATGTAAAATCAATTGGTTTCATGCAAATTTAGTGGTTCAAGTTCATGAGAAGGATTCAAACATAGTCTAGAACAAGAGAAGAGGGGATATTTGAATATTTGCAGCTATCTCCAGGTAGAGGAAGAAGAGGAAGATAAGTTCAGAGATCACCATCTCCACCAAACAGAACTCTTTCAACACCTCCACCTAGTAGGCCCTTCTTGCAATCAACAAGAGTTCTTAGACCAATCATAATGGCTCAACAACCACCAAATCCATTTGTAAACTTCACGGGCAACAGTCCACTTGCCCCGAATGCTCAAAATCCCACCCCAATATCAACATTGAAAAATATCTCATTCTTTATAGAGGAAAATCACACTACTCCAATCTAGATTCACATCTAAGACATTGAAAATGTCTATGTTATCCATGAAATTGTTGAGATGGATGTAGCAGTTAAACTATTAACTTCTTCATTTCAAAGGAAAAGCTTTACAATGGTTTAGGATTTTGATAGTTGGCTCAATTCAAAATTGGAATGCACTATGCACAACCATGTAATCAATTTGGAGAAAGAGGAGACAATTTTTCCCTTTTAGAGCAATTGACCACTATCAAGAGAGCTCCAAATGAGTAGATGGTGGATTTCAACTTCATATTTCAGATAACATGGGACAAAATTCCAATTCTGTCAAGCCAATCAACTGCTGAAGGTCCATTTCTTTATTTCTTAAAAGCTTTAAATTCTGATATAGTTGTTATGATCCAATCTATGGGAGGGATAACATTACCAAGAGCATGTGCTTTAGAAATTAGGTTGAGAATAGTTTAATACAAGTTGGAAAGTTATCCCCTAGGCCACCCATGCCCTTATATCCTGAATTACCTCAAGCCGCTTCAACCTTCTATTGCTTATATTCATGAGCAAAATCCACAACCTTCTACTTCCACTTCTCATACTCCCTCACAATAAAAGGAAGATGAAGAAATGAAAGCTTTAATTAGAAATTTGACCAACAAAGTTATATCCCTAGAAAATAGCAAGCCCAATCCTATATAAATGATCAAAATCAAGGTCAATCCTCAAACCAATAGGGATATCCACCATATAGAAATCAACAATCTAATCAAAGATATGTACAAAATCAACAAAATAACATATGATAAGGTCAAAATGCTAATCTTCCATTGGAAAAATTCCTCCTCCACAAGTGCTTCTGATCCTAGCTTTCAAGTCAAGCTCGTTCTAGTACAAACAATATGGTTCAAGAAACAGAGTGGTGTTTTCCATGCACTATCCCGTGATAATCAATTGGTTGTGAAATAGAAATACACCTTCATGTGTACATGGTTCAAGGTTCTTCCAATCAACAAGAACCACTTTTAAGCACCCAGCTAAACGATGTAGAAGCTTAAGAGACCAATGATGATGTCAATCTCATGTTCTTTGGATTTGAGGACCTTTGTGTGGTCAATCAAGTGGATGGTATCTATAACAAACCTCAAATCAACATTGTTGATAATACTATATATGAGAAAAAAATGTTGGAATCTTAGCCTTCACCTTCCACGAGTCAGGTTAATGCCGCGACTAAAGAGAAAGAGGTTGGATTGGATAAGAGCAAGGTTCTTGAAATGCCTAGTAATTCTGTTTTAAATAAGAGGTTGTTTTTCAATCTAAGCCGCCCATTCAAACATTAAAACTGTACAGAAGAGAAAATAACATGCCGCAGATTCAAAAACCCGCGGATCTTCCATTTAACATTGTTGAGCAAATGAAAAGGACCAATGTCAATGTGACAATGTGGGTTGTGTTGATATTCCATCACAAATTTAGAGCTCGTAAGAATATTCCTATAAGCTGTGGATTTAGTGATGCAAAAACCTCATGTCGTGGTTCATGTCTGTCAAGTAAAGGAAGACCAAGTAAGTAAAATTATCAAAACCCCACCTTTTTACATGTCATTAATTAGTGGGAACTCACTGGTGCATAACTATATGATTCAGGGCTAAATAGATCCGTGGGCTGAGTACCTGGTCTCAAATATACCTAAGGGAGTTTTTACAACTCGATGGGTCAACTATGGGTGCATTAGGAGTAATAAAAATCTTGAGTTAACACTTCATACATGCCCAAGCCTCACCATAACCCATGACATTTCGGTGATTGACCTCCCCCATGTTTGCCATTTTTTATCTAGAGATTTCACCGCTGATAGCAAGGTAGGTGGCTATTTGTCTTTAGATTGGACTCATATGATTTTGAGAATTAAATATGGTATAAGGTTTACAATACAAGAAAATCCCATCTTTCCTACCATATTGAGTCATGTGATCCCACTCCCATCCAATCAAATTGCCTAACACAAGAAGAACATGAACAAGACTCGCCTAGATGATCAACTTATCTCTCCTTTCCATGCTTGATTTATTGCTCAATGAATGGGCTGAGAGAGACCACAAATTTTATCCTTATGATGAAGATCTTAAAACCTTTGAGGCTGATCTTAAAGCACTTATTGCATTCTCCAAGAAGAACCTATCACACCCCTAATGCGACCATTCAAGCAATAAAAGGAAAATGCTTTGGGTTATGGCGGATATTATTTGATGGTTCTAGAAGTAGAAATAGAGTTGGGGCAGGTATTTTTCTCATTTCTCCAAGGAATGAGAAGTTCTTATTTGCTCACAGATTGTATTTTACATGCTCTAACAATGTGGCAGAGTACGAAGCATTGGTGCATGGTCTTCTAATTGTGAGAAGTGGAAAATCAAAGAATTTACAGATCTTTAGAGATATTGAACTCGGTCATTCACCAAGTCGAGGAGATAAGTATGCTATGAAGAACAAGTTGTTAAAGGATTACAAACATAGAGTTTTGATTTGATAAAGCTTTGATGCCATTAATCTATAAGTTACACCCGTTGAATCAATGATGTAGATCAAATGGCGATCTTGGTTCTCAATTATCACCCACTAAGGATTTGGTCAAGGGAAATGCGCAGCATGTGAAGATGGTAGTTAGGATTTCTATCCCAAATAATGAAACCAACTGGAAATTTTTGACAACGATCTAAAAATTGTGCATTTTATCCATAATGAAGATGAGTTCTCCTAAAAAATGTAATTTGATTTGTCTGATAGCTATGGCGATAAGATTATTTAGCTAAAAACAAACAAAATTCTAGATCGTCACCTTGGAACAAATCTTCAGCCCAAATGATGAATTCAAAGGATGAGAAGAACATGGTGGAAAAATAAGAAGACTATCAACCAGTTTCAATTGCCCTAGATAAAGAACTTCTCGGGAAGGTATGTGATGAGGATGAAAACAAGATTTTATCTCCTTATCCAAAAATTTAAGTGATATGTTTTTCATGGGACTATGAAGATTTGAAAGAATTCAACCCAGATATGCTTCGACATTCTATTTATCTCGATCCCAATGTCAAGCCAATTAGTTAAAAAGAAAAATTTCAAGCTAATTAATTTCATTTTCATTAATAATATCTTGTTAGAGGCAATGAGGGTTTTTCATATAACTTCCTAATGCATATGCATGAGTTATTTTGTAGTCTTCTCTTTGAAACATTAAATAATACTAAAGATGTAAGACATGCCAGATTGTCCCGTAGTCCCTTCCTATCCAACAACTTTGAATCGTGATCCGACATGGTCGTGGTTTCTTTCCTTTTCCAATCAAAGGAACATAAAGATCCTTATGATAAAGGTAATCTTCCATCTATATCTTCCAATGACTAAAATTTTCGTGCATGTTGAATTTATCAACCTTTGATATTTCATCATTTTCCATAGCTCCCACTCAAGCTCAAAATTTCCCTGTGATTCAACACTTCAACAAACCAACCTGGCTCTAATACCAATTGTTAGGAAATAATGGATAAAAATTATGTGGAAAAATCCCATGAATCACAACAATAAAAACTTAAATGTTGAATATATTATAGATATGAAATTAAAGGTGTGGAAAATAAAATAAAACAACTCATAGATAATATTTAACGTGGTTCACCCAAATCTAGGCTACATCCACAAAATAGCTAATCCTTTTATTCCATCCGAAAACACAAGAAGGGATACACCTCTGGCTAAGAAATTTGTTTGTAACTCGGTTTGTTGATATGATGTTGTTTTGGAACATAGTTATATTAATGGTTACTCGGTTTGTTGCGTGTTGGGATTCTATGGATACATGTCATTTTATCATCATGACTAACTTATGGTGAATTATGTATAGTTGTGCACGTTGTCGCACTTTATTCCGAAAGATGAAATGTTAGTCTAGAATTCATTGATATCTTATTTAGTAGTTGATTTATATTTTATCGACATGTGTGTTTAATGTGTGCAATGAGTGTGCAGTGAATGTCAGTCACAGGAGAACGTGGGATTCATACCAGCTATGGCAACTTTGCACAAGAACCACGGCTAAGTCCTAGCCATGTTTATTGCTTGAGGCCTTAGCGTTAGAATTATTGTTTTGGGCACCATACAGTGACCTTCATTTGTAATGTAATATGTCTTGTAATTATTAATTTTGCTTAGGTGTTTAGTTTGTGTCAAAGTTTGTTTTGGGGAAGTAATGACCCCACTTACATTATGGTTTGAATTAGTTTATTAATGCACTTAATCAAAAGGGTTTAGGGTCACATGTGAACCCTTGGGTGGTCCCCACACCCTCTACCATTGTGCCAAATTTGCCAAACCCGAAATTGGGTTATTTTGGCATTTTTAGGGACCCTTTTTTAGTTTGGGAGTTCCCTTAACATAAAAATGAGCTCGGACCATACCTAATAGGTAGGGGGCTTATTTCAAGGCTAGAGGGAGTTTTCCTCCCTTTTTGTTCTTGTTTGGTCACATCCATGTAAGGGGTATGGATTAGTGTGTTTGTTAAAAGTTGCACAATATTTGTTTTGTTATCAATTTAGGTAATTTGGGAGAAGAGGGTCCGTGAAAGGCATTTTACCCTTTCTCTCTTTTGTTTTGGCATCTTTGACCTTGAAAGAAGAGAGGGGGTGACACATGTCACCCTCTCATTTATGAGGATTATTGCTTGCTCCTCTTCAAATTCCCCTCATGGGAAAAGAAGAGAACTTTTTTTTGAGCTTTTGCTTGATGCTTGTGGATTGGGAGCTAGAGTTTGCTTCGAGTCAAGAAGTGGAAAAGATTGAAGTTGGAAAGATTTTGGAGAGCTATCTTTGAGGTAGGTCTCTTAAGCCTTATGGTATGTGTTGCATTCATGCTAGTTGTTAGATTTGTTTACTTGGAAATGTGGTTGTTGCATGTGGATTTTTATTTATTGTGCTATTGTTTTTTGCTTCCCTCCATCATATGGCATAATGGAGTTTTGGAGTTGTGGGGGAGAGAGGGATTTTTCCTCTCAATCCTCATAGGCTTGATGGGCAAGCCTTGTAGGATTTAGTTATTCCTCAAATTGGTTTGAGGTGGGGAAGTTGGGTTCATTTGGCTTGAACCTCCTTCCCCATTCTTGCAAGAAACACCTTTGGGGTTTGAAAATCCTTCTAAGAAGGATTTGGTGAAAGGGAGGAGAAATAAGGAGGGCTTGAATGAATTAGGAGAAATAAGGAGGGCATGGAGATCTTGTTTTAAAGAAACTATTGTTGGTTACAATTTTGGAGAACTTCTCTCCTCTCTTCCCCATTTGTTTTAGAGGTAGAACTTGGGTTCTCCTCTTTTTCATCTTTGTAAAATTTGGAGTCTTGTTTATACTTGTCTTGTGTTTCATGTGGATGTATCATTGTTTGTTCACCCTCACTCTTGTGCAAGTTGTGGGTTAGTTGTCCTCTTTCCCATGGGCTCAGGGTGGTTATGACGCATCCCAACCTTGGGAAAGGCATGTAATGATGCCTATGGTTGGGTGGAAAAACAAGCTTCTTCTCCTTGTTTGGATTCCTTGAAGGCATGTGCATTTGGATCTCAAAGTTGGATGGTGGTTGGAGCTCTTGGTCATATTTTTTTTTGGTGAATACTACCTCATTGTGACTCGGACAAAAACGAATGACTTGTGGAAGTTTTCCTTGTGTGTAAAACCCTCTTTTGTATTTGAAGTTATATGTAAATTAGTCTCACATTGTTGATAAATCTACCCTTACTATTAGTATGTTAACTTGTATTGTTCCTTTGAATACTTGGAATGTTATAGAACTAAGCTATATTTTTTTTAGAGACTTAAACCTTTGAAATAAAGGCTTGTAAGATAGTGAAAATAAAGGATTTGGGAGTTTAGGTGCTTTAAATGAAAGCTTGTAAATTAAATGTTATTTTTATGGATCTATGGAACCTCATTTTGAAAAAGAGACAAGTTCTTGGAAAGTTCATTTATTCTTGTGGTAAAAATCATCTTTGTAAAATGTTGAATCTTGTGTAAATGTAAAATTTAATATCATACTTGAAATACACTTATTCTTACAAGGATTTTTTTATAAAAATTTAGAGAATAGAATAAGGCTAGTTTTACTCTCCTTCCTGATAGTTTATTTAAATGGATGAGTAATCTTTATCACTAAATGTTAATCTCAATTTATTACTCTCTTCCCATTTAAAATACATTGTTTCTTTTCATTTATCTCATGAGTATGTTACTCATTGTAACAAAACTAAATATGGAAAATTGCAGGCTCATAAGTCACTATGTTAGTAAATAGAAATCTGCAATTTACAACTTGAAATAATTTCCTTCTTTCCTTACAAATGAATATTCAATACTGTTATTTATTTTAATACAACTATATAGTTGCATACATTATTTTAAATTATTTATATGAGTTCATATTATAAAATGATATTAATGTTATCAAGTTTAAATTCCGAAATAAATAAATAAATAAATATATATATATATATATATATATATATATATATATATATATATATATATATATATATATATATATATATATATATATATATATATATATATATTATATGTTAAATTTTATGTTATATATGTTATATATAATATATGTTATGTTCTTTTAAAATTAAAAATAATAATAAAAAAAATTTAAAAAGGGGGTGGACTTGTTTTTTTTTGTTGTTTTGTTTGTGGCTGGGGAGGGCCGAACCCTCCTCCCTACCCGTCCACGGCCACCATTATCTGCCGCGCGCAGAAACTCGCCACCCTCCCGCCACGCTGCCGCCACCCTTCACCACCTGCTCCCAGACCTCTCACCGACACCCCCGCCCTATCCCACTTTGCCACCCTCCGCGGCACCCTCCCACAACACCACTTCCACCCCACGCAAAGCACTACCCCCGCCCCTACCACTCCACCACCACTCCGCCCCTCTACCATTTCCACGGTCCCCTTCTACGCCACTCCATTTCGCCGCACCTCCTCTCTCCCATGCGACCCACTTGCCTTAAAAATATAAACCCTAGTTTATATATATATATATATATATTCAAATTCTTTTGTTTATATAAATGCACAAAACCAAGAAAATAATATAAGGGAAACTAGAGATCTCCTCTTGAACATTCATGGCATCTTTCTTAACCTGCACATTCAAATGAAAACACAAAATAAAATGAGAAGAGGAAATAGAAAAGAAGAGAAACCAAAGAGATATTTAGGGCAACTTTAGGGTAGAATTTCAAATCTAGGGGCCAAGATTAGAATGATCCTAGGGCTCAAAATAAATCTTACACACTTTTGGATATGGGAAATATTGTGGGAATGAGAAATAAATTAAAAGGGGAGACTAATTAATTATAACAAGGGGATGTAGACTATTATTTCGTGACTCTAGTTAAACTAAAGAGAATAAATAGTTCAGTCATTAATGGAATAGTTTTTAGTTAACTTTTGGGTAAATAAATTTATAAATAAACATTAGTGGGAAATAGTTAAGCAAACATTAGTATTAACCGTTCACCTTTAAAAAAAATTACCTAAAATTTTAGCTGCACATTGGTATGATTTTTCCCGTGTTCCAAGGCGGGGCATTACAGATTCGGGGAACAACTGTGTAAGGTCAAGTTTTCTAGGTGCAAGGAATGAATGCTCCAATGGTGAAAGCCAACTTCTCTAAATGATTCTAGGAGTTATGGAAGGAGTTAGGAGGTAAAAAATGGGCATCATAAATCTATTGGAATCCTATATTAGGTGGATACATCAACATTTCTCCAAGGCTCAAAGATTTCTTGAGTTAATCAAAATTATGCAGTTGCCCCTCTTAGTTCAAGATGGAACAGGCCTTAGATTTTGAGTTTGCATAATTAAGTCTCAATAATGGTTCTATTGTTCTCATCAGTGTTTTTAGTTAAAATAATATACGTTTTGTCCCTAAAACACCTTCCCAAGCTTCTGAGGTGAAAAATCAATTCGACATCAAAGGCAAAATATGCTTTCCAAATTTAGCCAATTCACACTTTGGACACTCTTGTGCCCCCCATGGGACAAGGGGGAAACCAAAGTGCGACCTCCTTATCCTCTCTAAGTCACACCTTGGACTCCTAGTTGCCCCAACTATCCCTTTTGTCCCCTCTATCCCCATGGTACAAAGGGGACAAGGGGACACCAAAGTGCAACCTCCTCCTTCTCTCAGGTCACACTTTGGTGTCCCTGATGTATCCTATGTTTCCCAAGGGACAAGGGGGACACAAAAGTGTGATGTACTCATACATGTAACTTTTGTACCCCATATGACCACCTCCAGCTCCTCCGATGCCATTTCCCATCCCCTACATCTCATCCACCACACACCACAAGTTGCCACTTGTCACCATCTAGGTGCAAGTCAAAATTTAGTATCCCTAGTGTGCCCTCTTTCCCCATGACACTAGGTGTAACCTCATATCCACTCCATTCTAACCCTCGGTTAAGTGTCATAGTTCCAACTAAGTTACAAATCACAATAAAACTTCACCAACTCTCCATTTCTCAAATAATTAGTAAATTTTCTTGCAAAGTGTCAGTTGCAACATCCTCCAAGAATCCTTTAATGTCTAGCCACGCCACAACAACTAATCGTAACAAGTTTCCTTTTTTCTTCTATAGACATCCGGCAAACAAAAACACCTAAAATTTAGAGCAAATGTTCATCAAAAAATATGTTTTTATCTCGAGCCATTTCTTACATGACGAGTTCGCTGATTTTTTGAGATATGGAGAATTGAGCTTTATCTCGTGATTTTTCCTCCTCGATGAAATTATCATTTTACCATGAATCCTGATAAGGGAATCATCTGAATATTAGAGCGGAGCATCCTTAACAAATCACTAAATTTTTAGACCAGCTTTCATAATGGGTGTTTAAAAATACTAAATTTCTAAAAATAGTAAATACTCACTCATCCGCAACATTCCAACAAGCAAAAACAAAAGAAGGAGAAAATTTCTAAAAAAATAGTTCTCAATATGACTTCTAAAAATAGTAAGTCTTGAAATTAAGGTTAGAAATATGTGGCAACTCCCATTCTTACCATCTCTTTACTTTTTTACACCATCACAAATCCAAGAAGGTGTCTTATGGTTTAAAGAAGAAAGAAAATCCCCGTGCTCTCAAAGCATCATTCTAGAGGTGATTTGTAAGGCACAATCGGATGCAATGGGGATGAATGGTCCAAATCATCTTAATTATGGAAAAATAGAGTCACCCTAGTTGAATCCATCCACGAAAGGGGTATCATATGGATCACACTATGATAAGAACAAGATGAGAGTGTCAATGTGTGTGAAAGATGCTCACTTGCATACAACGAGAGAAATCAGGGAACATGATGAGGTTTGTGAAGGATATGGAACATCAAGAGATTCATTGAAACTCAAGGTCATCAAATATGTGGTCATCAGGAGAATGATAAGAGAATATCACCATGAGTGATGTTGGTAGTCATCTCAAGCTCACAAACAATGCATATCTCATGAAAGTTTTTTCTAAACACTTAACCAATGCTTTATCACGTGTTCACATATCATAAGTCAAGGAGTTGACATTTACAATGCTTCGATTCAATTTTGAGGTCAAGAAAATGTAACTCATCCTCAATTTTCATTCGGGATCAATCCTTCTATTCGGAGAAGGAAAGTCATTTCCACGAGGAGAAAATTGAGTAAAAGAGGTGTCTAGATACCATAAACATGCTTCCACTCGTGTGACATCTTGGTCATGGAGGCGAATTGTGAGTTTAAGAAGATATCATCATGTTCATAGGTGAAATGTGAAGCTCAAGGAGTAAGTTTGATGATCATAATTTCCTCCCTTTACCATTGTGTTCAAATATTTGACGAACAAACTAGATGAACTAGTTAGGATACCAAGATAATTAGGACCATCATATTTGAAAGATCAAGAAGTCATCTATTCCCATGAGAAACACGTGAGAAGGAGGTGCATGAACATCTTAAATTTTATTCCAGTCAATGAGGATTTTGGAGTTAGGAAGGGTAAGGTGATGATGTTCATTTGGAGCACCATGTTTGCAAGAATGGGAAATTATCTCAGTTTCACTTGATTCCATTCATTTGGTAGTGTTCTTAAACACTCATTCAAAACCTCAGTAATGTGATCACACCTTAAAGGAGGAAGCACATTGCAATCACCTCATTTTATTACAATGGATGGTCATACATCAAGAATCTCATTCAGGGAGAAATCATCTATCCGTGAAGTGAGGATCTATCTCAATGAGTGAAAGACAAACATCAAAATTTTTGAGCATCATGGAGTTATCTCTTGGTCACATAGAGAATTTTTAGAAGGCCTATATAAGTAAGAAAGTGATCCTCATGTCATAACTCATGCCTTGTGATTAGAATAGATCATCAAGATCATCATCATAATACAAATTTCATAAAGAATGTTTTTTAACACTTATTCGATTATCCTGAATGTCTCATATCTCATAGAAGAAGGAGATTGTGATCACAAACACTTCAAGTCAACAAGATCTTCACTGGTAAAGGGTTCATATTCATCGAATGGTCAACCATTCTCTCTCTCTTCTTTTCTCTCTATATTCTAATTCTTCACTAAGAATGTAGTTTTCTCTATTTTTTCTTATTCACTTAAGGGTAAGTGCACCAATCTGGGGGCAAAAACCAAACAAAAATCAAATTATCCAAAACGCGCATGCATTATGGTTTTGTCAGTGTTGATATTTTCCTGAACCTAAAATGTGTACACACGTTATAACACGCACCTGTTATAGCAAAGTATAATATTTCTTTTATTATTTATTATACTTTAAATTTATTTTAGTAAATATAAGAAATTAAGGTCACTCTCGCACTCGATGGAAGTGGTCTCGTAGCTCCAAAAATTATAATCTTTGGAAGATAGTTTTTCAAAATCTAATATGGTCAAGTACTTACTCATTTTTCAGAGAGATTTCATCAAGTACCTAAAACTTTCAGTGGCATATATATTGTTTTTAGCCTTTGTTTCTCGTGGGAAAACATATAGTCATTTTTTAGGTTTTGTGACCTTATGGATTGGATTTTGGCCCTACCACTAATCAATTGGAACCAATTTTTAAATTTGGTCTATAATTCACTTTTGTGACCACGAATCAACTATATGATTCTTTGTCTGATTTTAATGAAATGAGATCCTCACTTTCAGTAGATAGAGGATTGCTCATTAATCGGGATTCCTTGGCCCTATGGCCAAAATTGGGTGATTATAATGTGCCTCTTCCTTAAGGTATGATCACAATACCAAGTGTTGAATGAGTGTTTATGAACAATACCAAGTTAATTACATCAAAGCCAACTTAAATGATTGCTCATTCTCATAAAACAAGGTGCTCCATAAGAAAATCATATCCTCACCTTTCCGGCACTACAATCATTATTTCATGGAATAAACTTCATTATTCTCATACACGTCTTTGCTCATATGTCTCCCATGGAGATATACGATGCCTTAATACTTAACACATGATGGTCCTGTAGATACCTCAGTGGCATGACTAGCTCCTATTAACTTGTTCTTTGGAGAGATTTGGGTACAACAAAAAATCAAGATATGATGATCATCAAGTTATTCTTGAGATCCACATTTCACCTTTGAATATGATGACTCCTTCATAATTTAATTTATTGACCAAGATGACACCTGGGTGGAAGCATGCTTATAGTACATGGGCACCTTTTTTCTCATGTAATAAAGACTATTATTCTAAAAGTACATCCCGCATAGCCCCCTCAAACTCTGGCATTAACACCGCTAGACTATATTTTCACATTATTTTGCTTTTATTCATATTCCAACACATACTAGGGATTATGAAATGATCGTATTCTCGATTACCTTCCTCCACACTTATCAAGGACTCTACCAAATATAAGTACTAACTTTTACAATGAATATTCTACTCTAGGTTCCCTTAAGACTAGTATGCACACCTAGTTAGATTATGAACTGTGAAATTTAGTTTAAGAAATACTCCTTTAGATGGATTATTACATCAGACGTTAGAAAAGTGACATGTAAGCATGAGAATCTACAAGCAACTATTCTTCGTACTCGACATCTCGAGGTTGTGCAAAAGACAACCTGGTGAGAATGGAATATATGTGGATACAAACAAACTAGTTGGGTAATCTTATATCCTCAACACAATGATAATGGAATATATGAATCTAAGGTAAAGAAGAATCTCCTAACCTAAATTGGTGTAATGGATCATTCGGATATAATAATAACGCTCAGTAGGCTCCAATCAATGCCTAGCTCACAGAGATCCTATTTATCGGCTCATTGGATACGTGGGAAAATGACTTGTAGGTGTTTCATGTATATTTCCGACAAGGTAATGGAAAAATGGTGATGAGAGGTGTAATGGATCCTCCGTAGCTTTATGGGCGATTCTCTCGGTCTAGTCCGGTAAATCCCTAACCCGATTGGATGCTACATTTAATACGAGAATTGTGTAATGATGTCTGGCAGAAGTGGTGAGGATTTGAATATTAGTGCGTAAACCAAAGTCAATGTCTGATTGATCAAGAGGCATGTTGGGTCATGGGACCTACGGATCACAACCGTAAGTTCGTGGTTGCGGTGGACCTCCTATAGTCATATGAGGAGTCAATTTCTTCTCCCAACTATCCAATAGTCATAAGCCTTTTCACCTCAATGTTTTAGAACTGTAAGTTGTATAATTTTCTCGTAGTACCTTATGGGTGTTTTGGCAACTTGAATGCTTTATGCCCTTAACTATTACTTGTATTAGGATATGAGTAGTGTTAGTTTGAAAATCTATCTCTGGGGAAGATCTATGGATAAACGAGCTAACAAGTGTGCGGGCATAGCCCCTCTTTTGAGTCAGCAAAGCGAAACCGGTTTATTGTATTCTACCAAAGCAGGAATTTGGCAAGTATCACAATATTCTCGCTTCTGTGGGTTTGGGATCTCATCCCAAAGAGGGGTGTTTCCAACTCACGAAAAGAAAGGAATGGAAGAGAGGATGAAGAGAGATCAGATCCGAAGGGAGAAAAGAAATGAATTCCAAAGTAGAAAGGTCAGAGGGTTTATGTTTTGGGATTGGTAGTAAAACAGAGCCAAACCTACTTGCATAAACGAATAAAGCAATACTGATGAATAAATGACAAAAAAGTAGAGAGATCCAATGTAATAAACACATGATCTCGACATACAAAAGATCGATGCCCATAACACGCATATTCAAAGACAAAGTCTTAATATTTGTATTAATATTTTCTTCTCATAAAAGTACAAAGCCTTTTCTTCCCACTCCTATTTTTCATCTAAAAATATCCACCCCTAATACAACAAGTATTCAAGTATATATGTATGAGAGAAGAAAAGAAGACAAAAGCAAACCAACCACTTAATTACAAAAATATCTTACAATAGATTACAAAGTCATTTGTTGACTTTTGACAACTTTTTAGTGGATGACATCATCCCATGGTGCAACATGGATGATGTCATCATTTGTGTCAACGCACTTTAGATATTTCACAAGGAGAAAGTTGGGAAGAAGGAAACTATTCATCGTCATCTCATGCTGCCGAAAGGGGGTATCCTCGTTTTTGTCGCTCGCACGACGAGATGTGGAACTCGGGTACGGTGACTCCATGAACTTGTTAATCATGGGTTGAGCTTGATCCTCGGGAAGGATCTCAGTGTCGATCGATGATAGCTTCGCAAGTCTCCCGCTCATCTATGACATTTTCTCGAGTTTGGAATAATCATTCTCTCCGCTCTATGTATCCAATGAAGTCATGACACGCCAACAGATTGTTGATGGATTCGCATCGAACGTGACCTCTCGGTCCCAACTTCGTGGAAACGATCTCCTCAAGATCCGAATAGTTTCCTCAACCTTCTTAAGGCGAAAGAAGAAGTGAGCAAGCCTCGAGACATTCTTAGGACAATCTGCTTTCATTTGATGCATCAGATCCAGGGATTCCTCTTTACTTTATCGATCTTCTCAAGGATGAACTCCACCGATCTACCCGATAATCCATAGTAGAAAGGATCTTGTTGAGGGCCTGGGTGTCCAAAGATGCCGAACTTGACCAGATCTTCAACTGAACAGTCGAGCATTTTTTGAAAGGTCTCGTGCTGCATCCTGACAAGATCCAACTCTTCGGAGATGGGTCCTGCTATCGCCTGGAGTTCTCTGTTCATCTGATTGATGTTCTGATATAACCTAGTGAACTTAACGATCACTCCCTTACTTTCTTTGAGGATTTGGCTCCTCCAGGTGGAAACTGCCATGCCCTACTCGCTGATTTTGTCATATTCATTGATTTTATCTTGACTCAGAGGCTCGTGAGTTTCAAGGCAGCTTATAGGAGGCGCACCGCCCATTTTCTCGTAAGGCAATGGAGAAGATGTTTATTTTACTCCTTTAAGTGAGCCTTTTCTCTTCCTTTACTTCCCGGAGCTTTTTTTCGCAAGATGCAAAGGGCGTCAATCAGTAGATAGGGCCTCTCCTCGCAGGATTTCAAGATGTCCCCATTGTGACTTGAGTCACTCAGGTAACTGTCAAGACATGATCCTTTTTATCCTTTAAAGGATCGGGGGTATGCAATCTCCATTACTCTCTCCCCGATGCACTCGAGAGAAGCGGGTTATAGGCTTTTGCTTCTTGGCCTCTTTGATGGGATGATGGAGAAGTCCATCGGTGTGATGGGAACTTTCCTCTTCCATTGACTCAGTGTTTCGGGAGATCCAAGCCGACTTATGGGAGAAGGACCAGAAATAGAAAGGAGCAAATGGCAGAAGAAGGGAAAACGTGGAGACACTTGAGGCGACATTGAAAGGGAAGCCGAGGAAGTGCTCACGGAGGAAGGGATACTCACAGGGGAGGTAGACATAGGAATGGAAGGGAGCCGAGAGATGAGGGAAGAAATGGTGGGGGACAGCTCCGTGAGAGAAGAGAAGATGGATGATGAAGAAGGGGGAACAAGAGAAGATGGGGAGAGGACACAACCAAAGGAATGGTCATTGGGTCACCCGAGGAGGGGAAGGAGGAGAAGGAGAAGGGACAGTAAGGGACCTCATCAAGTTATAGTTGTGGCAACATCCCGAGTGGATGTGCCTATCAACATCTTCCGCCGCTTCTTCTTCTAAGCTTTCCGTGATTTCAACCCGTCTGTGAAGCGGAAGGAGGACTTTCAGGAGCTTCCTCTTGGGTGGAGCTTGCCTCACCCTCTTTTCCTTTCCCTTTCCCTTTGGTAGTTGTTTTTCCCGAGGAGGTGCGTTGCCCAACGGAGATGTAGTGAAATCAACTCCGAGGTAAATGAGACCATTCATTCTACACCAATGCTCTGTTCTCCGCAGAGTTTCCTTGACCCTTTCTTCTATGGTCTGAGGTGCTTTGTTCCTATCAATCACGGCAAAAGGCCAATCGTCCCCACCCGTGTCAAGATACACTTGATCAACTTCTTGCTTAGTAGTTTGATAGCCTTTTGGGACGATGGCCACACTATACTGGATGATTTCGCCAAGGCCAAGCGGGAATGATCCTTCCTCCTGAGCTTGACCTCATGATATATATCGATATAAATGTCTTCGATTTTTGAGGGATGTGGATCGATTGAGTTTGGCCCCTGGGAGACAATTTCTGGGTCAAAGTGGGCCTTGGCTGGAAGTTATGCTTTAGATTTAGCAGCCTCCAGCCTCCGCAAACATATCCTTCGCCTTATGGTGAGAGAGACAAGTATACCCGCCCACCGTGAGGGGGAAAGGAGTTCCACCCTTCTTTCTTTTCGAGACACTTCGTGGTAGGTGATAAGCATCTCTGACAAATCCAACAGATCAACTTAAATGGGGCCGGCATATATCTTGGCAGCTTGGTTGGTTCCCAAGAAGTTAACCCCTCGATAAGTGAAGGTGGGGAATTGAGTGAACAAGGCCCCCCATTTCTCTGTAGCTACGACGATACTCTTGGTCGTATGACCGTGAGTCATATTTGGCCTTAGAAGACAGATGATGCCATAGAAGAAGGCATCGTTGATCTTTGTGAACTGGGGGATACTGTTTTCCAGCTTTAGTTCTGGATAGTATTCATATATTTTAACTTGGGGCCAAACCCCGCACCGCATCAAAGCTGGATAGTCTCTCTCTGAGGCCGCAACATAGACTACGTAGGAGTTCATATGTAACCTCCCGCCAGGTGAGTCATTGGAGCTGCCGTATATGGTGCTGCTTTATGATCTTCGCCCACTCAAAGCGCTGATCCGGCACATTTTCATTCATCATCTCTAAGTACCTCAAAGATCCACTTGGAAATTAGTGGGCATCAGAAGCCCAAACACTATGCTCAGAACGTGATTATATCACCGAGTTCCTCAAAAGTCACTTCGATGAATGAATTATGGCCATCTAGTCACCACCTTCTTGTTCTTCGTATACTTCGCTCATCAACCGCATACACTCGATCCTCATTTTCATCCCAAGCTTTGATGCAATCTTCCCGCCACGCCACAAAGTGCCGGTGATGAGGAATGCCGAGCATTATTTCAAGTGTTAGAAGCGGTGAGGTTGACATGACCTCGCCCTTCTCATTATGGACACATCTTGTGTCTTTGTCAGTAAGAGCGGCTACTACCATCATAAACTCATTTTTCACAAAAGACTAATCGGGATCCCACCAAAGAAAATGCAACCCACTACCCATCGGGCTTGTCCATCCACGGACTTCTTGACCCTCTGGTTCTCGCCCGTAAATCCTCCATATCAATGTGACCAAGTTCTTAGTCTCGATATCTAGGTCACACTCGCTTGGGATTCTGGACATCTTAACCTCTCCGATATTTGTACTTCATTTCTTCTTCGTGAGCTTGGCTTTGCCTTAGATTTGGTAGGTCTCTCGCTTGATGTTGACATATGTAACTTTGAACTCAAGCATCGATCCGCAAGAAGAAGAAGTGAAACCCAATGCAAGAAAGTCATATTAGCTGCTTGATCTTCCATTAAAGCGCCGACAAGAAAGAGTTAGCAATTTTAAGGCCTCAGTGGCGTAGGGGTGCTTATGAATACCGCAGTTACAGGTTAAATAATATGGCGCACGTAAAAGGGATGCCTTAAGGGATAAGACAATAAAAGGGCGCATGGCACGTGGATACGTAGGTTACATTTTTTTGTTGCAGAAGTAATGCGCTACGCACATGTATGCATTTTATAGCGGCACTCGATACTTTTCATGTTACACGGGTACAGGATGTGCCAAAGGGCGCATGTTTAATGTGTGTAACATCATTTTTTGCACGCGCCACAGGAAACTTGTGCAACCGCATGGAAGGTCTACACAACATGTTGTTGTTGTAATAATGGGCGCGCTGAACGCGCGCTGCTCACGCTTTTCCCTCGCACAAATAAAGTCATCGGTGTCGCATGGATGCAGGTGCGCGCAATGGCGCAAGTTTTAACAATGCTACACATGACATTGCGCCAAGTAAATAGGAAAGTGGGTGCAATAAAGCAAGGGAAGTGCACCTCGAGGGCGCAAATTTTCTTTATGAAATAGGCATGGTGGATGCGCCATCATGCCGAGCACTATATATCATGTCATAGGGTGGCAGATGCGCCAAAAGTGGAGAAAACTACAGCTACTTTTAAGCTTTGATTCTTTCTCCGAGGGGTTTATATGTGGTTTAAGCTTCTTCAGGGGTTCCTCACCTGGGTGGTGAAGAAGCTTAATCAAAGGGGTCCAAGCAATTTCTTTACGAGACAGTCCTCTTTACTAGCAGATCTGGAAAGAGGGGGAAGCACATGGGGAAGGACAGATAAAACAATAAGGGGGAGGGTTCCATGGTTCACAGATTTATTCCATCCAATCTCCACAAACAAGCAGCCAAAAACCAAAAAACACAAAACACAAGAGCAAGGGACCTCTTACCAGGATTATATAATGTGAGAGGTGTGAAACTGGGTCCACGACGTGATTTGATAACGACAGGCGCACTGACAGGTGCAGAGGGAAAAGAAATAATCACGTGATTTTGTCTGATGAAAATGACAGGGCAAAGATGCGCCTATATATAGGCAAGGTGGTAATAAATGCGCCAACCACTTTTTCAAGTGGCGCACCAAAACGCCTGTCGACAATGGAAAGGATGCGCCCTTTGGCACACCAAAACACCTGCCAACATGAAGTTATGTGCGCCTTTGGCACACCAAAAGCGCTTGTCAACACAGTAAATACGTGTGCCCTTAGCGCACCAAAATGCGGCAACAAAAGTATTGTTGACATGAAGGCGCATGCGCCTTTGCGCATGTAAAGAAAGGTGCAACATAAGTGAGGCACTAAAAGGTATGAATAGTATATATAGGGGATTTTAGGTAGTAGTTCATCATCATTGAGCATTTGAGTCTTATTATATGGTTCGAGGTCGCCTCCTCGAAGTGGCGAAGCTATTCTAATTGCATATCGAGATCATTATTCTAGAATATTGTGTTATTTGGTGTTATATTTCTACTCATGATCTGAATTATACAAGTAATTTCATTACAAGTGGTATCGTAGCTGCGATCTCGGGCCAAAATTAGGGCAAAAACCTAATTTTTGTTTCCACCATATATCATCGAACCAAAGTCGAATCGGTGGGAGATATTTTTACTAGAGTTGTAAAAACATTTCAAGTAAGGTTCCTAAAATTTCAGACTTTTTTGATTTATTTTGCAAAAGTTATTACAAATTTAGGTTTTTCATAAAATCACTCCTTAGGGTGCAAATTGTGAATTTTTTTCAAATTCGCTTACATTTTCGGAAAGCAAAAAAAAATTATTTGGGGTTTGTTCTTTAAGTTTTTTTATATTTGGCCTCAATTTCGTATCAAATACGAAACCCTAAAATTTGACTCGTGATCCCTACATCCTACTATTTTGGGGCATCATGGCATGGGCCTTCCACAAGAGGAAAAAAAGAATCCCATCACTCCGGGTAAAACACTAAAAGGATGAGATAGAGTTGAGGAGTCGGAGACATAAGATATATAACTACAGATTCCTCAGTGGTTAGGTTTACTTCTGGATGCACTACAAAGTAAGCCAACTTGAGTTTAACCTCGAGAGACCTCGAATCTCGGGTGGCCAAAGAAAGAAGATGTGGATAGGATCGAAAATATCGAGGATTTCATGCAAAACTTCAAGATGTATATGATGGGTAATCATACTTATGTCAATCAAGGTGGATCCTCAGAGTCAACATAATAGACACATGAGCCAGAGTGGATCTTCGAGTGTGCATAATCCAAATACGAGCACTCTGCAGCCCGTACTATGTTTCCAAAAGTGGAGATGTGTAAGTTTGATGGAAAGGATCCACTCAATTGGATCAACCAAATGGAGAATTTTTTTGAACTACATCAGATTCCACCAGGACAAAAGGTGACCATGGCAGCTTTGTATCTCGAACCTGACCAATTCATCTGGTATCGATGGTTATGTGCTCAAAGGCAAAAGAGTGGTCTCAATGTTACATGGACAATGTTCACTGAAGAGTTGCAATTACACTATAGTTCTAGTGTGTCAGATAATTACTTCAGCCAATTAGCAAAATTGAGACAGATAGGATCTGTTAAGGATTACATTCATCACTTCCAAAACCTTTCTCTATGGGTGGAAAATATTACTGAAGAGAATCTGAATGACCTATTTCTGGGGTCTTAAGGATCACATTGAGCATGAGGTGCGTATGTTTAATCCTCATAAGGTTTTTGATTCGATGATTATGGCAAGAAGGGCAAGAGGAGAAATTTGTTTCAAGTAGGAGACAACATTTCACTTATACCAGAGATCGCAACACCTTGGCCCAACACTCCCTCGACCAGTTAGATTGACACCTCAACAAATTGAAGAAAAAAGAGAAAAAGGTTTATGTTTTAACTATGACAATAAATTTGGACCAGGACATAAATGTGCTGAAAAGAAGTTGTTCTACATTGATGGGCCTAGTGAAGATGAAGAGAAGGATGAAGATTCAGAGTCAGAGGTCTTGGTTGAGCTAGAGGAGGAGTCAAGAGATCCTCAGCCAACAATCTCATGCCATGTAATTTTAGGTATTAGCACCCCCCAAACCCTAAAGGTGGTTGGATTCCTAAAAATAGAGGGTCACAGTGTTGATTGATTCAGGAAGTACTCACAACTTTATCAATCATAAGTTAGCAGTGCACCTAAACTACTTCATTTATCCAGCTCTTGAATGTCAAGTAATGATCATGATGGAGGTATCATATTACTTGTTCTGAAAATGCCATAAAGATTAAGCTTTCCATGGGAGATTACATACTAAATAGTCCCATGTATGCCATTTATATGGGAGGAGCAGATCATTGTGTTAGGGGTTCAATGGCTTACCACTTTGGGAACCATCGAGATGAACTTCCAAGACTTGTTCATGCATTTCACTCAAGGAAGGACTTTTGAGCTAAGAGGCTTAAGAGCAAAGTCTCCACAAATAGTAAGTTCTCATCGATGCACAAAATGCTAAAAAGGGTGCAGAGGGATTTGTGGCACAACTATTTTCTACTGAGGCTCATCATTCTAAGGACATTATACCATCGATATGCAAGTTGTTGTCGATGCACACTTTGTTGTATTTGAAAATATACCAAAGGGCTTACCTCCAAAGAGAGATCATGATCATGCTATTCAGCTATTACTAGAAGTCAACCACCTAACATCGAGACTTATAGTACCCATATGTGCAAAAGAGTGAAATTGAAAAGATTGACAAGAGATGTCTGAAGCAGAATTATCCGTCATAGTCGAGTGCTTATTCTTCTCCAAAGAGTGATGGTACTAAGAAAGATGACATGTGGCACATGTGTCCCGATTATAGGAACTTAATAAGTACACAATCAAAGATAAGTTTCCTATTCCCGTAATTGATGATTTGCTTGATGAGTCGTGATGGTGTCATTTATTTTACAAAGCTTGATCTTCGCTCGAGATACCACCAAATCAGAATCAAGGATGAGGATGTTCATAAAACTACCTTTCTGCACATGAAGGCCATTATGAATTCCTCGTAATGCCTTTTGACTCACAAATGCACCTTCTACATTTCAAAGTTTGATGAATTCTATTTTTAAGTCATTCCCATGAAGTTTGTCTTAGTGTTTTTTGATGATATATTAATTTATAAAGAAACATGGGAGGAACATTTCGCATCATGTAAATAAGGTTTTGGAAACCCTTGAGCAACATCAACTTTATGCAAAGCCCTCTAAGTGTTCTTTTGGACTCAAGGAGGTTGAATATTTGGGTCACATTGTCTCTCATGAAGGGGTTAAAGTGGATCCTAATAAGATCAAAGCCATGATGGAGTGGAAGGTTCCAAAAACCCTAAAGAATCTACGAGGATTTTTGGGGCTTATAGGTTATTACCGAAGATTCGTAAGGCATTATGGAAGCATATCTCGCACCTCTCACAACTTTATTAAAGAAGGACTCCTTCCATTGGAGTGAGGATGCAACCAAAGCATTTGAGCAACTAAAGGAGGCCATGTGCACCACTCCAGTCTTGGCTACTCCAGATTTTTCCAAAACATTCATTGTTGAATGTGATGCATCAGGGGTGGGTATGGGGGTAGTTCTCATGCAAGAAGGCCATCCTATTGCCTTTTTGAGCCATCAATTCAAAGGTAAGAATCTTTCCAAGCCAACTTATGAGAAGGAAATGCTAGCCATACTTCATGCAGTAAAGCAATGGAGACCATATCTCATAGGAAGACACTTTAAAGTGAAGACAGATCATGATAGTCTAAAATACTTCTTGGAGCAGCATTTATCATCTGAAGAACAACAAAAATGGGTCTCCAAGATGTTGGGATATGATTTTGAGATTATCTATAAGAAAGGGAAGGAGAATGTAGTCATGGATGCTCTGTCAAGGAAAGATGAATCAACTGCAACATTGTTATGTGCCATATCCATATTACAGAAGATCGATAGATGAGGCAAGGTCCAAATGGAGAAATGACCCAACCACACAAAACCTCATTCATCATCTCCAAATGATCCAAGCATGTCTCAAAATTTTGTATCAAAGGGGATGCTTTATGGTATAAAGATAGATTATACCTATGTAAGAACTCCACTCTTAAAAATAGGATTCTATCCGAGCTTCACTCTTCTCCAGTAGGGGGCACTCTGGATTCTTGAAGACTTATCATCGAGTCAAACAAGATTTATTTTGGGAAGGTCTCAAAGGGGATGTCCAAAATTTGTGGCAGAATGCATGGTTTGTCAAAGAAATAAGGGTGAAACAGTTCATCCCTGTGTCTTCTACAACCTCTATCTATTCCTACCAGCAAATGGGGGAAGAGGTTTCATGGACTTTATCACAGATTGCCTAAATCAAGGAAAAATGTCATCATGGTCAGTGGTGATGATAGACTCACCAAATATGCTCATTTTTGTGCCTCGCACACCCATTTGCTGCAAGCACTAGTAAAAATAACCTTCATGGACATAGCCTCAAAGCTTCACGGGACACCAAGATTATAGTAAGTGATCGAGACCCTATATTTACTAGTAATTTTTAGACTGATTTATTCTCATGTTTGGGTACTCAGCTAGCTCATAGCTCTTCTTATCATCCCCAATGATGGGCAAACAAAAGTTGTAAATAAGTGTTCGAGGGATATCTCCATTGCTTTACGTCGATAAACAAAACAAGATGGGTCCAATGGTCGCACACTGCAGAATGGTGGTATAACACTTCTTTCCATACTTCATCTAAAATGTTTCCTTTTTTGGCACTATATGGGTACCATCCACCATCCATCACATCATCATCGAGAGGACAACCGCGGGTTAGAGCAAAGAGAAGAACACATTCAAGATCAACAAGAGGTCCTCTCTAGTCTCAAGGAGAACTTGGTCATGGCACAAAACCACACGAAGCAACAAAGTTGATCAACATCACATGTAAAGGCATTTTTGAAGTCAAAGTGATTGGGTTTTTGTGTTACAACCATATAAGCAAATGTCTTTAAACAACAACAAAAGGATAACAAACTTTCACCAAGTATTATGGCCCCTATCAAGTATCAAAAGATCGGTATCAGAGCATACAAATTAGAACTTCCACAATCAACCAAAATACATCCAGTCTTTCATGTTTCTTTCCTGAAGAAAGTAATTGGACAGAGAGTATCAGCCCAAACAGTGTTACCTGAGCTCAATGAGGAGGGGAGAGTCATCTTGGAACCTGAATGCATCCTTCAAACACGCACTAAAAGATTGAGGACACGGGTTATTACTGAGTACCTGATCAAGTGGAAGAATATGGACAATGAAGATGCAACATGGGAAGATATGACATTCCCGCAGTTGAACACCCGTGAGCTTCTCAACATCGGGGACAATGTTGCTTTTCAAGGGGAAGGGCATGCTACGCCTTAACCTATTTGTTGTATTAGGATATGAGTAGCCGACTTGTGGCTTACCATATCATTTTATTATATCATTTATACTTTCTCATGCTTAAGTAGGGTCGGCCTCGTGTGGCCATAACATATGAATAGTAGTATATATAGGATTTTAGAAGTAGTAGTTCATCATCATTCGAGCATTTGAGTCTTATCAGATGGTTCGAGGTCGCTCCTCAAGTGGCGAAGCTATTCTAATCGCATATCGAGATCATTATTCAAGGGAATATCAGGTTATTGAGATCATTTGTATATTTGTTACTTTGCATGATTTGAATTTCCTACAAGTAATTATACAAGTAATCTCAATTGCTCACTAATTGCTTAGTAGGTTTATTGTTGTTGGAAAACCTATGAATCTTAAGGTCTTGATCTATGTCACCTAGTGTCAGGGGAGATTTGCCGAGGCAAATTGCTCGGTTCAAACATGCGTATTCTCCGGCTCTCTAGGTCTCACAAGTGATTTTCATGCAAAGATTATTCAATCTTTAACTAAAAACGAATAAACCAATTATAAAAGATATATCTACACTATGCATATATTCTTTTACTTTTGTATTTTACGATGAAGTATTTTAACGAAATTAAAAGAGAAACTATTCTAATATATTCAAAAATGGAAAATTAATCTAATAATTAATCAAAACAAGCAACGTAGTCTGGTATAGCTATTTGCCTTCAGAATTGGTGGAGTTTATCCTACATATTTAAATAACTAACTAATTTTAATCAAAAGAATCTCAATCCTACCTTAAAGTGAGGAATGAATCATTTCCTAGCTTTCTCAAACTATCATTCCCCACAGCCTTCCCCAATGATATCGAAAGTGATCTTTAATTGAAATGAAATAATTTACTACTCTCCATTTGATATATTGTAACTAGAACTTCGATAGCTCAAAACATAAGAGTTTGATGCGGAATGGTAAATCCATTCTTACTGTGTGACTTTGTTCCCCTCTTTTGGAATATGGATCTCCTTGCTCCTTCGTGTTCTCGTGAATCCTTCCTGAGTAAAAGTGTGTACCTACCAGCGTGTGATGTAAGAAGATACTCGAATAATGGTAGCTTTGGATATAAACCCCGAATACAATGCAAGTAAGAGAGGAATATAGCAAGTGAATAGAGCTATGACTCTAATGTAATTTTAGCAGGATTTATTCAGGGAATACAACACAAATACGCCGAGGACATGTGAAACTATATTTTCAGTGATTAAGAAATGAAAACCTTCAACTCTAAGATGGATTCTAATTTAAAATGAAACTATCCTATCTGCTAAAACTGGATCGTGACGTGTACAACAAACGACTTAAATAAGATGAAAGCAAGAAGATCAAATGATCTCTAATACAAACATGAGAGACTCCGATAATCGATGCAAAATATGAAACTACCCACAAATTATGTAAGAAATTCAAACAAGAACCGAATATTTAAACAGAAGGAGAGGGCCTTTATTTAAGAACAAGGCTGGGCTTTAATAACATTTGTATTTACTAGAGAGGGTAACTCCAAATTGATCTCTTTTATTATAAACACAAGGGAAAACACTATTTACATTTGGTAGCCAAAACATAAACGCAAGCCAAAGTGGTTGAAGAATGGGTGAAAATACTAATATTTACGTCATGATCGTCGAACATTCTTCAGCATGCACACAGACCACCTTGCCAAGCACAGTGGCTGGGTGAGTTACAGACCACCACATCCTGGTCACGGCTAGGAAAGGGCCATGGACCGCCTGGGTAGAGGCGGGGAGGTCCTATCAGACAAGACCAAAATGCAAATAATAAAGGGGGCAAAAGGATATCTAACAAAGCACACGGAGCTTGGATAAAGCATTTAGGATGCAAACATACACTTGTGAGGTTTTCTGGATTCTCAACACCTTACGAAGAGACCTGTCAATCATCATTGGGGTTTCCTAGTAACCTCTTTCTCGCAAAGACAAGACCTACATTTCTCGGCACGTCATATATTTCCCCCCTGACGAGAAGCATTTTAGCCATTAAGAGGCATAAAACGGTGGGTCCGAGTATGATTATCCCAAAATGGGGAGATTAAGTTATACCTCCGACACGCCCATATGTGTCAAAATGTATACCATCCAAAATTCCCAATACCATTCATGCATGGGATTAGAACTTACATCCGTTTGGTGCTCACTCTGCATAAAAGCATTCAAAACCAAATTAAAATTTTATATATATATATATATATATATATATTTAAAATGAGCTCATTTTACTATTCATTCACGCGTGTTGATTTGACTATCCTGGTTTTTCGAGCTCACACTCCAGGACTCACTTTCGTGACCGTTTCAAGAGTACATCCAAAACGTCTATCGCGAGATCGTGATCATGCCTCTCGAGCGGACCTTCATGTGCCGACACGTGAAGTCTCACACCCCAAGTTAGTTCTTCTCAATTTATCATTTTTAAACCTAAAACATGTAAATGTGCTAGAAATATTTGTCTCTGGGAATTATTTTCGAAAATACTAGTCTTAATTTGAAGTCTCTAGAGGTGGGGCGCCCATGTGGTAGGTCTTTATTTCATCCAAAATGATGTATTTTTGCATTTTAAGTGCTTTTAGGGCTTAAGGGGTGTTCGCGATTCCCGGATAGACGCTGCCACTGCACGTGGCGGTGGTCATGGGACCGCCATCTCGCGACTCACGAGTTTTTCGCTATGACACTCAGATGACATTTTGAGGGCTCGAGAGGGTAGAGGAGAGTGCGAGAAGGTGACCCCGATCTCGCAGGAGTCAGCTTTCTTAGTGACATTTTAGGGAGATGATGAGTCCATACAGAGACGTCACCTCTTTCTAGACTGGGGGAAGGTTCCAATCAAATACGATGGGATGGGTTAGGGCAAAGTGTAGATCCTGTGAGGACCCACACATGGGATGCCCGGAGATCCGAGTGAAGTTACTACTCTTTTCTGATTTTGTTTTAGTTAAAATGTTTAGTCATATTTCCCTTTTCATTGCTTTGTTTATTTTAGAGACTTTATCATGGACAACTTTCTAACTTCGTTTATTTCTCCACTTTTATTTGGTGATGGATCGAAAGCGGGATGGCGAGACTCGATTAGCATTGTGTAAGGCAAGGAACACTTTACTACTACTCCTTCTATGAGAGTACATCGGGACCAAGCTTTTATCATGGGACGTGAGGAGAGCCTTCATTGAATTGGTGGACATACCGATCGTGCAGTCACACTGCTTGGAAGGAGGAAAAGATCACACTTCTCTCCGTGTCGAGGTAGCTGGATATAGGACTACAAAGCGCTGACAGAGGAGGAGTCATTATCACAAAGATGAGACCACGAACTTCCGGGGTCGTGATTGGTGAGCCCTTAGTTCATTCGTGTAGTGTCGTCGGCAGTGAGGGATTCCTAGTGAGGTCAGGGGTAGGCACCTTCACCAGGGATCTCACACAGTGACTGAGAGATCATGGTGCCTTTTTGCAGTGATTTTGGTCAAATATTTATACGAGTGTTTTCAGTATTTTCCGAGCTCATCGAGTGTTTGACCATGCCTTAGTGCATGATGGCATCAGTATATAAAACAAGATTACTATGTGTGTGTGTGTATCTTTTTTTCTGATCTAGATCTTCCTTGTGTTTAGAATTTTGTGATTCGTTTCCCATGTGTACACTAGATGTTTTTATATGCTTTTCTAATGTATGCAATGGATGACAAATGATAACAAACACTCGAACATAATGTTTTACTTTATTTTCTTTCGTAATGCTTCTGATACGTGATGATCTAAAACATATCAGTAGTCCCGAACTTTTGGCTTCTTTGGGGCAATATCTCATTGTTTCTTCTTATGTTGGAAAAATGTGATGAATGTATAGTGATAAAGAGATGAACTTTCCCACTCCCAAACTCCACGCAACTAAGTAAGACGCGAGAGGCCTGGGCAACACCAAGAGTCAAGTAGTATACAAATTATATAGGGTTCGATTTAGATGAAATGATTAGAGATAGACAAACCAACCCGACAGTAATGAGTGCCACTACTCAAAACTACCACCAAGCTCGGAAAGGACAACTTACTTTCTAGCTTATCTAGACTTAGATCTATAAACGCCAACAGCACCTCGGCCGACAAAATCTGGTTTGGAGGATTCGATCTTCTTTAGATTTGGACACTTATTTCCACTTAATACTGATTTGGTTTGTATTTCTAAAAACCAAGATTTTGTTACATTGAGGTGGTTGGACCCCCAGACCTTGATCGATGTCAACTAAGAAGTAGTTACTGCCTTTGCTCACCAAAGAACCAGGATATCAGATGGTAAGGGCACTTTCCCTTTCCATTACCTCACACCACCACGGTAGAGATGCAGAACTATCACCGAAGATCAGGGTGACAAAGAAGTGTATAAATATAAATATCTGCCTTCTTTGGTACTTTTGGTTCTATTTGATTTGTACACTTTTGATTTGTGATTTTGGGATATCCTTTGCTTCAAAGAGACGTAAGAGGGATAAATGCGACACCAAGAAGCTTCTAGAA